>JAWWES010000081.1:27094559-27117068 GCA_035583135.1 Lophotriccus pileatus | reverse complement strand
AAGGGCTAACGAGCTCCATCTGCCCGGGGAGCTCCCTGACCAGGAATCGAACCTGGGTCTCAGCGGTGACAGCGCCGTGTCCTTAACCACTAGGCCACCGGGGACTCCCAATCATCTAGGCATTATTTTCTAAATTGACATTAGACAATAAGTAGAATATACACAAAACGGAAAAATTATTCTTTTATTTATTCTTTTTAAATATCCTCATTTAACAAGACAAACTGTAGTAGGGTACATTTTCAGTATTTTTAGAACAATATGGTCTTCTTTAAAGATGACCTGAAGGAAATGACTTATTGGCTGTTAAAGAATACCAAGTTTTTACCATTCATTTCTTACTCTTTCTCTCTTGGACTGTTTTTTTGTTTGTTTTGGTTTTTTTTTTCTTTATACCACAAAGTTTACAGTATAAGAATAGTTTTAGTATAGTTCACCCAAGGAAGATGTGGAATTTGTATCTTCCAAGAATTCAAAGAAAAGCAACAATAACTTTGTTTCTGCAAAGACTTAAAGACTTAGAGATAATAACTTTCACAGGTTGTTACTATCTTTGAAGTAAATGAGAATATTTACAGGTGAAAGTTTTAAGCATCCTTAAGTCAACAGTTTCTATTCTCCCGAGCAAAGCCCAGAGCAGGAAAAACAGAAAATCAGCAGTACAAATAACTTATTTAAACTACTAATTCAGTATTCTCCAATTATTTCACTTTACTTTTCAGAAGTTCTACTTTTGGAAGAGCTGAACAGTTAGCCTCACATCCCAGTGACAATGGCAAAAAACAAACAAACAAACAAAAAACAACACACAGGAAAAGAATATTCTTTTACAAGAAAATTACAAGGTTTTTTCTGTTGAAACCAAAGACATCAGTTGAACTTTTAAAAGAACACTTACAGAGCCTAAGGTGACATGATTGAGGAAGTTACCAAACATCTCTCAAGTCACAGAAGCAAAATGTCTCTGTACAAGCAGAACAAAAACTTTAGAAAAGTCCATTTGGTTCCTAATAAAGTTAAAATTCTCTAAAAATGTTTTACAGTAGATAGGTGATCTAGGAGAAGAAGAGAAAAAAAGAAAAACAAAAGAAAAAAACCCCACCAATTGTATCAGTAGATAAATCTGACCAAAACTGTGTCATGAAAAAAATCTCAGGAAAATTGAGCAGAAAAGAAGGTGTCAACAGAAAGGGGTCAACATCCAGAACAGCTTTGTATCAGAAGCTGTAGTGAGTGATAGCAGGCTTCATAACCTCAAAGTTCAGGAGTCTGCCTTTTTCCCCCCACAGTTCTGTAATTGTAAAGGCTCCTCCATGAGGAGATCAAGAGTACATCTTTCTAGAAAAAGGAAAATTGATCATTCAATCCCTTCTCTTTATCTTTGCATCGTGTTATCATTGCACCCAGACAACAATGCTCTGGAACATCCTCTCACAATATTTCAGACAATACCGAGAATATATTCATGTGAACACTGAAAAATAATCTTTGTTGACTTTCACTGTCCACTTGGAAAATGACCAGGAGAACCTTACACTAACTAAAACTTCTAAGAACTCATTAACCTTATAATTAAAAGTGAAAAAAATACAATTGCAATTGCTCCCAATTTATTATGCTGTGTACTGGGTTGCACTGTACAATGTCTAGAAAGTTTGATAAGAGCAGTATATAAAACTATCAGCTTATACTTAGCTTCTTTGCTCCATGGGATGGAGTCATCCTGTTGAGATAACATTACATATTGCCCCAATAAGCTTATATTTATGACATAACTACATGTAAATGCTGCATCACAAGGAGAATATTAATTATTATTCCATGTTAATGAATCTGGAAATATTTTTCCAAACAATATTTCCTGCAACTGCATTTCACGTTTCCCCACTCCTTATGTGAATGCCATTTTGCCTAACCTAGTGCCAAGCCGTTCTAGTTGCCAGCAACAGCTGCACTCACAGCATCATCCTCTAAGCGAAAACAGCTTTACAAATGCCACAGTTCTGCTTTCCTATTGCTATCTGTGGTGAAATAGTTACAACAGACTGTGAATGAAAACTCCACTTCTGAAGAAATAAGAGCTCCAAATCCTTGACAGTGTTTAGGATGACACCATCTGATGTTACCCTTCTAAAACCAGCACCTTCCACACTACAATAGCTGTGCTACCAACCGACCCTCACAAAAGATTTCTGCAGACAAACTTTAGCTGAGTTCTCAGGTGCTGTTGTCCAGTGTCCCAGACCTAATAATACATCTAACTTCGTGGGAAGAGTGGACTCCATTAACCAGTTGTGAATGCCAGCAGAGATACATGTTTGAAAGCAGGGTAATGCAGAGGAGACTCCAGGGGAATAGACACTACGGACCCTTTCCTAACACGAAGAGTCCAGTCAATACCTTGAGTGCTTTAGTGGGTGGTATCTGCACGCCAGGAATCTGGGAGCAGTTTCATAGTTTTGTGTGATCTGTTGCTCTGCACCAGCGTGCTTATCTGAGCAGTTAACCCGGAGTATGAAGCCTCATCTGCCCTTTCCTTCAGTGTGCGGGTCATTTTCTTGCAGGCAGGCAAGATTATTTAGCTATTATGTGTGGCAAGATGATTGAAAGCCTAGGAGACCTACTTGTGGCAGGTCAGCCCCAGTGTTGCAAGAGGTGCCCATAGGAATTCACATGCAAATAGCTTTAGAAATGGCTGATGGGGATGAAGGGGGGAAGGTTGGAATTGCTGTTGACATGGCAGGGTCCCACATATCCATGAGAATAAAGACAGCATAAGAATTACACACATTTAGACCTTAGTATTATTCATACCCATCACCTCTCACTATTGTAGGAAAGCAAACCACAGTCAGTGATTCAGCAGCACTGGCCCTCCAGGAACAGGCACTCCTGCTGAATGCAAATGCAACAAACAATGAGTAATTTCAGTTCGGCTTTGTGCTTATTCTCTTTGGGAGAGAAACTGGCTGTTCCACTCACACAGCATAAGTGAAATATTTTCTTCAGTTCAACACTTAGTAGTGCAACCAAAACTCTTACATGAGTCTGCTCTTGCTATGGCCACCGTTCACAGCTACAGGGACACAGGGGTGAACTGGCAGGGGGTGCTGTTTTGAAGAGACAGACACTTAAGGAGCACCATTTCAGTTAATTTCCTTTCCTTACAACAGACATCCCTTGGAATGTGTTGAGGTGTATCATTCATTAACAAATGTTAAGACTTTATTATGAACCTTGACCACTGATATGGTAGGGGATTTCCTGGCCTTTGGGCTGATTTAAAAAAATACCTGGGGTGGGAAGAAACAAACACGTTTGCTGCTGGATGTTCATAAGGAGCACAGTATGCTGGATTGAAAGAAGGTGCAAAGCAGCTGAACAAAAGGCAAGGACTGATGGGGAATCCATCATTTACACTTTTTTCCATGGTAATATTGATAAAATAATCTACACAGATTGCAAGATATTATCAATCATATGAAGTCTTCAGAAAGAGACATCTGGCATAAAGTAAAATATTCCTGCCCTATCTCAACCATGAGAACCAAGATATCTGTAGGAAATGCAGGGTGAAATTTTAGAGATTATCATAATGGTCTGACTGGTGTTCACACTTCTGACCCCCTCCTGCATCCCACAGGGAAATCCAGTGTACTTTTGTTAGTTTACTTTCATGCAAGAGTCAAAAAGCTGCTAAGGAATTTAGTTTCCCTTTAGCATTTAACAGACTCTCCCTTTACCTTCTTCATTGAGCAGCTGTTTGTGTTAAAGCAGGGGCATACTAAAGTAAAATTAACCCTTAAGAGGCACACAGGAAAACCAAGTGAGAAGTATGCAAGAGGGCTCTGGAAAGGACAGAGTGTAATGAAACAGCATTTGGAAATCCAAAATGGAAGGTGTAATTATACTATAATTATAAGTGTGTATGTCCAGTTTACAAACCTAATAAAACCTCAGCAAAGTCGACTTGATCTGTTAGACCATATTTCTACTACAGCAAAATTTCAGGTAGGAAATCCAGAAGCCAATGACAGAAATAGTAGAAAAACCAAACAACTACCATATTTGATTATGAAAAAAAATCATGCCAGAGGCAGATATAATATCAGTTTTCAAGTTAAAATAAGGCAGCAAGCAATTGTTTTTCATGGCCACTAGGAACAGGGAAACAAGAACTTTAGCTTAATTTGTGATAACTAACACTCCTCTTAAATACTAGAGTGAATTCTGAAGGCACTGAGAAAGTGATGAAACACTAAGTTAAGACTATCTAGGGAGACTGGAAAATCATCCCTGAAGGTATTCAAGAGCAGACACTAGTAGAATGTGTATTAGGGAGGGCTGGGTCCACTTGAACTCACACCAGCACAGAGGCACAGATTAATCCGTCCCTGGCATTCCCCCCAGCACACAGACTTTGTAGAAAAGACAGAGAACAGAAACTGTCTTATCTAAAGAACAAAGCAAGTTTCTGTTCTTCCTTTTTCTTCAAGAGAACACAATATGCCTGTCTCAGCTATCAAGATATCTTTTAAAGCAGTCAGCAAACTCTGAATACTTTCATCATTGTTGCTGAAGAAGAGAACGGAAACTTCTGCTATGATTTCAGGTCATTTTCTACCACACAGTCCTCCTTATTAATCAAGAATGAGCTTCAGTGCACACTTACGCCATAGATTTCAACTCTTTTTTGCAAACATTGGAGGGAAACATTGTGAAGCCATCAAGGAGTTTGTCTTAAATAAGGTCTGTCTCACTTAAAAGTTCTGAAAAAAATTAATAAAATAAGAATCAGCAAATTTGAGTCTTGCTCCATTGTATACTAGCATTGGCACAAAAGAAACTGCAGCTGCCCCAAGACTGGAGCTTCTCCTCTGAGGATATATACACAGAAGCTAAACTGGGGGGACCATACACACAAAAAATTAAATTAAGTCATTTTAGCTTTCTTTCCTGAAGTTAATCACAAACCAACAGTAAAAAAAAAAAAAAAAAACAAAAAAAAAAAAACAAAAAAAAACCAACAACAACAAAAAAAACCAATGTTTATCTTGCCAACAGCAAGGAAGGAGAAACAGAAATAGTTTATACTATTTTGACTAACTGTAATTGGGAGGGAAATGTTCAGGCCCATAGTGAAGATAAACAACTCTCCTCTGAGTTCATTATTTGTAATCAGAAAAAGTATTTAAGTCAGTCCCTTTCTTTCTCTTTTACACACTTCATTTTGAAGTTACATATACCCTTTGGCCTACGTAGAGGTGTCCTGTGGACCTCTCAGTACTTGCATAGCACTCCGAACCACTACTCCATTGCAAAATTCATTTTCTATCTCATCCAAGCCAGACCTTTCAAGTTATCCTTCCAACAGAACTTAAGATCAAACATGCCTAAAGTAATTCAGCAGAACTTGCACATTCCTTGCCACTTATATCAGGATCACCAAGAACATTTGCTTTCCCTTTTTTCACTTCAAGCAGAGTTCCCAGAACTTTGCTGTGTTACCTGATGGTTTCATGCCTTTTCCTGCGGTTTTCCCTTTGCCCTGACCTCCTGCCCTGTCACCCACAACTAACATGCACCTCTTTTGGAGTTTCGGCTCTGGGCCACCTCCTTTGCCCATGTCAGGAGCCAGCCCTTCCAGAAAGTTCTCCTGCCTTGCAGCTTTGGTTCAACCCCACGCCTTTCCCACCACTGGCACAAAGCACACTAAACATGTGCAAGTACCAAAATCACAGCAACCCTCTTGCGCCTACACCTATATAATAAATACGTGCTTTACATATATTACATAGGCAAATGTTTATAATTTAACTTGTTTTCCTTGGTTTCTAGTAATTTTAAAAGTCCTAGAGTAAAAGTTTTTTAGGATCTTCTCTGCAATGAGAAAGAAAACCATACACATGAAAAAACCCACCTAACTCAAAGATTCTTAAATTTCAGTCTTTGTGTTTTAAGAAATTTATTAACATTGGAGATTTTTCATAGTTGAGTTAAATTACCTAAGCTTACTATAATATTAAGAAATTTGGGGTTCAGGTTTATATGGTAAAACACCTTCAAAACTAGTCTTCTACACTGATGTAAACATGGCCCTGCTAGGCAGAAGATCCACTCTGTGGTTTGTTTTCAGTTCAGTGAGCATCAGGGAAGTCATTACTTTGACAGGAACAGCTCTATTCTGATCCAAATGGCATCAATCTGTTCTAGCCTTAAAAAGCAGAGAGGTCAGTGAACTGGTAGAAAGAGTGCTAAAACAAATGTCATGAATAATTAACTGATCAAGAAATTTACAGCAGGGGAATGAAGAATGTTGACTATACACTCAAATTATACAATTTCCATGTGGAGGAGGACATGCAATATCTTAATCACATGCCCCCTTTTATAAAGGCAAGTTTTAGCATGAAGCATTCATATTTCTCACAAGTATACTCAAACATTTGGTAGCTCAGTAAAATACCGAGAGGGATGGGCATTACAATTATCCATTAGAAATAGAGAAAGAATTACTTTATTTCTGCACACCTGTCTCTAACCCATCTCTGTTTTCAACACACAGGACATATAAGGTTTATATTTTTAGCCATAAGCCTCAGGTGGCAAGTGATGGCTTTCAGAGTGATGGGCAAACAACATTCCATTCCTAGGGGAGCGGCCACCTCTCCTAACAGGGCTCTGGATAATTCAGTACCTGGCCCTGTAATTAATGGGGAAAAGAGGTGAAAGACTAACCCTTCCATCTGAGCCAGTCTAGGAACTGGTAACTCATGATGCCTGCACTAAGCGAGGGTTTCTGTTGACAGATATTAGCCAAGAACTCCTTGGCATGCAGGCATGACTGCCAGGAGCATGCCTGAACTCGAACAGAGGGTTGCCAACAGTAATGCAGGGCTAATTTATTTACATCTACACCTCTCTGGAAACAAATAAAAGATTATCACTTCAGTGAACATTGCTTCACTTGAAATCAACAGACTCTGTTTGTGCAAAGAGGCTTGCAAGGCTACACAGTAAAAGTAAGAAAAAGAATGCACATTCCTTTACTGTGCTAGCAGTGATTACAAATACAGGCAAAAAAAAAAAAGCCCAAAACAGAATAACAGTTGGATGGCCTTCTGAGTTTGAACTGCTGCCAGTTACTACATCTTGAATTAAACTGGCAGAGTTTCACCTATGGAAGAGCTTTGCTATGCAAACCACACTCAATTTCACACATAGGTCTTATGGGAGTCCTCAGCTCCCTTCATGCTTGACACTTCTAGCAGTGACCCAAATGCCTGAACCAGCTAGTATGGCCAAAATATTGCTCCTGATCACTTAAAAACACTTTTAAACAGAGCTGCCACCAAGAGCAAGGCTTAAACCTTGTCTCTGAAATGAAGCTCTCTTGCCTTTCCAGCATGGGGTACAGCAAGAAGCTGTGGGCTTCTACTTCAGTTCCAGCTGGGCGTTGCTGTAAGGCTGAGCGTGTGAGGCCATCGGCCCCCAGCACAACCTGCTGCGCTTTGTGCAGGGCGTTCACACCCAGCACGCCAGCTCTGATAATTTTTCAGCAAGCTGAGGAATGTACAGTATTTTCCTTTAAGCCCCGGCTCCTACATGTGGTGGGAGAAAAAAACCCTACCAACCCTGTGACACTGTATTTCAGGTTTACTGCATCTTTCAAGTTAGGGAGGTGCACTGAAACAATGCAAAGCTCCCAGGTTTCCAACAGTACAATTACAAGACAAAAGCCAAGCCTTGTGCTAATTACATATTCACCTGACTCGGGAAGTCAGAGCTCTAAGGATAAAACCCTAGCAGCCAGTGACTCAGAATGACAAGCATCTGTCTCCTGCCCAGTGCTTCACTGCCCAGACCACAACAGCAGGTCTCCCTTAGCACCCTGTGCTTTAGTTGGTCCTGTCCCTTCACATTAAACACTGAAATGTTCTGCTTATGAACCATCAGAGGAAAGCTTAAGGAAAGACAATGACTTACAAATGAAAAGGCATATATGTTTGCCAGGTAAACGGTGTTTGTCCACTGCTAGGCTGTTCATTCATAGGCTTTGCAGTATCTCATTCTTCACCTTGAAAAACATTATTCCTGTTAGCAGAGAACAGCATCTAGCCAGAATGATAACACTTCATGCAGGAGATAAGTAGATCTTCTGACAGGCCAACTAACATGAAAACAAGTAATAAATTAGCTGCAAAATGAAGTCCCTCTGGATGCAGTGCCTGAGCACATTTGCTTTGTAATTTATTCTGCTAATACATGCAGAATTATTCAACCTTCAAGACTAAGAAGCGAGGTTATTTGTTTGCAACTCTCTTTTCATTACACCTGTCTTGATTTTCTTTTCACAAAACAAAGTTCCTGAGGTCTTAATTCATTAATTCTTATTCAAGTATCTCATGGTAGCAGTGTGAAGAGCACGGTCAAGTACAGAATCTGTGGATCCCATATCAATGCTTGGAATGGGAGAAAGTACAGGGCAGCTCAGACTTCAAATTTTCATGAAATCCATAGGCAAAGGAAATTTATTTCTTTGGCCACAGTTCCTATATATTCTCCCCTGTGTTCCTGAGCTGCAGAGAAGAAAGAAGGGGAATAAAATAAAATAAAAATGCTCCAAGCTACCACCCCAGCACTTTAATAAAATGGAATAAACCAATATAAGGCAAATAGAAAGTAAACACAATTCAACGAAGTCCGCAAAAACTTTTCAGTGTGAACCTGAGGGGTTTGTTTGTTTGCATTCATATTTTATAAATAGTTGGCAGAGTAAGTTTGCCAAGGCGGACATTCAGAGTAAATTAAAAGCAAACATTGAAAATCAGTTATAAGAAGCAAATTTTGACCCAGTAAACCAAATATGTATAGGATTTCTATAGTTGCCTAATCCAAAACAAGTCACAGACTATGTGAATAGCCCTGCTGAAAAGAACAATAAAAGAAAGTGGTTTTGAGCAGATTTATCTGTCTATCCTGAGTACTTTTGCCCAGCTACTCATGTGATTTATGTATCCAATCATAACATCTCAGCTTTCAAATATCAAAGGTTTTCAGCTCATTCCTAGTGAAGCAGCAGCAGCAGATCAAGGCCTCTTCTATAAAGTCAGAGAAAAGACCTTTGGGAATAAATGATCTTTCTCTGGAAAGTTTCTCAGGGAGCCATCCCAAACAAGGAGCCCCATACTCTGAGGCTTGCAGCCCAGGCTCCATGCAGCCAGAAGCAGATCAAAAGCAGTAACACCAAAAGGACTCTCACAGCAATGACTACTGTTGTCTGGGATCAGACCACCCAAGGGAGCATTTCATAAGGACCAGGTGGGAAATGTGAGAGACAGAAGTGGAAACACAGTGCTGCAGCACAGCCCTACTCATATGCCCCTGCCAGGATTTTCACCTGTGTATTCTTTCCCACTCCTTCTTCTCTTTCCCTGGGAAAGAAAGGGGCAGGAGGATTAGGCAGGTGAGTTCTCTCTTCACTGCAGGGATGGCTACAAGAAGCAGCATGCCACTAGGCAGCTTCAGCACGGGGTAGAAAGGGGATGAGACACTGGGGCCCCATTGGGAAGCTCACACAACTGCCTCATCCAAAAGTGTCATACATAAAGCCCTTCAGTCACACCAGCCCTTCTGACCACCACCAATTCACCATTAGAATGTTTGCCCAAAACACAGGGAAAGACTTTCAGGAAAACTCTGGAGTGGCACTATCAGCAGTGTCCTCATAAATGGAGCATGTTGACCTCCAAACTTTAGGTACTGTCACCCTGACCCTGAGGTTCTATTTGAGAAAGTTGTCAAACCACCATCTTGACGTGGTTATGAAAAAAGAAAAAAGTATTACTTATGTGTGACTTTTTTAAAAACAAACAGCTTCCTATCAGTATTAAATTGAAAACAAGTTTCTATGGCAAGGACTGCTCTGAAAAAAAAACCACATGAATTCTTTATCAAAAGAAAACATTTTTCAGGCACACCCAAAGACACTGCAGAAACCCTACTTACCTCCACAAATATAGCAGGAGACCAGGCTCAGAAATAGGAAACATAGCTCTATGAAGAAAAAACTGTGGGCTAGAGATGCCCATAGCCCTTATAAATTGCAAGTAGGTAAGAACATGATTCAGCCTCTTCAGGTTTCCAGGTAGCAGAAAACTACTGAAGCTATGCAAATCATTTTGGTATAAATTTATCCTGACTGTAGCACTGTTATGTTTCAGCTTCTAATTCCATTCAGCTTTAATAACAAATTCTCTTCAGAGACCTTGACCTTCCATGGAAAATTAACCAAAAGATACCATATATTCAGACACTTGGTAGCATGTACTTATATGTGAAATAATGCAAAAAGTGGGAACCAGTTTGGAAATAGACAGGAGGATCTCTATGCGTCTGTGCCACAGTAAGTTTGAGACAGACTTAGAAGAAGGATAAAGAATTTGCTACAATATAATTTTATATACCCACTGAATTTGTGTGTTTGTTCATTTTACTCATAGAAATATCCCCTAAATTTGATCTGTCAGAGGCTGCAAGCACTGTCACTGACGCTTATGGGAAAAGAAAAAAAAAAAGCGGAACAGCTCCCCTTCAAAAAAATAAAAAGCCAAACTCCTCCTCTACACCCCCCAGTCAGGCACAGCTATGACATGGTTTAACCACAGCTGGCAACTAAGCACCACACCGTTGCTCACTCACTCAACACCCCCAGTGGAATGGAGGGAAGAGAACTGGAAGGGTCAAAGTGAGAAAACCCTCACTTTTAAGAACAGATAATTAAAACCAAATTATTATAAAAGAAAATAACAAAAAGAGATAAATAAAGCCCCAAAACCAAAAGCAATACAAATGAAAATGATTGCCCTCTACCAACCCACCAATGCCTAGCCAGTCCCTGAACAGCAGCTCCCCAGCGAACCTTTCCCCTAGCTTTATTGCCAAGCATGATGCCATATGGTGTGGGATATCCCTGTGGTCAGTTGGGATCACCTACCTTGGCTGTTCCCCCTCCCAACTCCTTGTGCACCCCCAGCCTGTTCACTGTTGGGATGGGAATCAAAAGGAGCCTTGACTCAGTGTAAGCACTGCATAGCAGTATCTAAAAGATCTCTGAATTATCAACGTTGTTTCCAGCACAAATAGCTCCATACCAACTGCCCCAGCCAAAACCAGCACCAGCTATCCAATATTAACAGCTGAGTCTCAAGGACAGTCTCTACACATCTCACCTCATAGACCCATTTTTGGCAGTTTTTCATGAAACTGCCTTTCTCTACACACATATAAAGCTACAGAAAGGTAGTCAGCATTCAAATTATATCAACTGACAAGAATGCAGCTATCTGTTCTTCCCTCAATTTTACTTTCCTAGTTACTATACCAAGGATGTAGACACATAACCAAAAACAATCACAAAATCCGCTTTGACCTTCAAGCCATCCTTTGAACTTGACAGTAAAGAACACATTCTAAAAGCAGGTGGGGAGTTTGGCTGAAACATGCTTACCCCAAATAGACCATCTTCAGTCATAAGGAACACCTGCCTCACACCTGCATTAAAGTGGGAGGCAGTGCCCTTAGCAAACTGGGCAACAGGGAAAGCAGAGGAAAGTGAAAAATGAACCCATGAGCAGAAGTTTATACTAAAACAGTGATTTTTTTTTTTTTTTTTTCTCCAGAGCTACAAGAAGTATTAGCATAGTTTTTTTATTTTTCATGCGGTATCTGCCATTGGCTACTGTCCATCTGGAAAATACATAGGAGAAAAGCAAGCAGATATATCCTAATAAAAAGTCCTCACCAAAAACAGAGTCATCTCGGGAGCAGAGTTCAAACAGAGAACAACAGATGGTGTGTGGGGTGGAAAGGCTGCGAGTCACAGCTTCCAGAGGAGAAAGACAGAAAACAGGAAAAAAGAAGAAAATTCCTGATCATTATTCCGCAGCACTAACAGCAGCCAACAGCTTCTGAAGGCATCCAAGGCATCAGGAGCTCTCCCCAAGAGAGAAGTACTGCCCCAAAGCAGTAGACATGAAAGCAGATTAGGTACTTGCACATTGATGGAGAAGCCTGGAGCCCCTCTCTGCTTCCAAGCAATTAACAAAACAAAAAGGCTCAATGGCAACAGCCCGAATCTGGAATGCTTTGCCTGATGACCACCCTCAGCCTGTGGCACTGGGCCATACAGCATAGTCTGGGAGGCAAGCACAGATCACTCTCTTTATAAACACCCAGTCGGCTTCATGAAGGTAGAGCACCATTTTCTTGGGTTCTATCCTTGCCTCTACTCTTCACTCCAGTGAAACTGATACAACTTTTATTATACCCATAACTCTATAGATAACTTCTTTTGCAATACTCTAACCTCCCTTTTAGGCAGATTTGCCATCACTGGACACCTATTACCCATTACTATTGAAGAGTACATTGTCACAATTGACAGATAGCAAGTTTGACCCACCCTTCTTATGCACTTATAACTTCATTCTTTAGAATGAATCTCTTTTTTAAAAAAGATGGGTACCACATCCCTGTTTTTGCTTGATGCACTGTGAGTATAGTATGGTACGGTAAGTACAAGTGCAGTACAGTATACAAGAAAGTCATGTGGAATTAATGACAGTATAATAAGCTGAAGCTACAATTTTGTGAGGATAAGTAACATAGCTATAACATCACAACAGCTGCAGGAGAGCAGGGTTACACCGATGAGGAACCATCCTTCTCAAACGAAATCCTACTCATAGCCAACTGACTGCAAATAACTGTCTCTTGATACTGGTTTTAATGAAAAAATGACAGCTGCTAACACATAGAGTATACCTCCACAATTTCATCTTTCAAAGACACAAGATTTTGCCAAGAGTGAACCCCACAGTCCTTCCTCTACACCTTCATTCTTTGCATCTGCTCCTGGTAGGGATAGGTTTGAGTATCCATCTGCACAACTTCCCTGAATAATAGCTGGCAGGGCTGGGTCCAAGATAGAGTATATTTGTGACCAAAGAGCAAAAACGGGGAGATATACCATGCCTACACGTTCCACAGATGCATTTTGCTATCATTGCAAGGTGGATGTATTCTTATTTTATTCCACATTAAGAGACAACAGAAAGATCCTTTGTTGGTCATAATCAGTGCAATTCCGAAGATAATCTTGAATGCACTAACTCTGTCAGGCTAAGGTGGTTAAAAAAAAAAACAACAAAAAATCATAACATAAGAGTAGATGTCTGGTCCAACCCCTCTTAAAAGTCAGGGAAAGTCCCTTGCTGATATCAGCAATTTTAGAAATAGCTCCTTCTGTGAAGACAGTAAGGAGACTAACCAGAGTATAGTGAGGGTTCAATTTTAGGATTTAAGTTCAACTGATTTTGAACACAAGTTTAAATAGGCTTTCTTGTCATAAACACCACACATCAAAACAGTTGTTAAGGAACATCTGCCTAGATTTGCAGTTCCATGATGCGGGAGCCCTGCTATGACCTGTGCAGCAGTGCAAGGCAGAAAAAAGCACGGCCCCATGTTTTCAGCTACGTGCTCTCAGACAGGCTTTCCCCAGCACAGCTTACTGCTGCTGTCTTGCCTAATATACTCCTGGAAGAGAACCCATGCTGCAACTTGATGTTGATTTTTATTAACACGCAGATCTGAACTGAGAGTTGAGTGACACAGAACTAACTGGTTTTGTTACTGATTAGAATTCAGGAAACAAATTATGAGAAAAAAAGTAAAGTATTAAAGAATAAAATCCCACAAAACCTAATATCACATCCTGGACAGAAACTTATGACCAGAGACATTGAAAAGTATCTGGCATTGAACAAAAAAACCCCAAACCCCAACAAACAAAACCCCAAACACACACAAACAAACAACAGATAAATAATTTCCCAACTTTGGAGTCATTATATTATTAGTGAAGAGAAATTTTAGCTGATTAAGCAGATAAGATGTTGGAGAAACTCGCATATTAGGAAACTGAGAAGGTTTTACTCTACAGTTTTTCCACAGTACTGTATTAAGGGAGGAAATAAGTTTCTGGGTGCTTTATATATTTGTTGATGTATCCAAGGCCTAAGGTTGCATATGTAATCAGACATTGTGGGACCTGTACCCTGATGAAATTTCAGCTAGACACAAAGCAGGAAGCACTGAAGTACCTTATGCTCTTTGAATTGTCCTATGTTTTTAGGAAAATGAACTGAGGACTTTCTGTCAAGTTTATCTGAGGAGGAAAAAAAAATGCACAAGAAGCAGAGTCTGGCAATTTCTTTCTGGAGGAGTTCCACAGCTGTCTGAAGTATATTCCTACAAAATAGACTGTTTCTTTTTATGTAGATTTTATTCTTACACAGCTGTTTCCAAGGATGTAGGCAGGATTTCTAGGTTTATCAAGCCATTGCTCAAAAAACTGATGTGTACCAGAAGCAGAGGATGCAGTATACCTACATACAGACTCCTCGTGGATAATTATTGGTACCTAAAGATCTTACTTCTGATTTTCACAGCTTTAGTGTTTTTTTCCTGTGCTGTTAGAGCTAGCCTTCAGTTCAGCATTGGTGAGAAAACAATACACACCCTATGACAAATACATAATAAATTAGTTAATATCATGACTTTCTATACAAGACCTTGTATGTGCCAGTGTAAGTGCTAGCATTCAGACTATAAATATGGTAATATACTTCAAATTAAATTACTTAGCGAGTTTGCAAATTGCTGCTTATCAGGCATTAATACTTCCCTATTCTTGCTTTAACATCTGCGTCACAGCTTAGAAAAGAGCCAGCTGAGCCAGTGAAAGTGAGAGTCATGTAGAGTTACAAAAATCCCCCGGGACTACCTCTTAAGACTTCAGCCTCCATCCCAAAGCCTGGTTGCTCAGCTTTAAGAGATCCCTCAAACATTTGAAATACCACAGGGGCTTTCCTAATTAACCCTTGGTTATGTTATTATACATAATAAGCACCTGAAGGCTGCATTTCTCTTAATTCAGACACCTTCAGGGAGATCCAAATTCCATCTCTTTCTTCCCAGAGCTGCTGGCAGATACTAGATAATGACTCCTCTCTCTCATCAGGCTCTTGTAGGACTTGCCAAGAGCAAACTGCTACTTTGCAATCCAAACAGGTCTCTCACAACGGCACAATGCAGCCACAAGGCCAGGAGAGAAAAGAAAAAAGAGCTAGAAAGGAACCAGATATGAAGTTTTTTGTGGGGGTTTTTTATTTCCTTGTTTAGGGGGTTTTGTTTGTTATTTTTTCAGAAGAAGATAACATCCCTCACTCCTTACCACTCCCAAGACCTCTGACTTTACCATCCACACCTTTATGAGAAATCTCTAGGACTCTTTATTTCCTGTGTATTCCTATCTGTGCCACAGACTAAAAAGAGCTAATTAAACCTGATGGACCTATTTAGAATTGATGGACAGAAGCAAAAATTACTTTTCTTGTCAGGATTAGGAAAAGCATCAGTACAATCAGGATCAGTCACTAGGGTGGTAAAACAGCAGCAATACCATGAACTTGAGGGTATCACTGCATGAAGAGCAGTTAAAAGTAGTTCTATCTCACTGGAATAATGCCTGAGAGGAAGAGAATTGGGTTGTATGTCAGCAGCATAAGCAGCTGGAAACTACGACATACATTCCTAGCAGTACCACTTTACATCAATTAAATACATTTCATCCAAAGCATCTTACAAAAAGATGAAAGAATTACCATGATTTTACAAAGAAGAACTGTGGAATGCAGACTTGGTATATAACTCACTTGGATGTCAGGCAGGGATCTGTTTGCATTGCATACTGTAGGCTTCTGCCAAGCAGATGAAAGCTTTTGCAGTTCATGTGCCATGATGGAAAAGAAGAAGCGTCTGCATGAGCACGTTAGGACAGCACCAAGCCCAACCTATCAGACAAAGCCTTTCACCATGACTTTGTAGCCTTAGGCATGGCACTACCTCAGCTAACATGGTCACCTGGCTTTAAAACAAAATGTATAGGCAGGTATGTGCTCATATCTGCCTCTGTGTCAGATGCTGGACGAGGGGGAAAAAAAGCAAGATATTTACAAGCCTGACTCTGTAGAAATGAATGAGAGCTTCACTACTAACTCAGCAAAAGCCAGATGTTTACCACAGAGCTCTGACTCACATTAGCACTACCCAAAATCAGTTTGTGCTAGAACATGCAATAGGCAGAGACAAATTTCCCAGTGCACAGCCTCAACCACACTAGAGCCCAAGAATAACTTAGGTGTCAGTCCTCTAGCATAAAAAATTGGAAGTGGCAAGGATCTATATCAGTTTTGTTCTGGACCCAAGTAATATGCAGCTGCACTGTTATACCAGCAAGGCTGTTTTCATTTAGGAAGTCAAGTGGTGCTAAAATGAAATTACCTACTTAGCATGCAAAGCACAGATCAAGTTTATTGATAACATACTCTAAGAGCAGAGCTTTCTGAGAGAAACTCCTGGGTAATTATCAAGGGAGTTAGATGTTCTGCTGCTCAGGAAGCCCAGCCCATTATAAAGAAGAAAAAAAAAAAAAAAGAGTCCACCAAACATAATAAAAGGCTATTGTTAAAAAGCTCTGTATAAAAATAAAATGAAAACATCAGGTCACAGGTTGAGAGGAGTGGCTCAACCACCTGGTCTCTACTAGGAATTCTATTTACTAAGAAATTGCAACTACCTATTTCAATTGAAGAAGACATTAAAACATTCTAATGAATTGCCCATTCTGTTACAGACTGAATAATTCCAATTACTTTCTTCCTACAGCTCCCTTAACATCATCAACGTGCTTTTTTTTGTTACACTGAATTGTGTCACCAAAATATCCAATAAAAAAACAAACAAACATCAAACCAACAAAGAGTAGACATGGGATTTTGGCATCAGTGCTCAACTTTGATTTGCACTGACCCCTGGAAAGAGCTCAAAGCTGCTCTAATGCAATCTACAAATGAGAACACAGTGCTGGTTAACCCACTGTGTGAACAGAGGCTGCTGTCATAAAAAGAATAATGTTATCTGAGAGAGAAATATAGTGACATGTCTCAAAACTAACACACACAGACAGACACTGTTAATTTTAAGAACTTTCAGCTAAATTGCAACTGCAATGTCCCTATTGGCCCCACAATATTTTTGAGCCATACTTAGCTTCCCCCACTACGAACATGAGCAAAAGGTAGTTCTATCCCAATAAAGGAGGAAATTTGATTTTTTGAAATTTTTGTATCCCCAAATTAGCTACAGACCATAAAAGCAAACCCACATTTTCATGGGGGAAAAGACAAAACACACTATTGCTGCTATGTATCCTTGCCAAGGAGAAGAGTGTTTATGATTCAGAGGGCAACGAAGTCTTTGTGTCTGCTTGCTGTGTACA
Organism: Lophotriccus pileatus; assembly: GCA_035583135.1. Lineage (NCBI taxonomy): Eukaryota > Metazoa > Chordata > Aves > Passeriformes > Tyrannidae > Lophotriccus > Lophotriccus pileatus. The sequence goes on along the minus strand of JAWWES010000081.1, from coordinate 27,099,664 downwards.
TCTCACCATGTGTGCTATTTGGAACGACATGTTTCAGAGATGCCATGGTCCATCATGTCACCCTGATTCACCTTGACATTTCAGAGATTATGCATCATTGAGATGATAGCCTCAGGGCTATAAACCTTCTTTTTAATACATTATTAATGCTAATGGCTGTTACAGACTGCATAGTCCCAACACCTTGTTTTGCTCTCAGAAATCTCACCAAGACTATTGTGCACACATAACACAATAATATTCTGCAAGTCTAGGTTGGGTTTTTCAGGATCAGAAAAAACTTGCAAGAGACTCAAGTGCCTCAGCAGTAGCTCCTGGCTGCAGAGGAAAGTGCACTTTATGTTCCCAGTTCACTCCCTTGCTCTATGAACCAAAGGACAAGGGAGTTACAGAGGCACCAGTTGTCTAAAATATCATCTAATACAGATCTTGGATGTAAGTTTGTTGCTTCTGTTAGCCCTGCAGTTAACCTAAGGCACCTCTGACATTGGCAGCAAAAAAATCTAGACAATGCACCTATTCGACATCTAGAGCAACGTTTGCCTAGCTCTCAAGTTGTACGCAGAACTGAAATGTAACTTTAATAAAATTCCCACCAGAATCATGGGTGGTTTCCAGGAGCAGAGACAGCAGACAGCATTACAGCTTCATGTTCTTTGCACCAACAGCAAGCTCTGAACATGTCCTCTGATTTTTACACGGACATCCCATTAGCTTAAAATATATTCTTGTCAAGGGCCATATCCACCCAAAGAGCACAAGGCTGTACAGTTTATCCTAAAAATTTAAAATGCTGGTCCTACTCCCACCTGGCATTGTGCCCACACATTCTATTGATGAAAAAAGCTTACAAGTAACCTCTCCCTTGTAAGAAAATCAACAGTATTACTGTTAACTTTTCCAAGGCTTTTATAGCCCCGGTTTCCTCAGCTTCCCTATTCATAAGACAGAGCAGTAGCTCTAGTCCTGGTCCTTGCATGTGCTTTGCTTAGCTGTGGGCAGTGATACACATCTGTTTGATGTGAAACCTCCTCTTATTACCTGCCTAATTATGTACAGAAGTACAGCTGGGTTTGAGTTTTCTGTTGTTAACAGCTACACTAAATCAAGGTCAGAAACTTCGTACATGTCCCTTTTTCTCAGTGGCTTAGCCCAGCCTACATGTTACAAGCAGAAGAATCTGGCTGAAAGTCTGAAAGTCTTCCATTATCTCTTGAAAGTCAGAGCTATCTGAATATTAACACAATTACATGGATATTCATCTCATGCTCCGATAACATTGTTATCTCCTGAGCTCTTGGCTGCAGAAATAGGCGACTCACTCTCCTGCTCAGCTTTGCACATCAAAAGAAAAGCGACAATAGCACAGCTTTGAAAAAACGCCACGAACTGGCCAAAGTACAGAACTCATAAGCAGACAGAGTGTTCTGTTTATCTGGCAGAGGGTGCGGCTGTAAGAGCCCCGGCCATGAGGCAGCTGCCAGGAACACCCCTCCACCGCTCTGACTCAGCGTAACGCAGTGGGAAAGGAAACGTACTCTTCGATTTCAAAACCCCACCAAAGCCACACTTGCCCTATTTCATGCTGTCATAGCAGAAGAGGAAAGGGGCGCTGCCAGGATTGAAAAAAAAAAAAAAAAAAAAATGTAGACAAGATCAGGAAGAAGGAAGATAAAAAAAAAAAAAAAAAAGCCACTTGGAAAAAAAAACCCACTATATAGCATCAGTGCACTTGACTCTTTCTTTGACCTCATGCTGACGCTCATCTTGCACAATTCAGGAGGAGTGAGTGAAGCCACACACCTTTCTTCCCCATCAGGGACCTCAGCAGTGCTACAGAAACCCAGCGCCAGCACCGGGACCTGCCCTGACTCCGTGCTCTCAGCAGCTGTAGGATGCAGGGTTCAAGGAGAGGGGAGGCAAGGGACAGCCACATAACACACACAGTGTGTGTATTTGCACGTGTAAGTGTACACACTATCATTTGAAAATTGTTTTTGAAGAGCTCTGAGCCACCAGCACCATGGGCTCATTCCTGCAGTATGCTTTAAACAGATGCCAGAGGTCAGGAATATGAAGTTGAAACATTTCCACCTTCTCCTACATTACTTCAGAAAGTCTCATTTTACTCTTAGATAGATTTTCAGATATTCAACTATGTTTTCTTTACAGTACAGTATTTTTTATATATGTTATGCAAGAAGACACAGGCAGGACTTTGCAGAGAGTAGGAAAAAAAAATGGAAACATGAAATGAGACTAACATAACCACACATTTCCTTCTATCTGCATTTGTTTTGCTCAGAACACCACTTCTCAGGCCCAGCTAATCAGCATTCCTCAGTAAAACACGATATCGGGGAGCAGTGAGAGCCATAAAGGAAGTTATCTTCCTCTTCTCTGAATCATGAAGCTTTTCATGGGCTATTTTCACAAGACAAGAGAATTGTTCATGAGTATCTTGTAGATCAGCAGCGTGACTTGGAAGCAACTGCTGAAAAGCAAAAAGGACAACAGAAAAGCTGTCTCTCTCAGGAGTCTCTATCCTCTCCCTATCTAATTCTAAATACTTGTGATATTTTTATGTTGTCCTTTGTCAAAAAGAATGGCCTGTTAATAGGTAACAAGAGAATCTGGAAAGATTTTTGCAATGCTATAAATAACCAGAGCACAGTTCTCTAGCCAGCAAAAGCAGTCCTGTGTTTATACCCAGAGAATGTAGACAGAGGAAGATAATGGTTTGTTTTGTTTAAGGTGGAATGACTTTGGCACAGAACAGTTGCATTGTTACTAATTTTATACAGTTAAATACAACAATAAAATCTTAAGTGCACTTTTCGAGGCAGTTACAACACAGGACTAATGACATCTGAAATACATCTGAAATAATGCAACCATTAGCATGTATATGTAGACAGAGTCACAGTGACTAACACTGAAAGGGTGCTTCTTTTATTTGCTTGGTTTTGCTGGTCACACCACTGTAAGATAATGCTCTGAACCTTGTGTTCGTAGAAGAATCTTGCAGAGCCAGGTTGGAGAAGCATGTTGCACATATTTACACTGGAGTAACGTTACCTACTTTGTAAGCCTGCTCCTGCACAATGCCCAGCTTTCTCTCCTCTAAACCTCTCTTGTTTTAATCCATTCACCCATCCATAACTGCTTGGCACAGTTTCAGTTCCCCTCGCCAATTTTTTTTAATAGGCTTTGTCAAGTCTACTCCTAAATCTTCCTGTTCATTTTGTTTCAGGGTCATATTTGAAGTGGTTTAAACTAAACAAAAGAAAACCCAGAAGTTACAGGTCAGTTGCTTTAGGTAAGACTCACGAACTCAGAAACAAGGAGTTACAGCTCAGCTAACAGCACACTTCACCACGTAAACTATGTCGTCTTCCTGAAAGGAAGGGGACACACAGTACTCTCACTGCAGCTCCAGCACTTCCTGCCATAGTCTCAGCTTTGAGATTCAACCTGTCCAGCTCTGTGTTGTGCAGCATGCTTAAGGCTTGTAAAGAATGCTTATCATAGTACTGCAGTACAATACTCTAAAGAAAGCATGGAAATCACTACAAACCCCATCCCCACCAAACAAACCAGAATTCTGTGGCCGGAAACAGCCCATAATGAAATACAGTTCAATAATTTGCCACTGAACTGCTGTTGTTGGGAGACAGCATCTTGTTCAGTGTCCCCCAGGGCATTAGGTAGATCCATGGGGCTATGCAAGCCTCCTACTTCTCAGGCTAATCTTAAGCACAGGTGCCCTCTAATCCCTCCTCACTTTCATCCACCAAGCCACACATCTTAATTTCCTATACAAGCAAAGTAAAGTGGTGTCTGACTAACATATTTTGAGGGCTAATCGAAAGCATTGTTATAAATTAAAATTAGATAATTTAGATAATTTAGACTCAATTCCTCCAATCCATTTTGTACACAGAAGCTATACCTTGCCTTGATATCTGTATACTCATGGGTTTGTGTAGTTCTTGAGATGTAATTTCAGGAATATATATCCTGATTAGTTAGAGCGCCTCTAGTTAGAAAGCTATGTCAGCCAACCTCACTGGGGTCAGCCTAGCTAACTTTGCAGGAAGACAAGGCACATTAGCTGAGGAATATCATCAGGCTAATAAACTTATGCTGTTTCTCCTTGAAGCTAATGTGACTTTTATTGTGCAGTGTGGACGTATCAGCCACCACAAGGCCAAACAAGAACTCTGAGCTTCACTTTGAAGAGTGGATATACCCATGTGTTGGCAGATTGATGAGGGCAAAGTACACACAGATAAATTCTCCACAGAAAGGCTGCGGAGAAGGGCTGTAAACTGTAAAGGGTACTTAACAAAATAAGTAAAATAAAGTCACTCGACAAAAAAAATCTTTCACTTCATATGGATTAGTGTGCATTAAATCTTAATCTGCAACAGTTTCAGGCAATCATTATTTGTACATACACAACCATTTATTCAAATCCATTTCCCACCACTCAGAAATACAGTGGTCAGAAGTGCAATGACAGTGAAAACCATGTTTTGTTTTTGCTAAATTAGCTTAGATGCCATTATGAAAATAAAAAGGTAGAAAATTTCATTCAGGTTTCCCAATCTAAGGCAAGAATGTGACTTAGGCTTAAGGGGAAAAAAACAAACAAACAAACAAAACCACAAAACAAACAAAACAAAAACAAAACTAAACACCCCCACACCCACAAGCTTCTGGAAAATGAATTTTCTGTTTAAGGAATCTTTAATTAAGCATTTTTCTTTGGCTTTGACAGGTGACAGGATTGAGCCTTGAATTACTGCTTCCTTAAGTGTTACATCAACAGAAATTTGTACTCTTACTCTAGGGTTTCTAGTTTGTCATCCCTGCTAGGGATGATAAACCAGGTCACCACCCATGACTAAGAGCAGCAGAGATGATGGTAAAATGCTTGTGGCTAGAACCTGCCATAAATTTAAGTAACAGACATACAGATGGGCACACACCAATGTTTAATAAAAGTGTTGTTTCAACATCGGAAAGTAAGTAATGGCCCGTCTTCGCGAACGAAGAGCCGGGGAAGGTCCTTACCCGCATATGCAGATAAGGCCTTCGAG
>JAWWES010000081.1:27069224-27094459 GCA_035583135.1 Lophotriccus pileatus | reverse complement strand
GTTTTCAGAGTGTCCTTCTCTTAGATGGATTGCCTTAAGGGCTAACGAGCTCCATCTTGCCCGGGGAGCTCCCTGACTGGGAATCGAACCTGCGGTCACAAGGGTACCAGCCCTGCGTCTTAACCACTAGGCCACCGGGGGCTCATCGGAAAGTACAAAGCTAAACTAACACGAGTTCCAAAACAACAAGCAAAGCTGTGCACTGCAGACACTACCACTGTAGCTCATATGACATGGGCAAAGTTCACATGAACCTTTGCAGTGATTTCATACATTCCATATTGAATTAATATCTCTTTGAATTCAGGTTAATTATAGCAGGATTTGACAAGATAAAAAAAGGACAGAAGACAACTGTGTGAGCATAAAGCAATTTAAGCCAAACACCACCCACCTACACATTGCAGAAAGACCTGTGTGGACAAGAACTAATGGAGCCAGACTTCAGCTAGAAGTCCAGGAAAATATGCCAGTTTAGAGCAAATCTGACTCCATCCATTTATTTTAGATCCAAACTAACAGGGTCACTACATTTTGGGTGACCAGTTCATTACTGCATGCTGTTTATAGTTCACTGTTCTTCAGAATTAATGTGAAATGTAAAGATTCTCCCACAGGTTCAGTAGCCATCTGGTGCTATAGCTCCACTTCATGAAAAATTCATTGCCATTTTATCATAGTCAGCTATTTCAGAGATTGTAGTGATTTATGTTTTTAAGCAGAATATTTTATTCACTATTGATGTTTGCAAATCTGCTTCAGCATCATAGTTCAACAGATTATGTTCATTCTGGCTTCATCCTGGGGATTTCTTGCAGCCTTAAAGGCAGCAGAAGCTGAAAAAAAAGACAGTTTTAGCAACAGATTTATAAAATGGACATTGTAGTGTAGTCTGTTTTTCCATGCTAAATAAAGCAAAACTCAGTGCCAGTGAAACATGTTGAGGTATTAAGAGCCACATTACAGCTCCAAGCTCTCATTCAGCCAATCATCTCCAGCAGAGCTATCTGTCAAGTAACACACAACTTACTTTGATACTCATTCTAGCTCAGAGAAATTTTATATTATTCCTTCATGCTCTACTCGCAGGAGATTCTGCATCCAGAAGTGTTTCAGCAGGCTGTACAGAGACCAAAATGAAGTTAGGGGGTCAAGGAATGCACAAGCTAAACCACTCCTCATGAGTGCTGAAAGAAGCACCAGCAGTGCAGTAATAGCTCACTAGACTTGTAGCCAGTCATCAGGATGTTGGTTGTAATACCTAACTTGTGGTGTGTTGTGGTTTTTTACTTAAAGCCTTTAAAGTTTGTGCTTTTTCTTCCCTCCTCCTTCAGGCTAATATGAATAAGGCCAAAAGAATTCAGCCAATATAACTTGGCAATTCCTTTAATCAGAACAAGAGTGCTTGTGAGAGTTGGTAACACCTGAAGAGTGGGTGTAGAATACATCCCCAACAATTCAATACACAACAGGCTGCAATAGGAAGTGACTCCTGAAATTGAGAAGGAAGTGAGTGAATATTCATAAGTTCTCATCAAAAATAAAATCATCCTTAGCAGTCCCTTTACATACCTGCAAGTACTTTATCAGCCCACACACCACTTTTGTCTCAAGCACTGCAAGTTACCTCAGCCATGAGTATTCATATATGCTAGTAGGGTACTATTTGGGGGGTTTTAATCTTAACAATATTTCTTTTAGCGAAGCACAGTCCCAAGGCAGGTATTTTAAGTTGTCAGTTTACATCCCTGAATGAGCTGATAAGATGTCACAAAAGCATTTAGAAAGTAGAAGGTTGAAGGAAACAGGAACAATGCCTGGGTGTACAAGGAGGGTCCTAGGGAGGCTGAAACTCCCTTGGAGCCAAAATTGGTGAAAAAGTGCAAGAAGAAACAATAAGGTCTTCTCCTGGTACAGAGATAGAGACAGAAATTTTAAGAAAACATGGTTCTGTTGTTGAAGGGGCTGAAGGACTTGGTGGCAGCAAAAGCAGAAAAGGCCTTTACTGGTGAGGTGTGCTCTCAGGCCTTTTTGGTTCATCTGCCCAATGAAAGCATCTGAGAGAGCAGATATCTGAATATCTGAATATCTGTCCAATCCTACAGGCTCATGTGACAAACGAGACCAGTGAGACTGCTGGCTGGCACCACTGGGACACCACTCTCATTTGCCTTTAAAAGGTCATGGCAGTTTCAGGAGGGCCCCTATTAGTGTGGAAAGGTAAAAAGATCAGATTCCTCTTCAAGAAGGATGATCTTGGGAAACCACAGACTAAATCACAGTCCCGAAAGATGGTGGAGCAAGTCTTTAAAGCCATTTATAGGCCCAGAAATATGAGAAGATCATGGGGAACTGGCAACAGGGAGTTACCAAAAGGAAATAGTGCTCAACTGACACGATCTCCTTCTATGAAGAAAAAGGTGACTTTGAACAAAGAAAGAGCAGTGGACATCCTTTACCTTGGCTATACCGAAGCTTTCAACAGCGTCCCTTAGTATCCAGACCAGGTTGGCATATATGGGAACTAGAGAACTGCAGGACCATTAATTAGACTGAAAGGGTCAGTCATCAGAAGCTCTTGGCTCCCTCAGAGAATGGGGGTCAAAGTAAGGATGACCAAACACTAGCCTGGGTGCCCATTGTATTATCTCAATCCTTTGAGATCACAGAGTAGTTAGGGTTGGAAGGGACCTCTGGAGATTATCTAGTCCAACTCCCCTGCCAAGGCAGAGTCATCTAGAGTAGGTTACACAGGAATATGTGCAAGTGGGTTTTGAATGTCTCTTGACAGAGAGATCAAACAACCTCCCTGAGCAGCCTGTTCCAGTGCTCTACCACTCTCAACGTAAAGTAGTTCTTCCTCATTTGAGGTGGAACTTTTGTGTTTTAGAGATATTCACAACTTGGCTGGGCAAGGGTCTAAGCAGATGTACCCAACTTCAGAGGTGGCTGTGCTTTAAGCAAGGAGTTGGACTAGGCATACTGCAAGAGTTTCAATGGTCATGAATGTCAAGATCGAGGCTCTTCTTGTCCAAAGATCAAGAAGACACTCAAGCATAACCTCACATGAAGTTTATTTCACCTAAAAAAAGAGAAGTAATAACTTGAAGTAAGATTTTCAGAGGCAGTCAGTTCTCCCTATTTTCCAGTTTTTAACATGAAAAACTTCAGTGTCTTGGAGATTCTAAGCAGAATCCACAAACACGCAGAAGAAACTATAAACTGCCAAGTTCAAAAAGAGTAAACTACGCAAACTGCAGAACAGCTTGAATTTATAGCTTTCCTGTATTACAGATGACTGCTTGGCCAGGCTCTAGTTGCTCTGTTGAGCTGGCTTTGCGGGAAATACCTACACACCTAAATAAACAATAATAGCAGGAGAGTTAAGAGTTCTCTTGTGTTATCATTTTAGTAAGATCACCTGAAGATGGTCTCAGAACCACATGCAATCCACTCAGCCAAATAAATCATTAACTTTAAAAAATTTCAAGGAGCATGGAAGAGACTTTCTGCTTTCAGCACAGTTCTTTCCTGATTAGGACAGGGAGAGATCATGGCCTCTCTACACCTATGGCATTCTTCACACAACATTACTGCCAACTGCAGTGGCATAAGGCAGGTGTCTGTTTTAGCTATTGCTTTAAGCTGCTGATAAATCATTTCCCAGGGGAGGGATTGGAGCCATTGCACCTGCATGAATTCTCACAGACTACTAACACCTCTTCCCAAAGTCAGCAGCATTAGTATTCAGCTCACAGAAGTGAATAAAATCCCCACCGTCCTTCCTGTACTTGCTCTGGAGCTGTCTTACCCACTACAGTCTCCAAGGGACAAAACCTATGAATAGAGAGGCTTCAGCATGGTTTTCTAAGGCGTTTTAAGTTCATGGTTCAAAAAAAAAAAATCATTATAATATTCAAAGCACAGGATTCCTATTGGAATGTGTCTAATTCAGATGACAGCACTAGGAAACCTCAGAAGGCAAAGTTGCCTCCACGTTTTGTTTCATTACCAGTATGCTACAGTTGCATACCAGTTCCGAAGGATTGCTGTCTTACACGAGGCCACATTGCACACGAGCATCTGCTCACTGATGTTCTTCCCACTTTCCATCATCCTGTATTCCTCTAATTCCTTGAGGTCTAATTTAAATTACAAGGCTGAGTACTGACATTTTGGTCTGTGTTTGCATAGCCCTTTGCACAATGATGTGCAGGTCCATAGTAGGTCTTAAGTACAATGTTCATACAAATTAGACCACTTAATCTACTAACTGGGAGAGCATTGGTCCTGTTACAAGTTTTAACATACTTCCTTCAGTGCTTCAGTCACTCTAATGTATAGTATAGCAAGGGTAATATAATTGTTGTCCCAATTCTAAGAACAAGTCACCAGTGACACATGAATTTGTAATAAAATCATATTCCCAAACTCTACAACTGAACTTCTCTCTCTAAAGAAGGTAAACAGTTTGGCTTGGAAAAATTAAACAAAATACAGTCAGTGATGAACCAAGGACAAGATATTTCATACTGAAAAATCCCTTCCAAGGAAAGCTAATCCTAGCCTTCACTAGCCTGAGAGTTTCTCTGTTTAACTGTCTCCATCAGTGTCAAGTGTGGTTGCTCATTAGTATTCCCAGTGCTCAACAAATTTAGTTAATAGCCTAAAGCTCCATCTGTGATAGGCAGCATTTACTTAGCAAGGAGATAGCCCAAAGTTTCAGGACGATTGCTTATTTCTTCTCATGCTTTAGCAGGACCCACAGACTTTGGGGAAGGGCAGGAGATAGGATCTGGTTCTCCTTAGGTTACAGAAGAGAGTCTTTCTGCTAAGAGGGAACAGAATAAGAATCTGAGTCAATACCTGCTGAAATTGGTGGAAAGTCCCCTCTCCTTTTCTGCCCATTATTTTTCCCCTCATCCCCATTTCAAAATAAAGGCTTGATCCAAGAATATGTAAGTAAGTAAAATACATATTTTATTTTTGGCTCCATATATTAAATGAGATGCAGAACTTCCGTTATGGCTTCTTCTGTTTATTTCCTTCTTTTTTCTCACTTCTCTGGTTGGGAAAATCAGTTTAATAGCTTTTATAGCTTGCTCTATTTAGATATTTCAAGCATCTAGCTCATTTTCTAAAAAAAAAAAACATTCTTCAAACAACACCCCCTCTACACATGCACACAATATTTTCATAATATATTTTCAAGTTTGTTGCAAGAAAGCATCTTCCAGTGGAATAAATTTAAACTTTCACTTTGAAAGGATCTTAGCTAAATTGAGACTGTTCACAAAAAGATAAATATAGTTCCCAAGATAAACACATTCCTACTAGAACATTCAATTACAGCGTTACTGTAGTAACAGTCATACATACTTGTACCTTACCACAGCTAAGGAAAAATAAGAGATGGCTGACTGTCAGGCAAGTGTTGAAGCAAGATCTCTGATCACATTCAAAAAGTGGTCACATCAGCTGAGGTGTCATCAGGCAGTGTGACTGATATTCCAATAACTCCCTTTGGTTTTCATTAAACCAGGAATGCTGATTCATTTAATTCAGCTGCCAGGTTTAGCCAGCTAAGCTGCTTCAGAATCATTTCCTTAGTGTAGAATTGCCTGTGCACACAGTGCTAGATGCCATTAGTAGTCATTTACATCAGACAGAGCAAGTAGGAGCTCAAGGCTCCTGCTACAAGGAGTCCAGAGCCGACCACACTTCGAGATGTGCTGAAAAGACAAATTACCTCAGAAGTCAATTTAAGTTCAGGAACAAAGGCCATATACCAGGCCATTGAAGGAGACTAACCAAAGTTAACTGTTTTAAGCACACTGACCACGGGAGAATGAGAAGCCCACAGTTTTCCTAAAAATCCATCTTCATTACTTAGTTTTGTTCAGGCTCTTACAGGCCCCCTTGCCTCTGAAACATGCAGTGCTTGGCCTATGCAGAGAAGACATGGGCTATTACAGCTACCTGAGCCAGTCCTGTGATACTACTGAAAGGACTTTGCCTCTGCTGTACCCTGGCATATGCCATAAAATATATGGTATGGGGGAAAAATAGCCCATCCTTTCCTCCCAGGTGTGCCAGAGCCACCCCAAGCACATTCCAGAGGGTGATAACAGACTTGGTCAACAAATGAGGGTTGGAGATAAGCCCCAAGTCCATGGCACACAGCCAGGAAGGCACATGGTCGTAGTGGAGCAGTAACATAAAGACAGTAACAGCTCAAGGGAGCAAGTCTTTGTCGTCACCATGGAAAATGACAGTTTAAGGATGTTGGAAAGGAAAGAGATAACTTCTTAGGCAGTGACAAAGACTTCTCCATACATGCAAGTGTCCATACCAGTGCTAATAACTTGCATTGGTCCCATATGCCTTCACAAACCATAGAAGGGAAGAAACTTCCAGATAAGCATTTTTATTTCAAGCAAAACCAACAATCTTTCCTTTGAAATTAATCTTTTCTAACTGTTTATCCCCTTTAGTTTATATGATCAGATTCAGTTTAGGTAGGATGAGAAAGACCCACTAAGACCACAGACATACCCAAGACAGACTAGTAAAACTGGAAGTTCCTTCCTTATCTGCAACTTCACGTTATGAGTAAAGGTTTTTTATTGTGGTATGATGTTTTAACTTCACTTACCTCCCCAGCAAAATTATATCAGCCCATGCATTTTTTTCTGTTGCTATCACACCTACAACACCAGGACACGTAACAATATTGCCAGGGTGTCATTCTGCATCAGTGCTTTGCCAGGTAAAGTTTCAAAGACGGAAGCACAAAGTCCAGCACATAAGAGATGCAAGTACATCTTTGTTGGATCTGCCTTTTTAATACCCCCCACCAGAGGATTATTGCAGCAGAAAAGATTACAAACAGAACAGGTGTATGAAATACTAACAGTGCAATGATAAGACTAACAGCTGGGGACAGCAAGCAGGCAAGTCTCCCACGAGAAGGAGTGAGGGAGATATTCCCAAAGGCGCTACTGATCCCTTACATTTGATCTTATCCCCCACATCACAGTCTACACAGTGCTTTTTGGCAAGATGACAGGTAGATGGGGAACAAGTTAACTTCTCTGTCAGTGGGATGGTTTGGCATGGTACAAGAGGCACGTATCCTTACAACTTACAACTACAGACTCAGAAGAGTTAGCAGAACCACCCTGTTTACTTAACAAAGTGACGTAAGCCACACAACCACGCAAGCATAGCCTTTGTTCTTTCCTCCAGCTATCCCTGTTTTTCCTCAATGCCCTCCCACTAATTTCAAGGCTAGCAAAGTAGTCTGTAAACACTAAAGTAGGTACTGCATCTTTTTGGTGTCCAGGTATGGTCGGAGCAGGCACCAAGGTACCTAGTCATGATAAACCTGAATTCAGTTGTTGGCAACTATATCTATATCTATATATATGCTTTACCATTAATAAATTCTGCTTTAGGAAGTTGATTTTATTAAAGAAATGATCATGCTTCACAAAGTATATGTGAATATCTGCTTATACGAAGGAGTTACCAAACAATTAACAGGTGTTATATTATCATAAGTTCAATTCTTTATGAAGACAACTGATATACAAAAATGGTGAAGCCTCCTATTGATGTGTTTAAGACATGCTACTCACACTTGTAACAAGATTATGGCATCTATTAATCAATTCTATTGAGGATAAATTCCTGACTTATGAAGTGTGACAGAAAAAAACAATTACCTAACACAATAGCAGACTAAGCAGAACATAACAGATATTTGCCTGTACATCACAAGACAATTAGGATGAAGAGAATCATACCAGTTCTTCTTCTTATTATTATTATTATTATTATATTTTATGTCTCAGTAGGCTTGTTTTCAGTAATTTCAAGATCTTTTGTCATTCCACTACCCAAAAAGACACAGAAATCACAATGAAGTTGTCATATCCCTTAGCAAAGACTGTTTTCACTTTAGATAATGCAGCAGAATATCACTATATCTATTTTTTATCTAAATAAATATAGAAAAAGCAAGACTGAGCAAAAGACTACGAGACCAAATATGAGTTGTGATTGTTTGTATTTATAAAACAATGAATACATTACTAGTATTTTCTACATATAAGCCCAGGTACACAGACAGATACAGGAAGCACCACAGAAGGCAAGGGGTGAGCCCCAAGCTGAGGTCTGGCTGGGTAGGAGAAAAAAGGAATGCTGTGTGTGGCAGGCAATTCCCCTGGCTGGCAGAATTACCAGGGAGGCCAGGGAACATGCAGCATCCAACGGGGACAGCCCAACATCCTACTGCTGTCTCAACCAGGTGTTAATTTAGAAGGGAGTGAAGAGGCTGAATCTTCCTTAAGTACACACCCACCATCTTTAAACCCTAATAAATCCACACACAGGAAGCTAGAGGATAGTTTACCATGAAAGAAGGAACTTGTATACGTAAGTTGCAGTTTACATAGTCACCAGAGATAGAGAGGCCTCAACAATGAGTCATCAGTTTCCATGGGTCAGATGTGACCGGTAAGATAGACAGATGCTCTCTGCCAGAGCACCTCCCTATGCTGTAGTGAGGGCACCCAAACTGCTCAAGACACCTGGCAGTGGCACCTCACAGGCAGCTGTTTGATCTGTCCAGGAGCCCAGATGCAGTAGCCTTCTGGTACATGGCTATTTTCCAGCCTTGGGAGCAGCCACTGCTTCCTGCCAGCATTGAAAGAATTGAGAGGCTCTTTTGCCAGGGCAGATCAATTGCATCCTCCTCCCCTGGTTTACTAGGTAATCGAATTACTAATCAAAGAATTTGACGGACTGACAATAGCCAATACTGTCATTACTGTGCCTTTATAGATGTACATCCATCTCAAAATAAGCTACAGCGCACCTCCTTCTGAGAGGAAAATAAATGCCACCTGAGCCGACCAAATAATGTCTTACTTGAAACATTCAATTCAAAAACTTAACGAGACTGGAAGTAAAAGTGACATTTTGATTTGTTATCACCATAAGCTTTCATACATGTCTAAAATTTTCTAGCCAAGAATGGAGTTGACCAAGATGATTTGAGAAGCTGTCAGTAGACAATATCACTTCAGAAACTAATATGAAATGGATATGAAATTCGAAGAAAAGGAATTTCACATCAGAATTTAAGTTACAATATTGCTGAATACTGAAGTGAGGTATTCTGCACGTTGAACAACCCCAAACTAATTGAAGACACAAAGCTTTAAGAGAAGGTACCTAGCAATTATTTAAGCAAGCATGATATTTCTAAGATACCATATTTTTCCCCTACAGAATTGGTGGGGGAACAAGAAGAGGAAAAGGAAGAAGTGTAGCTACAATTAAGATCAAGATCTGCTTTCCTGACGCACATTGAGAAACAGTCAAGCAGGATGAGGTGCCATAGGATGACCCTCAGAACAGACAGTTCCTTGTCCTGAACCACTATGATGTCTTCAGGCACTATCTGGCAGCCTTCAGAGAAGGATCAAGGTCTCATCCTTCCAATCTTGAAGGTTAGGGGGAAAAAAAAAAAAAGGTAAAAAAAATTCACAGAATAAAAACCAACAAACAAAAAAATAAGCTGCACAAATCAACCAAATCTCCACACCAAAATCCCAAAACACACTAGAAGTATTTTCCTCCTCTTTGATAGTCATGACATCTTGTAACTGACCTCACAAACTTCGGGTATCCCAGAAATTTTAAAATGTAATAAGAGCTTTCAACCTCCAGTTTTACTCTTTTCACTTTCAAGACAGTTGTTTAGAAGCTTAAAAGAGGCTTACAACATTCTAGTCTACAAAACTTCCCTGTTCTGCAGAAACAAGCTCATATTCTGATTAATGAATCACAGACCAAATCACCATAAGTACAGCAATTGCATACTCACAGTTTTCAGAAACTGAGAATCATTGCTTTGAGACTGAAAAAAATGCTGTCAGTACACTGTACAGTGATATAACAGAAGAAAATACCAAAACAGCAATCATATGAAACCTCTGTAGATTAAGGCTTACACACTTAAGAACTAATGTTTGCCTCTAACTTCTGCTTAAAATAATTCTAGCTCTTTATCTTGCTGATGGCAGCTAGTGTAACCAGTGATACCTGTCTAGGAATGCTTTCAAGTCTGTAACTTTTTTTTCCCCAGCTTTTTCAAACAAACAATGTATCACTTTATTGAATTATATTTTGTGTATGTTGTTATTACTCAGCAAACATCAAGGCCCTGATTTCACAGTCCAGAATTCTTCAGCAGCAAGAGCACTAGTTTAAGGTACTCCCACCATTCAGCCCTATCTTTTGAGTATCTGCATGGCCTCCTCCAGTTGTGCTGGCATAGAGTCCAGCCAGCTGCACTCTGAACTGATAATCTGGAAGACAACCCAGAAATTTTACCTGAAGCCAGATCAGCTCACTGTGACTGCCATAATACAGCTGCACAGGCAACTGTGCCAGTACAGCTACAGGATGCAAAGCAACATTTTTACCGAATACTTCATACAATAAAGATACAGCCAAAGAATGTAGATGTTTACAGTTTTTTTAAAAAAAATTAAACTCTTCTGCCTCATCCTATGCATATACAGAAGTCAGAGATTCCACTTGAAAAATAAAATAAAATCTGTCCTTAATAGAGCTTAATAAATAAATACACTATAATCCAAAGATTGAATAAACACCCCCAAGTTACTTTTAAAGATTAAAAAGCTGATAAGCTTGTTGCAGCCCCTCACACTGCTCAGATCACACTGCTCAGGACTGAGTACTGGGCTCTACTACCCCTCCTGAGGTATGACTGTTCCACAGGAGCAGAGGACTTTGGACTGCAGGGCTGCCTCCACAAGTTGCAGCTGCACGTGGCTGCACACCAAGGCTACATTCCAGGTACGTTGGAGCAGAGACATTGGCACGGGACAGCCAGGAGACCTGAGGCGGTGCTAAGGAAAGGCAGGACAGTGGGCTGATGCTGGCGTTAGTGGCATATACCCTGGGACAGGGCAGCACCTCCATCTCAGTCACTCAGATGCAGGGTCTCCCTGAGGGTCCCTACTCCCCCCATTTTGTTCCATTTTCCCTGGAGGACAGTATACATCCATCTGTAACCAAAGCCTCTCCAAACACCTATCAGCTCAAGAGTCACCAGTGAAAGTATCCAAACGGGAATCATAAGAAATATTCACTGCTTTTTTTCCATGTCAGCTTCAGCAAAAAATAGACCATTTCACCAAACCAGCACAAACTGAAACAGAACACCATGGAGCACAGAACAGTAACAATAGGCCCTGACCCTCAGCCGTGGCAGCTACCCCACTGCCAGTCCTTCAGAGGGACAGAAACATTACCCAGTTCAACTCCTATCGTTATGCAATAGCTTATGTCAGAGCAGCTTTAATCACTTTCCCCAGGAGAGACTGTGAGCAGCATGGCACATTCTGGAGCCCGCAGAGGTTAGACAAAGCTTCTGGCTGTCAGGCAAAGGAGAGCAGTGTGGGTGGCACTGCTGTACAGGCCAGAGACACCAACGCTCACAGCCTCTCGTCCTAGATGTCACTGACAGCTGAACAAAGAAATGCATCAAAAGGGTTCCTCAAAGAGAATAACAACAAATTGTTGTCCAGAGAAGAACAACCAGGCTGGTGAAGGGACTTAAACACAAGTCCTATGAAGAGACACTGAGGGAGCTGGGGTTGTTTAGCCTGGAGAAGAGAAGGTTCAGGGGAGACCTCATAACTCTCTACAACTACCTGAGAGGAGGTTGTAGCCAGGTGGGGGTTGGTCTCTTGTCCCAGGCGACTATCTATAAGACAAGAGGGCATGGTCTTAAGCTCTGCCAGGGGAGGTTTAGGTTGGATATTAGGAAGAAATTCTATACAGAGGGGGTAATCAGGCATTGGAATGGGCTGCCCAAGGAAGTGGTGGATTCTCCGTCCCTGGAGGTTTTTAAGATGAGACTGGATGCAGCACTTTGTGCCATGGTCTAGTAACCATGGAGGTGTTGGATCAAGGGTTGGACTTAATGATCTCAGAGGTCCTTTCATACCCAGCTGATTCTATGATTCTATGACTCTATGAAATTAGTCATTACTCTCCCCATCAAAATATTCCTCAGATATCCTATCCTGGTTTTCCTTTCCTCATAGAAGAGTAGCAATACCCTCAGTATTCTCTGTGAGCTTCTTAAAGGCAAGAAAGGGAGAAAATTCAGCAGTCTGCTTGGATATAGGATTATTTGATCCGCATCAGGATTTAAATCAAGCTTTTCAGAATCACAGTACATGTATTAGAGTCCAACACCATCACTGCAGGAAACAGGAGTCTGAGATGTAAGAGGGAATATGCAAGTCGGATCCTCACTCACAGTGAACTGCTGTTGGCACTGTAAGAGCTTTTAATTGCACAGAACACACTGTTTGGGGAATTTTCAACACCGAGCTACGTAAGGCAGACTCCCAGAGCTCAGTCAAGTCTAGAGTTTGTCAAAAGAAAGGTTCCTTCTGACTGCCAGCACACAAGCCCTGGCTTTGCAACATAAGTAACCAAACACCTACATAGACTCAGCATTCTGAATAAAAGGAGCTCTCCTGCGCTTGCCACCTGGCTCACCACCAGCCCTGTTTCAGCGGGCACCCGTGAAGCTTTACTGCTGAAGGCCACTGAACTGAATGGCTTGATGAAAGAGTACAAGTGTAGTTCACTCAGCACACACACACACAAACAACAAAAAAAGCCCCTCAAAAAAATAACACAAAAAACCCCCACCAAACCCTCCCCAAACCAACCAACCAACCAACCAACAAAACCCCAACAACAAAAACAAACAAAAAACCCAAACCAACCAACCAAAAACTGCAAAAAAATGCCCCACCGAAACCCACTCCCCACCCATAAAGTATAACTATTACTAAAGAAAATTTGGAGTACTCATTAACTGCATGTTTTTGGGGGGCATGGATTGGTGGGGGGGGGTGGTAAACAATAGCTCCCAAACATTGTAATATATTTTTGCAGACTGCATTTTTATTAGAATTTTGTTTGTTTCAAGTCTTTGCTCCCACATATCTACTTTTCAGTTAGTAATAATCAGTCAAAAAAAAAAATCAATGGCCCAAAAATCAATATGAAATGAGATGAATGCTTTCTGGATTCCAATCCTAGGAACAGGAAAAATCCTAATCACTCTACCCAAAATATCCAAGTGTAGCCTTATTGGTCCTCTAGTCCTCTGCAGGAATATACCCCTGCACCATTCTCCTCTTCTTCAGGGCTGAAAACTCTCTGAATGCCAGTGTAACCACTTACTGATGCAGAATTTTCTGTTATGCATTATTTATTCTTTGCCACAGGCCTGAGTAGCAACAGGTAAAGGCTTTCTAAGCACATCTGCAATGAAGAGAGAAGAGTGAACTAACAGGCACAATGCAGCTTTCCAGCAGGAGCCTCAGTTTCAGTTTCAACGTCTTCACAACCAAGTTTAATTCACACAACACACAGAGTGAACAGGATGTTTAGGGAAGCAGATAATATCTGCTTTGGAGACTATGTACAGTTATTTTCTCACTAGAGATAACCGATAGGATGTCATAGCACCTGGTCTCACATCAGAGATAAGCCTCCAGGAGGTACACCCTCACTGTGTTTCACATGATGATATGGTGATTTAGGGGATGCAGATCTCCCAGTAAGCCTGCACAACAGCTTTCTTTTAAGATCAAGCAATTTCCTCAGCAAAACAAAGTCTCACACTTTTCCCCAAGCCTACAGAAATACCCAACATGCCCAGTGTAATCATTTACTAAAAAGCAAAGCTATACCCTAAAATCTCTACTTTCAAGGTCTTTTCCTCCCTTTATCTCAGTTCCCAGCATTTCAGTTTGACTCTCTAAAGAAAGACGTTATATGTAATTCCAGAGCGTTGTCTGTAGTGGTTTTTGAACCCTTTAAACAACAAAAAGTTTGACCATTATAGATACTTTAGAAAATATTAAACTACTACAATTTTTACAACACGGGGACAAGAAAGTCCCTTTTTGATACGCCCTCCAAAGTCAGGGGTTTCTCATCTGACAGGCTTTCAGTTACTCATACCTTGTTAGACAGAAGGAAACCTGGAGACACCACAGCAGTTAATAATTTCCTCTGCTTACAGAGTTCCATATTCACATCTTGTTTCTCTGCTCAGGTCAGCCCTAAACACCAGCTAGCAAACTTTCTTTTACCAAATCCCTCTCACCCTCCAACAATTTTGGGCTGATTGCCAGTAGCCTTCCTGGTGTCTGATCAGAGAGATTACAACTCCCAACACATGCAGAAGCAGGCACAGGTGCTGCTAGACTCAATTACAGTATCAATGAGTAGGTAGGGATTTACTTGCATTTTCAAAAAAAAAAGAAACAAAATTTAATACCTAAAAGCTTTTCTAGATGACAGTTTTGTTGCACAATTCCACAGCCTTATCTCACACACACTGAATTTGATGGTAAAGCTACCTTTGCATGCACAAGTAGTTTTACTGAGCCATAAAACACTGTAAGAGGAAGTAATTTGGTTTACAATTTCTCTAACGAGAATATTTAGACTGTGAAATGTGGTCTTCATGGTAAATAAAATGTTTCACTGCACATTTTAAAATATATATTATTTAATATACTGGTCTTTCTATTTTCCTTCTACAAATAGCGTTTTCATTGAGCAACACCCATAAGCACTGAGGTGGGTTTACTAAGGCAAAGCATTGCATGGGGCTCTCAGCTGCCATACAGTGACACAGATTTCAAATGGCAGACACCTGCATTTTCCAACAGAGTAGCTGGCACAGATTTGGGGCTATCATTTCATATACAAATATAGACAGTTGGTGTAAAAGGCAGGTGTCTATATTTGAGTTAACCAGCTTATGCTTTCTTAGAACAGAGAGAGAAACAAGCCACAGCACAGGGCGATTTATCTGACCTGCCTAAGATATTAGTCCTGAACTAAGATGAATCATAACATAGATGAACACGTTTCTTTCCATGAACCATAAAAAGACCTAGAGATGTCTAAATTGGACAAGAATACGTAATTTTTTGAGGTCTAATATTAAGTAAAATGAATCCTGACTGCTGTGCCTGTATTATACTAAAAACACACTGCATCGCTCCTGCAAGGGCATTATAGGTGTGGTAAACTTCCCATAGGAAGATAAATAAGAAAAGGAAGTCAGGTTGAATGGAAGGGCACTCTAAAATTGACCCAAAGCACTAGAAGTGAGTCAATTTTCCAACACAAAATAGATAATTATGGCCATCCCACTGAAAGTGCAATTTGAAAGGAAGTAGGAAAAAAAAGTGCCTTTTTAATTTTTTTTTTAAATTATTTTAATTTTTTACTATCTAGGGTTTATGCCCTTTATAAAATTGGCTGGGCAAAGCAAGAGTGAAGACTATGTCTAGTCTTCTGAGCAGATCCATGCTCCCTGGTAAGGAAGTGCAAGAGTTGCTTTGTGCAGGCATATACATGCACATGAATTGAATGCAAAGCAAGAATACAGGATTACAGATTCAAACAGCCAGATTCTATACCCCCTGTGCAGAGGCTTAAGTGAATCCATAAGGAAAAAGCCAGAAGTGATTTAGGTCAGACTAAAGCCATCATTAATACAGGATCCCGGTATTAGTTCTACCTTTAAGAAAAAATGTGTGCATCTATGCAAGAAGATATTATGCCCAGGCAAGCTATGCCCTTAGAAACCCTCAGGATAATTTCAGGGTTATCTAGATGGGAAGAGCAAACATCAAAAGATTCAGCACTTCTACTGAGAAAGGAGCCTGCTCCAATACTTTTTTTTTTTCTTTTTTCTTTTTTTTTTTTTCTGGTTTAGGAAACAGCCTGCAAATTTTACAAGCACAGGGTTGGGGTTTTTTTCCACAAGATGAAGAAAATCCTGCATTTGATTTACTTTTACACATCACCACTGTTAAAAAAATGTACTTCATGACTGAGAGGACTTGAAGTTATATACTAAAGAAACTAAGGAAAGGCATGGTCATGTTTCTGTTCTCTGTATATGTCCAGTTCTACAACTGACAGTGATGAGAGAATTTCACTCACCATGAACGAGCTCCAAGTTTGTGGGATGTGTGTAGGCCTGATTTGCAAATGCTAACAATTGCAACATTTAACTTAAGAAAAAAATTTCAAAGGTTTCCATTTGGAACTGTGAGTTCACGCTATTTCATTTCAATAAACAAAATTAACTTTGAGATAGAAAAGGCAGCAAATCACGGTAAGTGCTTTTTTTTATTATTTACATTCCTCTCTAATACATATTTTTATTTAATGTGGTAAAAGGCAAAATTAATACTCTGCGCCAAGTTTCAGACAAGTCTCAAATTTCAAGGCTTATTATGTTATTAAGCTTGTGAAATAAAGATCTATATTTAAAAAAGAAGTGCTGACACAACCTGAACTCTGAGCATTGGTAATGCCACCACAAGAGCATGGTTCACGTGCAGTGTGAACAGCCCAGATTACCTTATCCTAATAAAATGAAAGATTTAAAACAGAGGAAATAATTTCAAAGAATCATATTTCTAGTGCTGTCATGTTTGCAGTCACATTTGGGTTTAAAAGATGGGAAAACGTGAATCTATTTATATATTCTCAAGTTACACCCACAAAACAGGGTCCCAGAGAAATTCTCAGAAACAGGGTTTGCAAGAATAAAACAAGTGTGTAGGTAGGTGTATATGCCTGGATGGATTATGTATGCAATCAACATGTAAAGCTCTATAATACTGAAAATAATAAATTGTTGTGAATGGGTAAGGGTGGAAAGTGCATTTTACATGGATTATCTGCCCTAGTTCCTGTTCTTATTTTTGGAAAGCAATCAGCTCTTCGTGAGAACTCAGCACCACGCTGAGCCACCCTGGGGCTTTTCATGGCCCAGCCCTTCACTTTGCATTATCATCTGTTAGCAGCCACATCCTGTGCAGACTGATTCATTACAGCCAAGAAAGGCTGTGAGAACAGGAGACCCTCTGAATCCTGAGGTCTGAAATCACTCTAACATACTTCTTTCACTGTACTATATAAAATAAAGCTATCTTTTCAAAGGCATCTCCAGTCATTCTTGTAAATATTCCAAATAAAAGCTTATTTTAAGACAATATGTTATTTAAATTAGAGATCTGTGCAAATCACCTTTACTTGAGAACTCTTATATGCCCAATTTGGAAGACTACATATTCATCCTAATTTAATTTAGTCATAAACCCAAATAATTCTGAGTACTTTTGCTTAATAGATATGATCAAGTGCAAACAAAAATCAGGTAATCATAAACTGATTCAGTTTATAAATATTCACTGATGCATATGAAATAAGTTATTATTTTCAAATACAGTAATTTTTTTTTCTGTGAAGCTGAAGCACATATGGTCAGAGATAACAGAGTATTTTGGAACTGTATTTCTAAACTTTCAAGTGAATTATTTTTGAAATAGTATGATTTCCTGGTGCATAACTATTGAACACAAATATGCTGCAAGTCAAACAAAAAATCTGAATTAGTGTTACAGTCTTTCTATTACTTTCAATTTTACTGTATTACTATAATATCTTAATAGCTCCCAGCACTTTGAAGCATGAATTTAAATGTAAGAGCAACTATGAGATTCTTGTTTTACACACAGATGAAGAGACTTCAAGGATAAAATGACTAACACTCAGTGGCTGGGTTGGATATACCAATCTTCCGGTTTCCAGCATTAACTCTGGTACTTTAGCACTAATTTACATGCTTTGATGTACTTATTTTAAAGTTGCAGTGTACAGCTGGGTGTTTGTACAGAATTTTTTCAGTCTCCTATCACAATTACAGCAACAGCAGGACATAAGCAAACATTGTGTATAAACAAGTTTCATGACACAGTGGGAGAAACACAGTTACTGAACCATATAGAAACACAGTTTGCTGGTACCAGTGCTACCACAGACACAGCGAGGGATGTGTATCGATGTGACAATAGGAGAGCTGTCAGAAAGCATCAGTGTGGGCTCAGTCCATGAATCCCATTTGTCTCCAGTGTAACATGCCTGATTACAGCTAAATTACAGTGACTTTAAACATACAAGTCAATTTCCTAAGCTAATTAAAATCAGGGAGGCTGGTCTTTCTAAGGTTAGCAAAATTCAGCTCCTATAAAAAATACAATATAATCGAGAAAAACAGAATATATATATATAAAACTAATTAAAATAGAAATTCAATACCTGGAGTTCAAGGGAAACAGTGCTATTAACAATCCATAGATTGCCATTTTACTGTATCACTTACAGCAGGAATCAAATAGGAATAAACTATGTTTGCAGAGACATCTGATACATTGTGCTTCACAAAGAATCAAGGTTCTATGAGAAACTAAACTGACCCACAGAAACACCTTAAATAGAGAGCTAAAAACATACATCACGGATATATAAATTCAGAATTACCATGGAGACCTTACACTTTGCCTGTAAATGTTTGAAGAGATTTTAGAGATCATCGTGCAACTGGTGTCAAGGGAACAGCAGCAGCCCACGGCTTCAACAGCATACAATAATTATAAGACCAGTGTTGTTCAGCTGGTATTAGAAAAAAGATATTGTTAGAAAATTTCTCTTTTTAGATCACCTTTGTCCATGTTAAGACTGCTTTACAAAAAAACTGGTTTTAGATAACCAAGTCGCTGAAGCAAAGGTGAACACTCTTTCCTGACCTTCATTCACAAACTCATCCTTATGACACCTAACTCAGTGATGTTCCAATATCAAAACAACCTGTTAAAACTTTTAGGGCAAGTGACACTAAAACAGGAAAGGGATGAAAATGTCATGCTCCAAAGGAAATTATCCTAAATTATAATTCACAACGTGTTAACAGAAGATAAGCAGTTACAGAGCTGGTGGTACCTCTTGACTATGTGTACTTAGTGTCTGAGGTATCAGGCTTCACACCTTTATCTTACTTGACCTAAATTCTACCATTCTGTTATTTTTAGAAAGGACCTTGAAATACAGCCAGCCAGGAGCCCTCAGCACATTTTATAAGACTCAACACCCCTGCTAACCTCCTCTTTTGTCAATGAACTCGGAGATTAATGCAGCGATTAGGTGACTTTCTCAAATGAGGTATTGTTTATTTCAGCAATAGGAAAACTGCAGTGCATAAAATAATAAAGACTTTGAACCAATTAAGCAATCTAAAAGCACAACTCTTTCCCTAGGGTTCAATGTGTCTTGAAAAACTAGGAAAAAAAGAAGTTTCAAATCTTATTTCCCTCCACACACTCCACAGTCAACAAGCGTACTTGACCTTCTCCTTCCTAACTATTCTGTCATCTTTAGCTCTTAATTCTTGTGGAGCAGCTGTGTAAATATAGCTGGAACTAAGAAACCATAATCTTCAAAGCCCAGGGATTATTCTCTCTTACTTTCCTGAGCCCTTTGCAAGCAGGTATTTAGCCTAGAAGTACTGTCTAGCCTCCCTGCCTACTTTTTCTCCTTAGATTTTGTGTTTGCCTTTGAATAAAATCAGTGATTAGTCGACCCTGCAGCGAGCAGGCACACTGCAGGCAGTAACACCCACCCACTGGTCCCTCAGCTCACTCTCAGCCAGCACCAATACAACAGGACACCGGCAGGGAGAAAATGAAAGTCCCTTTTATTTTCAGCTAGGTCTTCAAAACTGCATTTTTGCTTCCTTACAGCTAGCTCAATGACACTGACTAATGCTTTAATGAAGGGCAAGGTACCAGTTATGTAGTGGCCCTTCAGTTTGTTCTCAAATAGGCAGGATGGCTGTGGGAGCCCACATGACAACCCCCGGCATCACCCTGCTGCGAAGCCAGGCTGTGTATTTCCCTTCAGTTCATTCACAGAGCTCTGCAGTCTCATACTGCTCCTAAAAATAATCACAGCCTGCAGAGCAGCATGAGGGACAGGCCTCCACATACCTATGTCAGTCAGGATTAAAAAAAAAAAAAAGCTTTCCTCATCCCTCAGACTAAACAAACATCTCCCTACACATCCCTCCCAGCAGCAACAAGGGTTGTTTTGGCTTGGGGACACGAATCTATCAGAGCAGGCTATAAACTGTGACCCTCTCAAAAGATGAGTCACCCACTAGTAAAGTGAAAACACTGATCCTAAAAGCACTGATTCATGCCTAGATTTCTCTCTCATAATAAGTTAGGCAGCACTATGAGCAAACATTTGCTAGCCTTCATGCACTGCACTCTGACAGCTGACTCAAGACGGCATGTCAGGGCCGGTGCCCTATGTATAGTGGATGAGATTGTCCACATCCTGCCTTACCAAGTCCTTTGTAGCATCAATGCAGTATCTAAATCCTCTTCCCATGTTAAGAATGACACTCAGCTCTCGGCAAAGTTTCAGCCAGACACTAATTAACACCCTGCTATTTGTAAACAAATTATCCAAGATGCTGATAGCCCCACCAAGAAGGCAGAACTGTCTTCATTCAGATCTGCAGGGGTCTTAATGTTTTAAGCTCCTCCCTGCTCTGAGTCCTGGGTGATGAACTCCTGCAGGACCAAAGTGCTGTGTAGAGTGGTACAGAAGCACCCAAGTCAGGCTGGGAACCACGGATGGCTGCAGGCATTGCTTTCTACAGAAAGGATCAATTGTGTCTCAATAATACATGAAAATTTGAAGTGAGAAAGGTTTCACCTGTCACCTGGTTAAAAATACATTTTTTTTTCAAATGTAAATGTACATTCAGTGAAACTCAAAAGTGATGTTAGGGCCTGAAGGAGTCTCACCATCCTACAGTATCTTTTTCCTAGTTGAAGCAGTCCTAAGCTAACACACAGCTATGCAGCTAGAAAACAGAGACCAGACCTGAAGCCTGGTTAACTGTAAATGACTACATGTACATAAATGGCCATACCAACTTCTGTAAGCTAAAACAACAGTGATAAGGTTACAAGACTTTGTGGTTTGTTCAACAGTGCTGCACCGATTCAAGCGCAATTCCTTACTGCCTAAAGTAGAAGTAGCTTAATATATTTACCTAGAATCCTGAAGAACAGAGCATCATGTGTAGCCTTTTCAGCAAACAGTATTTTAAATTTTAAGATGTGTAATTCCAGCATTGTAACAAAATTCCATCTGCTTATTCAGCTCCTTATCTTACACATACCAGTATTTAGGCCAGAACTGACGATTCATCATACAGAAGAAAGTGACCCCAGGCTGGCAGGACTGTGCCAGCAGAAACTCAATGAGTTATGATACCGAATGCTCTACTGCCATCCCTGTTCTGTTCATAGTTGGAAGACTTTGCCACAGTAATACAAAACCCAGTTTCAGAGGTACAGCTACACTTGTGTATTGTACTCAGAACTGTTACTGTAAAATTCCAGCAAAACAGTTCTAGTACAGATAAAGGTATAGCCTGAAAGTAAAACTCATCCCCCAAAGTCTTCTACCTCCAAGTCAGTATTAATACTAACAACCATAACATTTTAGAAACACTACCCTCCACCTTCTATTTTTCCTCCAGAGTGCTGGAGTACAGATCAATCTCATCTTTGTAGTTAAAATCATTCATTGCAGTTTTTATGTGTAGAAGAGTTTAGGGAGACTGCCACCAGATAAAACACTAACATGTTTAATATGCAGTACAAAACACAGTTTGTTTTTTTTCAAGCAGTATGACTTGTCAACTATTCCCAATAGAAGCCTAATGAATACTGAAAATGCAGCAATTAGTATTTGGTATCACCGTTTACTGGGTATAAAGAGCCAGCCTGCCATTTCACCTAGTAGTACAGTGCATCTGATAGGAAGGAAAATATTAGCCAGATTATACCAATTACATGCCAAATTCACAGGCTCAGCATCACTCACATAGCTTTTTCCTCCAGACTAATAGTAACCTACATTTTGATCTGCCAGCAGTTACATAAACAGAAAAGAAAATATTCGGGTTTTGAGACACAGGATTGGATATTCTTGTTCAAACTGAGCCATTTTCATTTGCAAGCTAAACAAAGTTCACCTTGTCTCTGCTTTGGTCCTGAAACTAATTAGATGCTTCCCATCTGGACACATGCTACTCACTGCTGTAAAATCCAAGGAGGCTTAAGTACACGTGAATCCCTCAGACAGCTTCAGACACACGAGCCTAAAGACACTAAATCAAGAACCACCTGTGAGTACATGTGATATATGAACAATATTGCCTATTAAACATTGCACGTAACAAAAGAGGTTTAGCTATATAAGAGACTTTTCAAATTATGCAAGATCTATCACTTCAGAAAGGAGTCACTGCAGCTAGTATTTCTTTGAATATACAGACATACCATTGGTCTTAAGTTTTCAATTGGATACCTCCAATTTCTAATACCATGACATTTATGAGCCTCACATTTATATGACTTTGGTTGTCAACAGAAATACTAATTCTAGTAACAGCAAAACTATGCGCACACAGGTCAATGAGAATGTACCACTGCAGTACAAGAAGTCAGACACCTTCTCTCTGCAGGCTTGTTTTGAATTGTTTATTGAGGTTTAAGAAGTCATCCACATTTCTATAAATATAGACATTACTTGAGTAAGTGACTTACAATGTCACCAGTGCAGGTACATATATAACCACCATACAAAAGCTCCACTGGAAGCTACTTCAGTTTATTCAAAAAGGACCAAGATATCATTAAAAAAAACAAACAGCTGTCACTTTCAGTTATTGAAGACACTAAAGTGCATTTTTGGTTACCTCCTGGTCAAACAGCTGCTGGTTAAAAAGTTTGATTTTTTTTTTTTTAACATAGCTAAATTACATCGATTGACATTCAGATTTGTAGCTGTCATCCTCCTGATACATGGCAGCAGGTAAGAAAAATGTGCTACTTTGCTGGTCAAGAGGAGAAACTAGATTTTGCTAATTTTTTTTTTCTTTAATCTGGTATTTCCAACAAAAGTTTAAAGATAATCTAACATTCTGACGAATTTTTACAGCACCACTAAAGTTAGTCTTAAAAATCCAGGCTCTGTTTTAGCCCTTTTAATTGCTAACCAAGTATCTAGAGAGTCACTTGAAGCTCTGTACCAGTAAGAAAAACTACCCTCCCTTTTCCATCAAGCACTATCCTGCCCAGTTAACACTGTTTGCACACTCTGTAAACAAGAACAGCTTAAAGCATAATTAAAGCAGAACACAGGCCCATCTTGAAAATCTTCTTCCCCCTTTCCCTCCCCCCACCCCCCGCCCCCGGTAGTGTCTAATGTTTGAGTGTATAAAGCATTATTACATTCCTAACCACAAAATACTGTAAGAGTCACAATAAAAAAAGCATACGTTGAAAGTGACGTAGCAATACCACTTTAATAAAATGGGGTATTTTGGGGAGATACAAGATGTGGTCTGCTAATTTTAACTCCACCTTTACTTCATTATGTTATATTGCCAGGAAGTCACCAGTACAGCAAAGAATGCTGCACTGGTTAGAATCATGGCAGACAGAACTGTTCTCTATAGCTCCTTTACTGCAATTGGTTGACTTTTACATTAGGAGGACATAATACTCACCATTCAGAAATAAATTACTAATTTTGAGTAACAGTTTAAACCTGATTAGCACTGTATAATGATGAATGGCTACTTCTAAAAAATAAAAACCTTACATATCAAAAACATGCTATATGTTGGGAAACCACTTTTTCATGCTCCAGTGTGTTGTTTACATTTTTTACTCGTCAAAGTCTTTCTTTTATGAGTTGAAGAATCCACAGCACTTAAAATTTCAAGTATTTGAACTGAACATGATTCAATTTCAAAAAGTGCCAAATAAAAAAAAACAAATAAAACAAACAAACCTACACATGTGGCCAAGCTTTCATGGAAAACCCTAAACAAGGTAAAAAACAGCCTCAATGGAATTATGGGTTACTAGCTTTATACATGTTTTTAAAGCTGTATAATGTTCACCTAAGCACTCCACTTACGAGCATTAGAAGTTTAAAAATACAAACACCTTCAACGCAAACTGCTTGCAGAGGGCACCCTCAAACATATGAGTACAACACTAAGCAGAAAACCCTCGTTTTATTTGGCTATTTAGACATCCATTTCCTGATAGCATTACATCATCTATTAGGGCTTCTGAAATAATACAGAGCCATAAAATTCAGAAGGGACTAGTTTAAAAAAACAAAACAAAAGAAAAAAAAAAAACAAAAAAAAAACAACAAACAAAAAAAAAGTTCCACAACTGCACAGCCTTCCTTCCACACAGCAAGGTTGTGCAACTGATTGTTTAACGTAACTAAGCTTAACAGCATCCAAACAGGCAGGCCTGGGTTTGGAAGCTGTCTTACGTCAAATTTTGACCATGTAACTACTCTAAAATAGAAAGGTCAAAATAGAACTCATCTCTTCTTTTTCTGCTGCCTCAACATTTTCCTTCGCTTAATTATCATATCATGTAGTTTCTCCAGTCCCTCTTTGAGTCCGTCTCCAATGATTGCACAGGTAGGTTGCAAATGCCAGGGTGTTGAAGAACTCAGCTCACTCATTGCCAACATCTTCTCGATTTCAGAAAGAGAGAGAGAGTTCCTCAAGTCCTGCTTGTTAGCAATGATAAGGACAGGCACTCCTTGATTCTCAGATATCCTAGTAATCTTATGAAGTTCTGTTTTGGCCTCCTCCATCCTCTCAACGTCGACGGAGTCCACCACAAACACGATGCCATCGGTGCACCTTGTGTACGACTTCCACAGCGGCCTCAGCTTCTCCTGGCCGCCCACATCCCAGAAGTGGAAAGTGACAGTCTTCGAGTTGCCCAGCGTCACTTTGATTTTCTCAGTATTAAATCCTTTAGTGGGGACAGTGTTGACGAATTCATTGAACTGCAGTCTGTAGAGCACCGTCGTCTTCCCAGCGCAGTCCAGCCCCAGGATGACGATGTGAAAGCTCTGGAAGGAAGGCAGGCTGGAGAGGATCGGCGTCTGGTCCGAGAGTCCATTCCCCATTGCCAGCAGGGAAGGTGACAGCAGGCTGCCACCAGCAGAGGCGGCTCCCGCGGCTGCGCTCGGATCCTGACAACGACACACACGACCGTCGTTAGACCCCGCTCCGCCGCACCGCGCCGGCCACAGCGCCGCCGCCCCGACTGCGGGCGCGGCCGCGGGCAGCAGCGCGACGCGCAACGGCACACGTCCCTCCC
>JAWWES010000081.1:26959561-27053842 GCA_035583135.1 Lophotriccus pileatus | reverse complement strand
CATCCTGTAGGTGCTGTGTGATTGCACTCAGGATGATCTGCTCCATGACCTTGCCTGGCACTGAGGTCAGGCTGACAAGCCTGTAGTTGCCCGGGTCCTCCTTGTAGCCCTTTTTGTGGATCAGTGTGACATTTGCCAACTTCCAATCATCTGGGACCTCCCAGAGAGCCAGGACTGTTAGTAAATGACGGAGAGCAGCTTGGCAAGCTCTTCTGCCAGCTCCCTCATCACCCTTGGGTGGGTCCCATCTGGTCCCATAGACTTGTGCGTATCCAAGTTGCTCAGCAGGTTGCTGTTTCCTCCTGGATTACAGGGGGCCTGTCTTCCTGTCTCTGTCTACCAGTTCTGGAAGCTAGTTGTCCTGAGGACAACCTGTCCTACTGGTGAAAACTTAAGCAAAGTATGTGTTAAGCACCTCAAGTCTTTTCCTCATTTTTGGTGACTATGTTCCCCTCCATGTCCAACAAAGAATGGAGGTTTTCCTTGCCCCTCCTTTTGCTATTCATGTATTTGTAGAAGTACTTCTCCTTATCCCTAACAGAAGTGGCTACATTGAGTTCAAATTGTGCTTTTGTCTCTCTAATTTTCTTTTCTATATGACCTGACTATATTCCTAAACTCTTCATGAGTAGCCAGCCCTTTTTTCCGTAGTCAGTAAGCTCTCTTTTTCCCCCTAATTTCCTTCAAAATCTCCCAGTTCAGCCACACTGGCTGTCTTCCCACTGGCTCCCCTCTTGGCACACTGGGACAGCCTGTTCCTGTGCGTTCAAGACCCTCTTCTTGAAGCATGTCCATGCCTCCTGCACCCCTTTGTTTTCAAGGGCTATTTCCCAAAGTACCCTCTGAACGAATCTTCTGAGTAGACTGAAATCTGCCCTGCGGAACTCCAGGGTAGAAGTTTTATTGATGGCCCTCTTTGCATCCCCGAGTATTGAAAACTCTATTATTTCATGGTCACTGTGCCCCAGACGGCCTCCGACGATCACATCTCCCACCAGCCCCCCTCTATTTGTGAACAGAAGGTCTAGTGGGGCCCCACCCCTGGTAGGCTCAATTACCAGCTGAAGCAGGAAATTATCTTCTATACACTCTAGGAATCTCCTAGACTGCCTCTTCTCTGCTGTGAGTTTCCAGCAGACATCCAGCAGGTTAAAGTCGCCCACAAGAAAAAGGGCTGGCGATTTTGAGACATCTGCCAGCTGCCTGTAGAATAATTCATCACCCTCATCATCCTGATTGGATGTCAGCCTTGTTGGCCTTCCCTCTGATTCTGATCCACAGACACTCAACTTTCTTGACTGCCCTCTGCCTGACTCTCTGGGTCCAGGGCCTCATTCCTGTTCTTTAAGGGCACCGTGAGAGGTGATGGGGGTCAGGAGGGGATTCTTTCACCTCTTCAATTGCGGACCTGTTTCCATTCCCCCCATCTACTTGGGTTGCTCCATCTGCTTGATGGCAGGAGGAGCAGGCCTTCACCGTCTCCTGCTGGACTTCTTTTGGGGTCAAAGGGTATGACTCCCCCAGTTAATTTTCCTTTCACTCTCCCTAATACTTCTTAGCCTCTCCACTTCTTCCTTGAGCTCTGACACTAAGCATAGTGAATCATTCACCTGCTCGCATCATAAACAGGCATCTCTCACACTGTCCTCTGGTACTGATGCCAGGGTCAGACAGTCTGTGCAGGCAGTGACCTGAACAGCTGAGTCCTTCCAAGGGGGTTCTGCACACTCCCCTGAGACCAGCAGCAACAGTTTTCGCTCGTTTGGAAACCATTGCTGGGTCGAGTTGAGTTGCTGGGGTAAAAAAAAAAACAACCCACAGTCACACACCTACGTTACAACCCAGCAGAGAGCTGGGAGGGTGGCTGTGCCCTTCCTGCTCGCCCTGCTGCGCGAACTGCCACGCAACTGCTGTGCCACGCCCCCACTGCCGTGACACACCCTCACTGCCATGCCTGTTTAATTAAATCAGAAGTTCCTTTGATTTTAGCAGCAGACATCCTAGCCATAAAAGGGGAAATGTATACTATTTCTTTATCTAAAACCAAAATTATTGTCTTTAAAAAAAGAAAAAGCAAGTATTTTTAAAATCAGCACATCAAAGCATTATCTAGCTCTAGTTTTATTAGATAATTTTTTTTTATCTTATATACTTAAATTTGGCTCAATGAAGTCATAAAGGCAGAACTTTAGTGGGATCCTCAGGAAGCAGTTGTATCCTACAGCAAAAAGTTTGAAGGCTTTTTCCCAACCTTTCCTATAAAGAACTGGACTCTGAGGAGCAATTTCAGTCCATGGAATAGACTTGTTCAGGCTGGTTTTGTTTTCATTAGCCCTTTTAGATCCAGTAAAAATGAAGACTACAAGAAGATGATAAAGTTCGTAACAAGAATTGCTCATGTAGCCTATACAGATGTCTGAGAGCACCTCCTGCTATAGTCTGGTGAACAAGTATTTTCTGCATAATTCTTTGGTTCTCCTGTGAGGGATAATACTGCAACCCCACTGTCTACCATTTCCTTTCTCCATTATTTTCTTGTTGGTGCAGGTGAAGCCTGTGTGAATCTGCACTGGCAAGAAATCAAACTGTTCAACTGAATTTAGCTACATTTAACACAATCATTTGCAGGAGATCTGGTGCTATAGTCTATATGTGCTATGGTCAAAAGGGGTATTTAGAGCAGTGATTCCATAAATTGTTTCCTCTCCTGTGCACAATCTGTAGTTACATTGTAAGATTATAGTATTTTATGTAATACAAATACTATATAGTATTATGATGTTCTGTTGGTTCTAAGGATTCCTAACATCTTTCTGTTGCACTGAAATAAAACAAAGATGAAAAATGATGGTCTATTTGCAACCAATAAAACATGAATGCTTTCCATTTAGTAACATAACCAGACTGCTAAATCAAGGTCTAATTTTGCCTTTACAAATAGAGTGAACATGCTATTACAGTTTGATAATAGTGCAAGATGTAGCTTATTCTTGACTGAACTTGACTGTAGTGATCTACAGATTTTTTTCTATTTATTCTGAGATTAAGGTTTGCTATGTGTATTCATAGTTATGTACTTAAATATTTTCTTGAAAACAGCTTAATTGTTAACACTTCCAAGCACTCATAGTCCATCCTGTCTGTCCTCCTTCCCTCCCTCAAGAGTGTGTACTGCACATATATGTATGAAAAATAAACTTCCCCACTGGCAAATAAGCCCAAGAACAATGTTGCTAGCAGCTGTTGTGCTTAAAGCCCAGTTGAGAACACTGTTCCCTTATGAGCTCTCAATGCTCTTCTCAACATCAGTAATCAACGTGCCAGGACAATGTATTACAAACTCAAACGCCCAGGCCAGGAGGCCACAAAAGCTCCTCTGTCTTGTGTGGAAGAACTGAAAAGAGGCTTTCACAGTGCTGGAGAATATGTTGGCAGACTGTGCCAGTTCAGAGCCCTCAGTGTTCCGGAAGATATTTATGTACAAGAAGGGCAAATCTTGTCTAATCCTTGGTTCAGAAGCTACTGTAACTGTTATTTTTTAAAAATGAGAAGAATCATATGTATGTGCTGAAGACAACAATCAGATAATTACAGGCTGTTCAGTGACCGAGGAACTAAAAAGGTCTTTGTGCTCCTTCCAGCAGGAGAAGAGCATCTAATCTTCTCTTAAAAGTAAAAAGCAAGATCTATCCTTTAAAAACAAACATAAACCTGCTTCCTCCTATTTTAAAAAAAATAGTTATTTCTGTAGTCATTGTTGCAAATAAAAAGTTATAAAACCAAAGAGTTTGATAACCATGGTAGTTTTTCTTAAAGATGAAAATAACAAGCTAATAAGCACCCAGTTCTTTGATTTTCACTTTCAAGTTGTTGGGAAGAGTTAAGCCTCCATTGGGTAAAACGGCACCAAAGTAAAAACAAATAACTTCTCACTGCATTGTCCATCTAAAAAGGAAGGCTTCTACTCATTTTTAGGAAGTTTTGCTAGATAACAGTGGAAGCACTGACCAACAATATGTCAGAGAGAGGAAGACAAGCTTGGCATATAGAACACTGTTTTTTGTAATTTTATTTTAAATGAAATTACATTCATTACAGCCCACTTATATTAGCAGAGATTTAAACAAATGTTTAAAGCTAACAAACTCATATAATTAACCTCTTAGCTTTGCAATTCTTTTATCACTGATATTATCAGCTCAGACTAAATTTGCTCTTTTGCATTACCCAGATTCAAAATCAGTCATGTTAAAAAAAAATACAAAAATGTCTAAAATTTCTTTTTCCAACCTCACTTATAAGAATAATAAAACCACTGAAATGATGTCATTAAAAAGCCATGTTGATATGATTTACAGCTGTACAAATTGTTGTTTAAAACAAGCATCACAGAATAAGTGATCAAAGCCATGCTCAAGATTTGAAGAAGTTTGCCCATTCCCAATAAGTATACTTTTCTGGCTAAGTTACAAATAAAAGCCATTTTGAAAATGTACTCTTAAATTCATCAGAATAAAAAAAAAAAAGCCCAAGTTACTGTGCCTGAGAGAAAAGAGAAGGCCATATTCTATGGTGCATACTCACCCAGATTCCCAGAAATACTACGTTTCCTTGTTATTGATGTGCTTGATATTTGTCTGAGACCTGCACAGAAAATTAGAAAGACATCCTGCACCTAACAAGGTGAACAATCTGCATGTTCAAAAAGAACTGAGTACTTCTGAGTAAGGCAACTGAGGCAAAGTATGGCTTAAGTGCAGTCTGGTTAAGGCAGAGTATATGTTTTGAAGCTGTTGCTTCTTCTACTTCCACTTCAAAGCACTACATGTCTAAGAATTTTGGTTAAAAAGACCTGGTGGAGCTGGTTCACAGAGACAAATCTAAAGGAATTCCTAACAATAAGCTAGACAGTCCCTCAAAAAAACCTTTGTTGACTTAATTTTCTAACAGCCTTCATTCCAAAGCTCCACACGTATGTATGTGGAGCAAGCAAACATATTAATCACAGCTTTCTCAAAATACCCATCCCTTATTTGCCCCCTGCAAGCCACAGCTCACAAATGTGGATCAGACATCATCTGAAATTTTAAGTGAGTACAGCAATATACTAGCCTAGTAATTAAATCAGCTCCAGTCCTACCCTTACAACAGATATAGAATTATTCCTTTATCAGGACAAATTCTGCACAATATTATGCTGAACTTAATCTAAAGCAATTTATGTGGTATTAGTTTGGTTTATTTAGTGAAGGCAGAATTTGGCCCATTTTAGCACATTAAAATAAACTGATCCACAGTTTGAAGAATCAATAGATTAAAGAAAGTAGGTTTCTTTCTTTAAATATTAAAGATTGGTAGCACTTTCTGTATTTACTACTAGAAAAGCCCCACTCATCTCATTTGGTCAGTTTACAATTATCATTTATCCTTTCCAGTGCTAAGAATTTCTAGGTTATTCACAGAAATATATCAAAGCTTAAGAAAGTGTAACAACAGATGCATCATATTGTTTCATAAGCTTATGCTTAAAAATACTAGAAAGTAGCTGGGCTCTGATTATTCTTTGGCTTGAAGCTGGAGTCTCATTGGAGACATCAGTTCTTCCACTTGTTGGAGTCCCAAGCCAGGAACCAGCCCGTGAATGTTGGGGGTTCATGCCCCTGCTTCACGATTACAATGGGGGTCCCCTTATCTCTGCCAGAAGGATCTGTTTCAATATAGCGTTTGGCTGAAAGCAGAGAGGAAATAAAACATGTAATATATTAGTTCATTCCTTTGGTATAAAAAATACATTAAAAGCCATAGTGAAAGAGCCCAGGGCTACTATAATACAGTGTTCAATTAATTATTTCAAAGGCAATGAAATGATCAGGTAATTGCTGATTTCTCCCAGCTGGCAATGAAGGAATTTTCCATGAAATTAAAACAGAAGGATTGCTATTCTGATCAGTTCATTGCCATACAGCTAGGTTTTGGCTCTTGAACAGGAGAAAGAATTTGCTGGTGCTGTGAGGATGCACAAGCTTCATTCTCATTTCTTCCATGTGAAAGCTAGCGTAGTTTCCCTTGACACCACAACGTAGCATTAGTACACATCGGAAACACAGCCAGGTAACCCCAGCTGCTCCAGGGAAACAGATGCAAGCATTTTCAGCACAAACCAGATCAGAACGGCTCAGCTATGTGAAGTCACACCAGACGTGACACGTGATTTTTCAATCTCTTGATTACTTACAACTTACTCCATGTAAGTTGTCTTGATTTGTTCTGCAACTGGAATTTCCTCCTGCAAATTTAACTTAGTGAAGGGTGGCAGTGCAAGGACTTGCTGGCATTCCTTTCTCTATATACATTAGTGAGGGTGCAGCTCAGTTGGGACCTCCTTTTAAATTCTTTCTCTTTTCAGTTCAGTTTCTTTTCATGGAGCTCTACTATATATTTTTTAAAAAGCTCTGCAGCCTAGTAATGCTATATTGATTAATTTTATCCTTCATAAACTTAAAAAGTTCTAAAGCACATTTAAAGGCAAAAATAATAATTTTTGTATTAAATCCTAATAAGCTCAATAATACTTTTAAATACTGTAAATGTAACTAGATTTCTTCTACATTATATTTTTCTCTTCTTTAAGTAATATTGATGCTACCTCAGAATTCTGCCAAATTGATTTGATTTACCAGATTTAACGGATTCCTGTCGCTCAGTTTCATTAGCATCCTTCCCAATCCAGACAAAAACCTGCAAACAGAGGAAAGATACAGACCCCATGTTGTCACAAGGAAGTTGT
This sequence comes from Lophotriccus pileatus, assembly GCA_035583135.1. Classification (NCBI taxonomy): domain Eukaryota; kingdom Metazoa; phylum Chordata; class Aves; order Passeriformes; family Tyrannidae; genus Lophotriccus; species Lophotriccus pileatus. Next base: position 27,047,055 of record JAWWES010000081.1, on the reverse strand, counting down.
GTACAGCTGGTAAAGTACAAAACAGTTGATTCCACTAGCAGAAAGAATATACACTACGAAAAGACTGCAGAGATACACAGCTCTCACAAACCACAACGGATGGTTTTTTCATCCATTTGAAAGACTGTACTCATGTCCTCTGAAATCTCCCTGTTCTCTATGACACTTGAAGGCCAGACCTTTATGCATTCTGATGAAAGGAAATCTAATTACCTTTTCCATGGATACATTTTACAATTTGCCTAGGAAATTGCCCTTTGGCTGCAGGTAGAAATACTGTCTCTGGTTTGAGTTCTGTGTGCGCACCAACATTTGTGCCCTGTGATCAGTGCTTCCCCAGGCAACTGATAATGCACTGAAAAACCCAACAACCAGAGCCTCGATCTGCAATCCCCCCACACACACCCTTCTCTTTCTTTTCCTTTTCTGCCCAGGATCCTTTGGAAACAAGTCATATGTCCCAGACTTCTTTTCTTCTTACTTGAGTCAGTATGTTCCAGCTACTTTCCAACCAGCTGTTCCCCCCCTTACCCATCACTCCTTCCCACATGGGCCATGGACATTCCTTCTAATTTCCAAAAACCTCAGCCTTTTGTTCCTTAAGGGTTAGGCTGAAGAAGACAAATAAAGCATGGAATCTGTGGCCTCCTCCCCTTTCCCTGCAAGAGGAGAGGAAGAGTAGAGAGAATATACTGTGAGAAACAGATGTGCTCTCTGCATCCACAGTGAGTTTGCCATTCAAAAAGCTCTCCACATTTTCAGTTTTCAGTGAACCTGGGAAAGGATGGAGATTGTTTCTGTCATCCTTCACCCAGTTTCTAGGATGAAGAAATTTGTGTAAGGGTCTAGCGTTTGCCCCTTTTTCTTCTAGGACTTTTTGTAGGTGCTGCTGCTACACATATTTTGTGGCTTCTAAATAAGTTTAATGCAATAAGATTTTTTTAAAAAAATAATAAATTTTAGTGATGCACTACTGAGAACCCTTCCAGAACCCTGCTGGAGCTTATACTCTTGCAGGCTCTATTGGTTTAAATAGTTTCACATTATGCTTGGAAATTCAATCATGCGTGTTCACACTAGCACATCATACACCTCAAAAAATATAGTATATGGTATAAATTAAAGAAAACAAAACTGCTTCCATTCTCACAATATGGTTTTTCCTCCCATCTCACGAACTAAGTGGTTAAGAATAAATTATTCTTGTTCTCACAAAAAGCAGTGGTCAAGTACACAGCTCACCTGCTCCCAGACATCCAGCAACATGACATCATCTTCAGCCAAATCATCCTGAGTGAATTCTCCAGGGACTTCCTCAATCTAAAAAGGATATTATGAGGTTTTTTTGGCTTTTAATGATTTATCAAGGTATACAATTTTGCACAGACCAAAGCTATTTTTAAAAGGGTAAGTGCAAAGGCTAGTGAGCCATTCTTTTTGCTCCTAAAGGATCAAAACCAAATCACATAATGGCACATCCTATAAAAGCAGCTCTCAGTTTTGTAGAATTGGTAGGATTTACATTGTAATTGTTTACTACTGTTAAGTTGGGACTGAGGTCTGCCAGAAGGAGGAGACAGGGATGTTTCCACAGAGCATCTTGAACCAACCAAGCTGACATCAGCTGATATATTCATGCATCTTACATTCATTAATAAGAAAAAGAAACTGCTTTGGTTTGCAATGGGTGAGTTCAGTGATGAAATACATACACAACCAAGCTTCCCAGTCACATCACAGCTGACTAAGCCATTGAGGATTAGCGCCCAAAGAAAAGGCAGACTGCTTGCTTCTTCCAAAAATGAAGAGGCAGATAGGAAGGCAGTTCAATATTATTCTGTATGAGAAGGGGAGATAATAATGTAGCTAGTGTTTCCTACTTTTAAAGGATTGCCAAGGCTTTGGCTATGCATGGTTGTATAGGAGGAAGGAACGATAAGCAGATGGTGCAAAAGACTTTCCTTTTCCCCACCCTATGTTACAGTGGCCAGAAGGTCAGAATGGTCTGACCTGCCTCTTCTGGGACCTCTAATGGTGGTGATTCAGTTACTAGAGAAATGCTACAGGAAAGAGGGGATTTCTCAGAATTTGGAGGGAATTTAAAAAGCAAGTCCATAGCTCCCAGCAGACTATTAAAGAGAGGTTGGTTCCCATTACTGTATTTCACAGGAGTATTTTAGAAGCTTGTTTGAAGAATACACTTTACTACTCTCATAAGATTTTAAAGTCCTTATTAAAGGATCCTGTTTGTTTTATCCCTTTCCAAATGACTGGGCCATGCTTTAAGGAGACTGCAGATGATAGGCAACTATGTCCCCTACCTAAAAATGAGCGCATCTTTGCCCAACAGTAACACAGTGTTGCCCTCCCAGAATACGGTAAGTAATTAAGCCTGAATCACAGACTTAATACCCACTGAATAGCTAGCTCTGGGTATTTCTGCCAAGGAAATAGGTCTTCCTGCCTCCCTCAGCACAAGCCAATACCTTAAAGGCATATTATACATCTTAAATCTCTATGGAAAATTTCAGACTGCTAGGGATTTTTGGCAAGCAACATTTCTTTTCCTCACCACCACTATCAAGCATGTAAGAGGCAAGGCACTGACCTGCACTTTCTCAGCAAGTTGATAGCAATCTGGCAATGCTCTGCAAGAATTAAATTGCTCTTGACTGGGCAAGCACCTTATATTTTTGCATCTGCAAACCTATAGTCCCAGACCAGAGCAAGCTCTGCATACAAACTTCTGCAGTATTAATTATTCTGTCCATCTATTGCATTTGAATTGTTTAAAGCACGAAATGTCAAGTCTCTAGCTCTTGCCAAGCACAGCTAACTAAGCCAGAACCCCAAATTTATTTAATGTCCACTGAGGAAAAAAGTATCAGAAACTACAAAACATTGAGGAAAGTATCCTTCAGATACTTACAATAAATCTCCCCGTCTTATTAGAACAACCATACAAGCGAGGGGGATGATCTTCAGCCTTTGTCAAGAGTTGCGATGAAGTCTGATATTGTTTTTTACCTCCAAGTACTTTCCAGAATTCCTCTGAAATACACAATATATAATTTATTCACCATTGGATTTAACATTTGGTGTTTTACCTTGTTAGATAGTGTTTCAGGAATCCTCAATCTATTTGCTGTCTCAAAGATTAAAGCATTTTCTTACAGTATTTCCTGCAGTTTGTCAAAATAACAATATAACTTGCAAATCTAGCAAGAATGATAGAACTACAAAATGTCCTGGGTTGGAAGTTCCAGCACCCCTGGGCAAGGACACCTTTCACTAGACCAGGTTGCTCAGAGCTCCATCCAGCCTGGCCTTGAACACTTCCAGGGATGGGGAATCCACCAATTTTCTGGGCAACCTGTTGCAGTGTCTCACCACCTTCACAGTAAAGGATTTTTTTCCTAATATCTAATCTAAACCTACTGTCTTTCAGTTTGAAGCCATTTCCCCTTCTCCTTTCACTTCATGCTCTTGTAAATAGTCTCTCTTCATCTTTCTTGTAGGCTCCCTTCAGGTACTGGAAAGTTGCAATTAGGTCACCCCAACGCCTCCTCTTTTCCATGCTGAACAATCCCAATTCTCTTAGCCTTAGCAATGTGCTGTCTTCCTCCCCTCTTAGACACTCAGGGTAAAGAAAGGACCCCATTCCTCTGCAGCTCCAGCCACCGTCCTACAGACTTCCAAGGCATTGTATTACTTGTGCATTAGCCAGTTCTGGATGGATCTCCATGGTAAATGTCAGGTTGGATTTTCAAAGACACAGTGTGAGCACATGCTTCTGCTCACAAAATATAGGATTGCAAAAACCATTTAGACTGTATCACCATGCATGCTGTATATTCTCAGCTGTCTATTAGCAGCCACGTGGCCTCATACTAACCTGGTTCCCGGCCTTCATTAATCTTAGCAGTTTGGCATTTAAGAATGCTGGCAATGTATTGAGCTCCTTGTTCCTCTTCTGTGTTTGCTCCTTTTCCTATCCAGGTGTAGCCAGAGTTGTTTGGCAGTTTCAGAACAAAGACATCATTGGAGTTTAGTGACATTGCGTCAACATCAACCTAGATCAAAAAAGAAATTCTTTTATTCTTCAAATTTTAAAATAATGTAATCACTGTTTTCCATGTTTATATAAAATGTTTAGAAGTGTTAATCAGCTATGCTTTTGGCCTTCATTTTTTCCCTAGTTTTACACTGATAAAAATTAGAGAAGAACTTAAGACAGGGAACTGATTAGCAGAGAAAACTTAGGATTGTTTGCAGTAGGAAAGACTATCTCATAAAATAGGATAAAGACTGTCTCCTAGGGGCTGCTGACTTGTCTATTCCTTGTAAACTGACTGTCAACTGTGTGTATTCTTACAGTTTCCTTTGAATGACATAGATTGGTTGCAGCCAGTTACAGCATGTTCTCTTTGGTTTATTAGATGGGTTGGTCACATAGAGCAGTGGATTGGATTTGGAGCTCTGTGTTCTTACCATTTGTAGACTACCCAAAAAGATTAGTCAGAGAGGTCAGGGGAATAGCTGGTTTACTTAGCAGGTGACCTTACCTCTGCAATCCTAGTAATGGCTCCCAGGTTCCTGCGGATTTGGAAGAGTCGTGTGGGTGGAGCAGGTTTCTGACCTTCCTTCTTGGATGTCCCATCCTTGTAGACAATAAGTGGTTTGTTTTTGAACAAGCTCAGTAAATGTGGAGGCTCTTTGCCTTGACTGACTCGGATCTGTGCATATGTAAAGAAATGCAATAAAAGAAACAAAAGGACACAGGTAGTTATTTTTGGTCTTTTTTGAATAGCATAGGGGACGTTAGCCAATAATGCTATGCATGTCAGCACAAATGAGAAGCAGCAAGCTGAGAAGTTCTAAAAATATAATTCCAGACATATAGAGTTAGAGCATTTGTGAGATTTTTTTGTCAATCATGCTGACACAAAGACAAGATTCAAACTTCTAACACAACATTTAGCTAATTAAAATGGCTTCTAAGAAGAAAATCACTCTTTTCCAGAAGAACTGTCATTTCATAGTGTTTTATACAATGACTTAATTCCCCTAAAAAACTATCTTGGAAGCTTAGGTACGCTGTATTTAAGCAGAAGAGAATGGTTATTCAACTTATTCATTATTTTATATGTATTTTATCTGCAAGAGGATGAAAAAGATGAGCATAAATCTATCTTCCAGAGGATAACATGGATGACAAAAATGGACTTCTATTACAGATGCAGAAGATGCTACTGCCATCTGAAAAACCAAACTGCACTATGAAGAACAACTGTTTTTAGGTCAATGTATGATAAAAGTTATTTGTATACAAGCATTAATTCTTCTTTTAACAGTACCACCCGCCAGGGTGGCGGGCTGCCACTCCCTGTCTTTCACTCCCAGAAAGAAAGGGAAAAAAAGGGAATGAGACATGCTGTGTAGCCAGCAGAGTAGGAAAGTGGAGAGCCCCTGGTGAGGCCTGGGACATCTGGGAGCCAAGGTGCTCAGAGGGGCGGCTGCAGCTGGGCAGGAGCAGGTGGTTTTACTTATTTCCAGGTGGATAGACTGTCTGATAAGCATAACAGAGGACACGTATACTTGTAGATGACAAAGTGCAGCAGGATTTTACAAACAGGAAAAAAAAACAACCACAAAAAACCCCAACAAACAACCCAAAAAAACCCAAAAGAAATCCCAAATTCCAAACATCACTGGGTGAAACATATTCCTGCAAGCCTGACTTTTGAATAGTCATTTGTACTGTCGTGCCATCTAGTGACCATACAAAATAGCACACTTAAACCTTTCAAATAATGCTGAGACAGACATGAAGCACAAGTAATATATTCTATTTATTTGCATAGCAATGCACACATACATAAATACATATGTGTGTATATATGCACTTATGTATATGTACACCTATACATACATACACATATTCCTAAAATCATTGCAGGCTAAAAGTGCTCTTATGTATCACGTCTATTGTAGCTTTAATAAAAGGACTTTTTAGACACCTTACTATTGCAGTTGTTAGTAGGAAAATTGTTATTACTTTAGCATTAATACTAGCCATAGGTATGAGGCAGGACCATATTGTGCTGGACACTGTCCAAATATAGAACACATGTTAGGAATATTTCAAGTAGTAATAACCTAGAAGTGTTCTAATCCTTCCTTAATATAATTTCAATCATAAATCATAACCGATTAATGGCTAAAAGTATGGTCTGACATCTGAATTAAGTGTACTTTGGTGGGTGGGGGAAGCCCTTCACTTTTGTTTTTAAGAAATGGGAATCACAGAATTATCTCCTACTGCCTAGAAAGCCTCCGTTTTTCCCTTGCCATCTTACAGCTCTAGCTTTTCTGTGAAAAGAGGAGACCTGGCATGTCTTCACCTACTCACCACTCTTCACAAGTGATCTAAGGAGAGCACGCACTAGTCAAGCTAGGGACTAAATTATCTCCTCATGCCTTTTAGTTGTCAGTGCCCTGTGCTTTGCCTGGCACACCCCATTTCTGCACACGAGGAAGTGTATTTCATGGAGCTGCAAGCACCATGGGATGGGAAAACCCAAGTTATGTTCCTCACTGAGGCAAGGAGAAGTCAGACCCTGTTGCACAATTCCAACAGGCTTTCCTGTTCTGGCGGTCATGTAGCTTTCATATCTCCCAGTTTTGGCCCTCTAAAAGTCAGGTGTCTTGTCTGTGCTATATCACAACTTCCACCATAATCAAAAGGAGACAGGGGAGCTCCCACAAGGCTATTGATTTGTCAGACACCTGCTTCAGAGCAAGTTGCCCAGGAAGGTCTTATCATTCAGTCTTCATCAGCCATGCACAGAGTCTGTAAATCTAGGCAGGACTGAAACCTAATTTTTAAACAGTGAAAGTCAAAGGAAAGAAAAGGTAGTTGTAGGTTTCAGTATATCTGTGTTCTTTTGGACATATGCACACAGAAAGGATGATTCAAATGGGAAAATTTAATTGACTTTAAAAGGAGCCCATGGTGCTTGTCTTGATACAGACCATAAGCAATTGACATTTAAATTTAAGTCTTTAAATGCAACCTCTTCCTTTCAATTCTCATTGAAATTTGCATATATCACATGCTCTGTTGATGTTGAATTTTATCCAAAAGACACTAACCTGCACGGCCTGATCGTTCAATAACCGATCCAGCTGAACAGTCAGAAATGCAGATGCAGTCAGTTCATCTTTTGTAGCATGTGCTCCTTGCCTGAGGAAGACAAGGAGAAAGGCAATGGTTAAGTTCAATGTCAACATCACCCAGAGCTTATGCTGCATGACCAATGCACAGTGAACAATCTTGCACTTACACATGGTTCTACTCAAAAGTACAAAAAGTCAGTATAAAATAATATCCATGTGCTGGAGGTCTGTGCAAAGGCAACCAAACATACCACGTGTAGATGATCTGCCCTCTGGGGTAAGTGTAGAGGATAATGTAACAGTCTCCCCCATAGAACTGTCCATATGTCTCAGGTCCCACAGGAACTCTGCCACTGCTTTCCACACGCCAGATCTGGGGAAACAGGGAAGTCACTGCAGAATGCTGAACTTCATCCCGAAATTCTTCATGAAGCAATTTACTGTCTCATCCCCTGAGTGACCTCTGTTTATATTCCCAAGAGTTATAGAATAAAACCAGGAAGGAGGCTTCATGAAGTAGACAGATATACCATGTGCCCATTGAATGAATGAATAATGACCATCAACAATGGATTGCAATATATTTTCCTTTGTCATGACGCTTTAGTGGCACACAGTCACCTCATAATGCTATGCTGAACCTACTTTCTTAACGCGTTAGGGTGACAATATGAGATGAACGGCTCAACATTATTATTCATCATAAAACTATCATATCATTTTGAAGAGGCATGCTACAGTCAGATAACACGCTGTTAGGCAGATTTCTACAGCCCAGTTCAGTTAACAACTGCTTTCCAAAAACATACTGCTAAAATTGTACGGAAAAAAATGCTTCAGATCTAAGCTGCTTTGGCTCAAACCTGTGAACCAACACAAGTGTGAGGTCAGAAACCCAGAAAATAGAACAATGAGTAAGTATTCATCTATTCTTTTTCTTCCAGAAACCCAACATGCAATCTGCATTCAAAAGGCCATGCTGATACAATGCCATGCCAGCCCTGCGTAGTCCAAAGATAGTCCTGAAGTGGGATATGGACAGATCTAGAAAGGCTGTACAGTCATCTTTTTCTCTCCAAATCCAGGTTACCTGAGAGACACAGTAGGGACAAAGAAGGTTCCTCTAGAAACCACATTCGGGTACATATATAAAGACATGTGAATTTCCGACTCCAAGGGCAAGTCTTCCCACTTCAGATTTCAAACTGATATGAGCTAGAAGTTTTTCTCTAAGGATCATGTTTAAAGTATAAATTTATAAGGTATTGTGTAGAAGGGGGAATATTTCTGCTGTTTGATTTCTACTGATGACTGATACATCTTTCATAAGCACAAGAACATAACTCAGCATACGGCTGAAAGAGATTCACTTTCTACTTCAAAGCACCTTTTCTGATGGTAGAAGTAACATCGCCACTAATGTAGTGCTACTCTAAGCAACAGTATAAAAATTAAAACACAGAGTAGCAGCTTATCCCAGTAGTAGTAGCAGAACACATTAAGTTTATAGGATACAACACAAAAATTACCTCTACTTTCCCTGAACCATCATCTACCATGTTATGCTGGGCAGCCATTTGTGGAGACTCATGTAACTTGGTAGCATCAAATTCAATCTGCTCAATTTTAGCAACTCTCTCTGTAACATATACTTTGCCAAACCCATCACTTTGATCTTTATCCTTCCAGTCTTTGAAAAATTGTTTGAAAATTGGCGTTTCACCTCCTTCAGGAAGGACTTGAATCTGAAATGAAGGAAGACACATGAAATGGAAGGAAAGTTATTCAAGCAGAATTTTTCTGTATTATATGTTAGTGAAATATTGCTCATACGTCTTATAAGCCCTTAATTTTTTTTTTTTTCTGACTTAAAAATAAAGTCTTTAACAGAGCTCACGCTGGCCTGATATCACCTCATAAATAGATCACACCTGTGTGTTGGCAGGATAATTCATCTGCTGTATGAATTGTTCAGCATTCTTCATGGCAGCTTTTCTCTCTTGAGGGTTAGCATCTTTGCCTGATTAAAACAGAAGGATAACAACACATGGGAAAGGGCAATGAGCTCACAAAACCTGCAAAAACAAGATGGCCTTTAGCCAGGTTCTCTTTGACATTGCTCTTTCCTCAGTCTTGAACAAACACAAATGTTTGTGTTTGAGCAAGAGCTTGCATAAGCAAGAAGATTCACACAAAGTTGAATGGCTGAAACAGTACTTCAGTAGCTTTGAAAACAGTTACATTACAGGTATATGTGTGTGTGCGCATGTGCATTTTTAACTCTTTCTTTTGCTGGGCTCCAATATGATAAATAAAGCTGCCATCCAGAACTGCCTTCACTTCTCCAGGCAGTGCCACAGTCTGAGTACTAGAAACTTCCATGTTGTCTGGATGGGCTGTGCAATTTACCACCACCCTTCTCTATCCATTTCTCCTTGCTCAGCCTTGCTCAGTGTTAGACATCTCTGAAAGCCCCTGTGGGATGACACTGTGTATTGGGTCTGCATCCCAGCTGGCTGTCAGTGACTATATTCCAAAAAATTCTTAATCTGATCAGATGCTCTGAGAAACTATACATTGTATCCCATATTGAATGAGACTGTTACTGAAGTAATTCACACTTCTCAGCGTAGTGGTCTGAAGAAGTCCAGCAGAGATGGTACCTGCAGTCTCCTGTGCAAGAGTGAGACTTACAGTCTAATCAGGGTTTATCACACATTATTGTTACCAGCTGTAGCAAAGTGAGGATACACACAGGAGCAAAAAGGGCCACAGTCAAAGAGCCTAAATCATATTTTATTTATTTTATGCCTGATCTTGTTGGCTTGGTTCTTCTAGGAGCTGTAACATGGAGCGAAAATCAGGAATCAGGGATTCAGATAGACCTTAGGCCATCTGAGCATAACACTCCCAAAATATTTTCTTTTAAAGGATGTTTCCCTAACTACAAATGAAGTTTTCACGCAAAATGCTTACAATGCTTCCTGGACTGACTTAAGAGTCTCGACAAGGGCATCAATTAATTATGTGCTATTGCACATGGTAAAACAAAATACAAATGACAAAGAATAATTAATACACTACCTCAGACAACAAAAAAAAAAAAAAGGAGAATATTCAGCAGTGGATTTAATGGCAGCACCACAACAGACATAATTCCCCAGTAGTGGTATTATTCTCTGGGGAAACACTCAGACAAAACCATTTTAGACACTACTACAAACAGTGATGATACCTCAGAGAAATATTTACTAAAAAGAAGGAGCATCAAAGTATTTGCAAGCTTTTAGGTGATGCCTGGGACACACATCTTTGAATTTCACACCTCTAGGGAACGATATACAGAGATATCTAACCATATGGGACATTCAGTCCCCAGTGCCCCAGAAGATAGGGATGTGATTACTCATAGAATTATTTATGTTTGCTTTGTAATTGCCATTTAGATAAGCATTTAAGTACCCAAGCTTACAGGTGCCTCAGAAATAGCCAGGATCCTTAGACAAGACTCAGTCTGGAGGCCCTTATACAAGTGAGCAATCCTTGTCCACAGACCACACCAGGGAAGAACTGTGTGCAGGGTACTGTGAACAGCCAGTATTAAATACTTGCTAGTGTTCCAAGGGTGTTGTGTCAACTCCTTAGGTATTTCTGCATAACTTCTGCATTTGCAATAAAGTGACCTCTTACCTTTCCACACAAAGATCTTCCTGGCAGCACCATTGTCCAAAATGAAGCACTCCTCAGACAAAAGCATAGCCATAGAGAAGGGGTTTTCCTCTGCTATCACAGAAACCTTCATGGATCCACTTGCGTCTGACACCTAAGAAAGCAATAATTTCAAATTTAGATCAACTCTGACTTTTATAACCAAATTAATTTCTGCTCCAAAAATCACCATAAAATCAATTGCCAATCCTATATATATGGCTATAGGACATCTGTGTACTGCTGGAATGTAAAGTAGGCCAATGATTATTATTTTTTGTTTCATTTCATTTTACATCCAATAGAGGGAGATGTAGTGTTAGTTTTAGGGAGTTGAGTCCCTGTCACATAACTTCTTTAAATTCGTTTCTCTTCCACTTAATTCAACTGCTCGAAGTTAAAAAATCTGTGTTTTCTTCAGTCCCTTCTATGTGCTCGGCTAAACTGGTGGAGTCCCTGCTACCAAACCACCCATACTGAAGCCAAAGATACATGTACATGCTGAAAAACAGCATTTGAAATAATAAAAAAACAGTTCTACACTGACACTAACAAGTGAAATACCTACATTTATAATCTACTGTTCTTTAATTGGAAACTGTCATATAAAACCTTTTGCAGAATCTACTTTGTAACCCCTTCTACCACTTTAAGTTCATGTAGACCTTTAAAACCTTTTAAAGGTCCCTCTTGTATAGCTGAAAAGACCAGTTATTGCTAGTGAAAATAAATTATCACTATTGTAATAACTTTTCTAGTAGGCTTTATTTCCTTTTGTAATTAAATATTAATTTTAAATACACCATTATATCTTACATTACAATGTAAGATACATACTATGATAAGATATATATAAGATACCTATTACAGAAGCACAAGAAGGAATATACCACTGCACACAACAAATAAAAATCTACTATTATACCTACTCTGAGGGTTCACCATGGACCTGTCTCCTGCCTTTGTTACTTACTGTTATATTGCAGCACATTTAAATCTAGCTAATAGAGCTCTGTTAGCAGGACTGTGTCTTAGATGAATTTTTTACATAGCCACAAAAATTCCAGAGAGTTCTTAGGATTCTAAAATTCATTCAAGCCCTTTCTCTTCACTGTTTATGTCTTACTACAATGGCCCTGATCATACACTCAGGCCTCCTTTTTCATTCCATTTTTTTCACCTAAAACTCTGCTATAAGGATGCGCCAGATTTTTTGGGCATGAAAGGAATGATTAATGTGAACTAAACAAAACACATAGACAACTGGGACTAAAAATGGCCTTGTAACATTGATCACCTCAAACAGGCTTCTTGTAAACTCCAGCCACAATTATGGGTAGTGGAAAAATCATGTAAGAGGCAGGGAGAGAGGTGGCTCCATCCTGCTGTGGTCTGTGGGATGCAGGAACCACGGAGGGGAGTGACTCATCCTCTCTCACACTTCACAGCAGCTTTGAGGCTACTGTAGATGGCACCTAAAAGGTCACACACATGGGGATCCAGTAGTACTATGTGCTGTCAATGTTGCCACTTGTTGGGCAAATCCTCCTTGTTGAGGGATAATGGGGAAGAGAATAAAGCACATTTTATACCAGTGAGATTCTTTTCTGTCACACTGGGCAATCTCATTGCATGAGATTGCCAGGGAACAAAGTGCTGAAGAGAAAGGTCCAGATCTCAGTGCTAGTGAGAGCTGCTTGTAAAAAAAGTTTTCTTGCAGTCTTCCAGAGAAAATATTTACTTTTTTAACAGAGGGCAAGGAAAGGGAGGAGGATAAAGTATTATCAAGATTTCATTAGAAACATCCCCTTTTTCCAAATATTTTTTCATATGGGAGAATATGAATGAAAGGGGAGCTTTGGCAAAAATATAAAAGATGGAAAATAGGGGCCTGGAGACTATTTGTTTTTTCAGAAATAGTTCCATAGCGTTATATATAGATCAGATACTGTTTTGATAGGTCAAAGAATAAATTCCATGTCTCTTCTAGGAAACAGCAGTATGCCTATCATAACTTTACTGAATGTAACAAAAAAACTCCCACTGATTTAAATGGAGCATATATTTATCCATTTTGTTTGTGAGTAATTTTTCTGGCAGTGGCACTGTTCCAGTCGGTCTTAAGCCACTGCAGGTGAGAAAGGAGAAATAGGGCATTGCAAAAAAAAGGAATTTGGCATTCAAATCCCTTTGATTTTATACATATAAAATATAACATAACTGTCCACCTATCAAACTCTGCTAAGAATAACTAAATCATATATGACTACTAAAACTCTATTTAAATTAAGACGACAGGATGATTTAAGACCAGTTAATTCTTCTTTGACCTGCACTGAGTGGTTTATAGGCCCCGTTCCTGAGTAAACAGAAATGTAACTCTTTTTTTTTTTTCCCTCAAATTACCTGGGCTGTCTTGATTGACACGCTTTGAGAAACTTGTCCATTGGCGGCAAATCAACTAAAACAACAGCAGTTCTGTAAATGAAGCTCGAACTCCACATACAAGGAATGAATGAATGAATTTATGGTGTTGAGAGTACCTAACTATAAACAAACAAACAAACAAACTACTTACCATATATAGTTTAGCACTTCTCCTGTTTGTAATATCAGCCAGCTCATCATCGTCATCACTGCACTCAGGAAGCTGTGGCTTGCTCCCTAAAACCTGTACAGAAGAATAACAAATTCAATGCAGAGAGAGTAGGTGCATCATACATAATAATAATAAATAATAATAAATACATAAACACTAATGCGCTGTCCCAGTAATCCAATCATTTGGATCATCTTTATATGTAATCCAATCTATAACCAAACTCATGGGTGACGTGTTTGCAAACATATGGATAACTTTTAAAAACTGCATCAGATCTCCAGCAGCTTTATATTTGCATGATGCCTTTCCCACAGGCCAACTCGCTGGTCATCTATACTAGGATAGGAAATGATATATGGAGAAAAGCTTCAGAGGATACACACACACACACACACACACACACACACACAGAGAAAGGTTTATGGGATCCTATTCTATGTGTGTGTTCATCTGTCTGTCTTCTCTTTTTCTTAACAGTAACTCCTAAACTGTCAGCAAACACATCTTACAATTTTTGGAATGATACTCTTAAAATGTTCACCAATACTAAAATTAAAGATGATAGAGCAAAATATATTAGTTAAAATTATAAATAATTTCAATTAACAACATAAAATATTAGATTATGAGTTCAATAATCTTAAAAATTCCCGATTTTTATCTCATTTTAATGCAGAAAATTTAGCTAGGGTCTAATTTATGGTGTGATAAATACATTTTCATGCTCTACCACTAGAATATCAATTTTAATACCGTGGCTGTTTTTCATCATGGTAGTTTTACACTATGGGCAATGTTATAACAACTGTCACTACAAGAAATTTACAGAGGTTCATCAAGAATATGTTAGGTCAGTAGTCATGCTTAGATCCTAGTTACACTTTATTAATGATCTTTCCTTAATGATTCATATATGACCAAATCCAAATGTGACATACAGAATATTATGCATTTCTATGAAATTATGTCCCAGAGTGAAAGTAGTCTGAGTGACTAAATATTAACATCAAGTACAAGGGCAGTGCCAGCCTTCCTATTAACTTGAGCACTTTATGTTTAATATGCTGTGCATTTGCATATAACATGGAGTCACATGCAAAAACACTGTAAATATTTGATAACAGAAAAGCACGACAAAGAATACAGCTGCAAAGTATTTGGAAAGAAAAACAACAGAGAATAAATATTTAATAGAAATCTGCCATCTGTGGAGTTTTCTGACATGGTAAAGTCAGTGAAATAGTAAAAAAATCCCTCGAAATTAAAATAGCCTTACCAAGTGTGATTGCTGCAGTTTAAGCTAAAATATTTCACCTGTGACTCATTTAAGACAAGAAAGTCATGCCCTGAGTGTTTCAGAAAGATGTTATCAGTAGCTTTCCTGTAGATATCAGCCAGCATTTCCTGAATTTACTCCACTTGGCTGCAGATTTTCTATATTATAGGCCAAGTATAGGCTACATGTTCTTAACAGAGTTCCACCATGAATGGTTAAAACAGGAGGCATATGGGGCTTATTGGCACAAGGTTTCTGAAAACGTTTCCATTCTTACCAGCCTGCACAAAAGCCATAAAGCTCCAAGAATTAGTTGGTTTTGTAATGCCAGGGACATAAAATTGCTAAATAACAGGCATATATCTTTACCTGAATAGACACTGAACAAGTTTGAGGGGCTTGTAACATTTGACTTTTAGTAACAATTAAGAGGGTAAAAGAGCCCTTTTAATAAAACTCCCAGAAGTCCATACTCACTAGTTCTCTGCTTAATTAGGTGTTTTAAAAACAAACAAACAAACAAACGAAACAAAACCAAGCAAAACAACAAAAAACTGTGATTCCTGATGCAGTTAAAGTCAGTGTTTTCGCTTGCTGCGCACACAGAATACCTGTGGCACCAAGAAGCCTCTCTATTCACAGCACAGTCTAGGTGCTCCACTGTGGTGGCAATTAAACCAAGCAGACCCCATGCTTTAAAAATTGGGCTTTTAAATTGGGCCCAGCACAATTTAGATCACTGGCCTGACCTGTCCATGTCTTAAAATTGCATGTAGAAATGTTTTTCTGAGCTAGGTAGAGAATTATTGTCAGACTCAGGAAGTCTAATCTTAGGAAATCTGAGTTCAACAGCATAGAGAGAGGGGTCAGAACCCACTATGTGCAGATGCAACGTGCCCTGGAAAGGGTAGAAACATTGTGGTTCCAGGGAAATCCATTCACAATTCACTAAACAGCACAGTAGCTTCTCTGGCCAAAGGTAGCCCTGTGCTTCAGCAGGGGAGCAGAAAAGATAGATTACTAATTTTTGTAATTTTTTGCAGCTTCTCAGAGGAGCACAGAAATAAATGGAGAAGGGCCTTGAGGGTGCCTCTTTCTCCTGCATTTGAAGTCTCAATTGCCTGTGGATCCTGGCATTCTGGTGACCCTTGTTAAGAAGGAACATGATCTGCTGCTCCTCCCACCAGGTGAGGAGGAGAGCTGTGCAGCATACATGGCCATCAGAAAAAAAAGCCTTGAGCTGAACTGCTAGTGGGTACCCTCACATTTTGGTATTAAAATCCAAGATGATAAAAGATAAATGATGTAAGGCCTGTGAAGACACCAATCTGTGAAGATATGCAGCATACACTATATATACTAAATACACAGTGTGATGTGGTATGAAATATAGTCAGTAAACATCAGTGTAGCTAGGAACAACTTAGGTAATTTCCAACACACATTTGTTGCCAGTTTCTCTTATAGACTGGAAGACAAGACAGATCATGGAAGGAAAAATTCCGTGCTTAAACAGAAAGAAGTTTATGCTGAAAAAAAAAAAAATTAGGTTCTTTCCCAAAAAAATGCCTTCCAGAGAAGCGATCTTTTTTTCCTTCTAAGCCAGACTCCCATGCTATGGCTGAGTCCACATGCATATGCCTGAATATTATGACAACTGATAATTTTATCAAGAAGATTGCAACACTATTTAAACAATCCCTACCTGGTATATTGGAACTGGATTGTATCATTATGCAAGCATACAGCTGGCTGAGCTGCAGCTCTCCAGGGCACCTCCCTTTGTACAGATAATTCTCATGTGATGGATCAAAAAGAAAACAAATCATTCCAGCTGAAACTGCAGTGAAAGGCTCCAAAAGCTTTTCAGCAAGGTACCCCAATACAATGACTTATACCAACAGATCATTTAAAAGACATTTGGTCTTCTGATCCCTATCTACATACACTCCTAGCTTCACACAAATCCTGTGGTAGCTTATCTACACAGGACTTTGCTCATATAATTCTGTACAGGCAGGCTGCTCCACTGCATCTTGACACCTTATGACCCAGTGTAATGACAGCCATAGGCTGGCTTTCCTGAGTGCTCTGAGGTTTGAGACTCTAATTTACAAATATGCCAAGAATTCAGACCCACAAATCCCACCTACATCCCTGGAAATAGCCATGCTCTTTTCAGGAAGCAAGACAGCCCAGCCACGTTTTTCCCCAGGCATCCAACCATACTGGCAAACTTCAAACCTTACCTCTCATAAATAACCAGGTGCACTCACAGGTCTTGACATGGCTTTTAATAAGAGCATCATTATATTATTATGATTATTATTAATTTTATATTTTTTTATTATTCACTACTACAATAAAAATAACCTAAGGAGTAACTAGAGGCCCTGAAAGCATATCCATGATGTCCCAGCTTCTTCATTCTTTGGGCTTAGCATCCTTCCTTGCAGCTTATTTCCAAACCACAGAAACTCTTCATATCACTTCATCTTATCTGTCCTTGACACTTTAAAGTGTCAAACCACTCCTCACTCTCTGTTTATCCACCACAGAGAGTTTATCCTCTCCCCACCACTGCTTCCTGCATGCAGTTTATCAAGAGAAAAGCATGAGCAGCACTGGCCTCAGCGAAGGTGCCCACAGGCGTAGTGCCTCTATTCTGCAGTGGCTGCCACTGTGTACACTCTAACCTCATGGTATATCTGAGGGGTTTTGACCACTCACAGCTTAATCTGCTTCACAGCTGTTTCAGAGCAAGACATGCCCACAGCTGGCTACAGCAGAGCCTACCTTGCTTTACACAGCTACAGCCTAATGCCAGCTGAGCCCTCAGTGAGAGCATCCAACTGCCAAGATAGTGTTGTTTTTCCAAAAGTATTCGTTAACTCCACACCTTTAGATCTTGTCTAGGGGGATATAACAGGAAGTCAATCTGCATTAATTTTAAAATTTTTGGCTAAGTTTTGTTAGACCTTTGCGTTGGCACTCTTAGGTTAGCACAAGAATATCATAATGCAAACCAATGGATCTTCTACAACAACTGCCCAAGTTCACTCATGTGGTAAATGCAATGTAGCTTAACCTGCCTGCAAAACCTGTTTCATAATTGCATGTGCACGAGCTCTTCTCTGTCAATATCTGCACCCACTCAGAGAAGTGCAAAGCACAGAACCAATGTTTTTACTCACAAGTGAAATTCCACCCTTAAAAAAGAATAGAAGAAATCACAGACAAAAGGTTTCTAATCTGAAGGAATGTGACAAAGTAAATAGCAAATATTGTCTTCATAACTGGGGAAGCCACCTCTGCATCATAAAATAGTTGATATTGATTTAATGGGAGCAAAACGTTTAAGGAGTTCAGTGAGGCTGAAAATCCAAGCAGGAAAACAATACTTGAAGAACACGTGAGGTGAAGGTTAATTAAGAGAGAAAACCAGTCTTATACTGTTTAACGTGTGTACAATAGCACTGTATTTGAGTTTCTTCTTAATATATACAGTTTGGGTTAGGTTTCTGGGTCTGAAGGTGAACTATTTGTTGTGGCTGTGATTCCAAAACCACTTAAAACTGCCCTCTTCGTATGCTAAGAGCAATAAAAAGCAAAGCAAGAAATTTAATGGGCTTAAAGCTGTCTAGATGGTCAGACATTTTATTATTTAATACTTCTGGAAAAAAATAAGGGTTAGTAGCTATCATTTACTGTCTTGCATGATCTGACATAAGCAAGTATATCCTGCTCCACAAATTCAAGGTACACATATGGGCTGTGGCAGAATAAATCCTCCATGCAGGACAACGCATCTGAAAGAAAGGCACGGTGTGAACTCACTGGCAGATAAAAGATTTTTATTAACCTTCAAAGCAGAGAAAAGTATTACAGGGAATGTCTCTCTGAAGTAAATATTGTTTCAAGTATCTACTGCAGCACCCAGTAAAAGGAAAAAAAAAAAAAACATCACAGAGAGAAGGGGATGAACATGATGCAGGCTTAATTACCTGGCTGACCCTGGATACCTGTGTAGAAGATCGTCAGGCAAAGGTGGCTTTACGGCTTCACTGCTAAACTGGCAAAAGTTTAATTTCTAATTATTTTAGGTTACTGGTTTCTCTGCCAGAGCACAACCACTGGTGAGGATATTTTGGGCCAGACAAAAAAGACTTTTGACATTAGTCACATTATGAATAGCCAAATATGCTTATTTTACTGGTTATTGTAACGTGGAGCTCAATCTGAGCAACATTAATAGTCCTACAAAAAATTACACTCCCAACAGGAAAAACGATTTATGCTTTCACTGAACTGCTCCCAGGGTTTCTGCCTGAAATTGCCTCTCACTAGCTATTCCAGCAACAAAGGATGTCATTACATGCGCACCTTGGGCAGATGACCTCCCACCCATCTGAGCACAGATTGAAAATAAGAGGGAAACAGCCATAATGCACGGAGAAGTGGACAAAAGGGTGGTTTACATTAACAAATAGTTCTGGCATGCTGTTGATTTCTGGGGGTTTACAACCTAGTTTATTCATAGGACTTTCTGACATTAAGGTCCAAACCTTATCTTTATGAATTCAGATTGCTACAAAATAGCAAAACACATCAGTTACTCATGACACTTTTGATGCATAAATTATGGTCTACATTTTTAGCCCGTCTCTGTTGTCTCAGGAATTTCAGATGCAAATCATAATTTTATTCAAAGCTTTATGCTTAGCTTCCTAAAAATAGGCCATTAGGCTTTGGCAGCTTTTCATACAATATTTGCAACTTTGCATATCTGCCTGGGATAATTAGAATATAAAACCTTTACTCACATGATAATATTCTGACATTAATTTTCTGCTCTGTGAAACTGGCCATGGATAACATGTTTACAAAAGAAGTATCTAGATCAGTTGTGAGAGTACAAATTCGAGTTTTTCAATAGTTCGGCTCCGAAGTAAAACAAGCTACCTTCTGTCCTGCTGGGACTGCACAGCTGGCAGTATCTATTTACTCTGAGACTGGGTGTGCATGAAATGAGTTGAGGAAATCCCCAGCCTACACTGTTGTCAAATATCTGGTTTTTAGGATGCCTCCAACACGAACAGTGATCCCACACTAAAGAAACCAGGAAGGTGAATGGCAATGACTATGCAAAAGCAGCAGCCTTTTTGTAGCCATTACTGTTGTTGAATGAACATGGAAAATTGAGCTGCTCAGTGACCTGCCTACCTGCAGCAGAATTAAAAATGCACTAAGTAATCACCTCACCTCTACATCTTTTTTGCATTTCTACTAATGCTTTCTAACTAAAGTTTTAATCTTACTCCTCTGTTACATCCTTCTCTGATACCAGCAGTAGCATTAAATATGGGAACCAAATCCTGCAGAGACTTGTACATGTGCTTGAGAGGCCCATTTTTTCTGCTTTATTGGGACATAAATTTAGGCACACACAGAAGTCTTTGTAGCTTTGCAGATCTCTGTCTGAAAGCCTTGTGGACAAAATATCTTATGTGCTGCATGACAGTGCATGCTTATGTGTTGGATAATAATGAAATAAATAAGCAACTAATGCCAACAGGGAACCTCAGACACAAAGAACATTTATCTGAAAAATCCACAAAACTCTCAGCTTCTCATTCCTTAAGTGCCTCCAGTTGGGTATTTGCAGAGCCACAGACAGGCTGGTCCCAAGGCTGCGGCAGGCTGGACCACAGCAATATTGGTGTAAAAAGAGGAGTATGGCAAACATTCCATGGAGCCTGAGCCAAAGGCAGCAGCCCACCATGGGCAGCCAGAGACCCTGCCAGAAAAATCAGTGCTCCCAGGGGATGCACAGCAGCTGGAAAAGCAACAGGCAGCTGTAACACATAGCAGCAGCAGGATGAACAGAAGGAGCTGCAGCAAGATGTTTCAGCACTCGGTCAATGAGACAGAAAGGTGGAAAAAGCTACCCGAGGCACTGGAAAATTTTCCCAGTGCACCACTGGCTGTATCCACAAGCTCAGCATTTCTAGTCCCATACAGCACACAGACCAGGTATGACAGAGGATCTTCTCTGCTATGACACCCAAATTCTTGCATCCAAGACAGAGCACAGATTTGGACTTTAATGTTTAAAAAGGCAAATCAGAGAGTATTTTAACAGGTTTTCTCTAATGTCTCCTGCAGATGCTTGAAATAAATGAAATATTTACTAGGACAGAAAAAAAGAGATAGCACCTGGTTTTTCTAGGAGATAGATCCTGCTTGGCTCTCTGAAAATAATTTCCTCCTGCTAGTTTAGGTGCCTTCCACTAACTGATTTCTGTCTTTAAGTTCCTACACCTCCTCAAATTTTGTGTAAAGGAGCCAAAATGCTCAAAAAAGTGGCTATGATTAACAGGTGTCAAGAGTTAGAATTTGCAGCACTGATTATTGCAGTATTTTAATCCATCTTAATTTACCTACCTCTTAGTTTTTACATGTAAAACCAGACAGTATCAAAGTTACAGGCCTAACAATTTGTTTTGCAGTAAATACAATAATTATATTTACAAATTCCTTCAGTGTTACACAGTCAGTGTTGGTGAAAATACTGAACTGATCCCACAACACATGAAAAGCTTTCTTCTATACAGCCATTCTTCACTCTTGCCCAGATGTGAGAGGACTTTTACTCCAGTCTTATATGGCTTGGACAGAACAACAGTGTGTGCATATCCAGACTCCTCTGAAAAAAACCCCAAACGATGAAGTTTTCCTCCCTGAGCCCTTCCCTGCACTACAGAACTTTCACTTAAGAAACTTGAAAGGCAACCTTGTGCACAGATCCCAGCTGCTCTGCACAGGGGTTGGGATGAGAGAAACCTGCAGGAAAAAAAGGGGAAAAACCCATATTCCTTCAAGGTGCATTTGTCTTGGGGAGATGCAGGATTCCAGGAGGATCATAGCTCTGAGATTTTTATACAGCAAGGAAAATCTATCCTTTCAGGTCTTCTCCATGAAATTCCCCTGTTGCGAGGAAGTATGTTTAAATAAGTTCAAACAACTCCATGTGGAGATAACTGCTAACAACTCTTGTCTTTTTCCTGGTCTTCTTAATTATGCTCATTTAATAACCAAAAATTATAGTACTTTTTCATCAATAGATTTCTTGATAGTCTAGCACAAAAAGGAAAAAGACATTACAAACTCCATTAATATTCTAACATGTAATTATAGGATTATAATTGACTAATGTGGTAACCTTGCAAGTGCTACAGCTGCTGAGGAAGGAAACGTAATAAAGATGAGTGGTTTTCTAACTCATAAGAATGCAAATGACATGTTATAATTTGATCCCAGGCACTTTCAGAAAATCATTAGGATCTTAGAAATTCACTAAAATACCTAGTATAGAAGCAACTTTCCTAGCATATGAAATTAGATTTTCAACCATAGTAGAGCTGTTCATAAAGGATTTAGCTCATGCCATGCAGTATGATACACCTGAACATTTTATTTTCTGAAGTTAAATTTCTAGTGCAGGCACTGGAATTTGTACTTAAAGACTTAAATAGAAGCCTGGCTTTCAGATGTATTTGCCACCTGCAGCTTCTATTCAGCTCCCTGTCATTTAAGTACCTGGCTTCAAGCAGCCAAGAGTGAAAACTTCAGCTTGAAGAACATTAGGGGTAACTCCCAACATTGCTGAAGAGTCCTCCTTACCAGCCTCTGCCACTCTTGGGCAAAACTCCTGATTTTCTACCTGGGTGTGGGGAAAACACTGGGCTAAATGCTCAGCTGGGGTAAGGCAGCAAAGCTATACCAAAATCCAGGCTATGCATGTTTTGTCCAAGAACAGGCTGTGTAACTGATTCCTTTAAATGCAAATTTCCATCAAGAAAAAGGACTGTCCTTAATGAAGGAGATATGCTCAGTAAATAGAAAGGTTGTCTGGTTTTGACAGCTTGAAACTGGTATCTTGAAGGGCAAGGGGTTTCTACTTTGCATGCACATTCATAGCCCATCATAAATTTTAATCAAACAGTGTAATGATTAATAAACTGCTGCTCCGCAGACTGGACAGGTGTTGCTGTGAAAGGTGCACAAGCATGTGTAGGATTTTTCCCCCTGGACTACTACTTTTGTGTCCTACAAACTCTTACTGCTCAAAATGATCCAAATTCTTGCTGGCACTTGTGTATATCCAAAACCATTCCAGTGAAGAAGCGTATTAGTCTTCCTGAGCAGTAAATTTGATCCATAGTTTCAAAGCAGCCTGAGAAAGCTATTAATTTGAGCAGCCAATACAACTACTGATAGAAACTACAGCTAGCAGTTCTGCTATTTTCTGTGCATTAGCTTGCTTAGTCTTTGCATTCTCATGAAAATGTAGTTAACTCCTCCCAGTGCCTGAATTACTGAGTCTTTGAACTGGGAACAGGTACAAATTCCACTGTCCTCATTCCTCTCTCAATGCATTCATTTTCTTTTTTTACATACTGCCTATGCCCTGGGACTGAAATTCATTTCTACTATTCATTTCACAAAATTCCCTGAAATCATGTCCATTTTTTTCCAGATGTCTTAATTTAGATAATAAAATACTTTGGTTTACTTACTTACAAAGCCACAGATAGGACTTCATTAATGTATTTTTCTTATTGGGTATATTCTTGGTTGTGAACAGGTCAGGCTGGACCCTAATAGTTACATGCAATTCAAAGCTTATGAACATGACATATCTGAGTAAAACTGTGTACAAGCTACATGATTAAGCAGTTATTTAACCCCTAACAAACACCTGGAGTTTGTATTCCACAAAAGATTAGAATGGACTATTATTCTAAGAAGTTACCCCTCCTCCTCCTGCATCACCCTCACTCCCACTGTTCCTCTATTCCTTTGTACATAAACCAAACAAACCTTCCCTTAGCTCATAATACAACCAAAAGTAAGGGAACAAGAAGAAGTGCAAATGTTATGAGAGCAGCAAGAGCAGTTTCTGCTTATGCAGAGTTGTGATGACAGATCCTGCTCTTGCTGGCTCTGGGAAAGTAGCAGGTACCAAACCGATACCTCCACCAGTGGGGCACACGCTGCTCTTTGAGCCTTGTGTAAGGATCCATGTGACCAGAGATTGCAGGAACCTGCCCAGCTCCTTCAGAGAAGCATGTCTTTGCACTCTCACACCCACCTATGCCAGTTGCAAGTCAAAGCAAGACTTACTTTTTCCAAGCTACCTCACTGTGCTCCATGCTGCCCTTGGAAGTTATCTTTGGTTTGTAACAAATTATTTTTAAGGGCTTGAATTTAATAAGAAAGGAAGAAGTGATCTTGCTCTTCTATCCTTATGGGCAGACATCTATCAAGGTAATTTAAGGTTTACTGGAGCTTGACATTTTCAACACCTGCATTATTGGGGTATCTAGAGAAACAGCCTCTGTAACTTGCATTTGCAATGGGATCTCTTTATTGCCTGTGCTCTTTGGATTTTATCCTCAGGACTGAGCTAGCACTGTCTGGTTCTACCAGTCCCTTTTAAGTGACAAAGGTAGGAAGGTGTGACTGGCTGTAATATGATCAAACCATTCACACATGGTATTTATTCACACCATAGGCAAAAACAATCATCACTGAACACAATGGCATTCAAGAATTCTCATGATGAAGCACTGCTTAGGGGCTTGAAAGAAAAAGGAGGGAGGAGAAAGGCTGTGTTATCAGAAAGAAGGAAGAGGTTCCCCTTGTTGCTCAGTATTTACAATAGCTGAATATTTACATAAGTATTTTATGAGAGGTCACGACCCACCTGTTTTAAGGCTACTAGAAAGCTAACAAAACCAGGCACAGGACAACTGCAATTGCTGAGTAAATAGAAGTCGTGGCACTTTCTATTTAAAGGTAGAGGAGTAATTTCAAAGATGAGTACTGACATGATGCTTCATTTTCTTGTGGTTTTACACCTCGGCCATCACATTTCTCAGGTTTCATTGTTTCAAACATGTACATCAAGAATTACAAAAATAAAAAAAAGCCAAAAGCCTCAGTAGCAAAACCTGCACCAACCACATGGTACAAAGAGCTGCAGTTTTAAGGGAGTAATTTTCAGGGGAACGATAAAGCAGTTCTGCTTTATCAGAAGACAGATTTGACTGCAAAGAGAACAGAACTATCTTGAAAAGTGTTAGCTTGAACCTGTTATACTTAAGTAAAAGGCACGTTGTTTAAGTAAAATTCAGTCTATCCTACTTTTTCATTGGCTTTTATACCATATAGACAGTCACAGCTGCCTGAGGTATATAAAATGTATAGCAAAGAGATAAGTCTATGTAGAGAGAACGGTATTATCAATCTAAAAATCTTTTAGGGTGTCTGATATTTCAAATTGCACAAATATAGGAAAACAAACATAGTAAGACTTTTTCTTCCACTCTACTACATCATGATACCAGATCAAGGGGTTGGTGCAGTATACATGGATGATTGGATGCTTTGCATCTTTCCCTTGGGTGATTCAGAACTGAATTTCTGTCTCCTGTATTACTGCAAGCACCTTCCACTTGCTACTAAAAAACTTCACAGATAAAAGACACTTCTGATTCCTTGTTTCTCCATCAGAGTAATACTCTGATAACAGAAGCACAGGTCACACAGGTCACATTCGTTGTCAAACACTGGGCAATAACTCCACTGGAGAAAGGAAGCAGGGTGCAATGAGTCATTGACTCATCCTGCTTTACCACTTCCCACAATGCTAAATAACGAGATCATGGGAAACTATTTTTAGCTTCTCCAGTTTTGCCCTCTCTTCAAAATTACAGCAGAGATTCCAACTACAGTTAGAAAGTTGTCTGTCCTAAGCCTGGCTACCTGCTACTTTGCCTGCTCTCTCAGGTCTCTCAGTGATCTCTTGGGTGTCCAAATACAGTGCTATGAGAGCTCTGCTTACCTCTGCAAGCACTCAAATGGATGAGCATCACTGTCAGCACAGTGGGCCCAATGGGGGCAGACAGGGCTAGCAACTGACCCTAGAGGGTTTTGGTCGTAAGCTATCTTTGAAACCACATATTTAGTCTTCCTTTAGTTTTAAAAAAAAAAAAAAAAAGACTGTAGCTAGCTCTAACCCTAACATAGTCAATTGAGAGCTCCCAAACTGACTCAAGCATTGCTAGACCAGTTTTTGGATTGGTCCCAGGCAGGTGAAAAATTTCCCGTAACACAATTAGAACATTCAGGCCTAAGACTCGGCAGAATGGGGAACCATTCAGCTGTTTACATGTGAAAATCAGAGCTGAGTTGGCATCTGGTGAATTTTATTATGGTTTGCTATGACTGTGGAGACCAGTCAGAGCAACAGCAGCACCTTGTTGTCCAAGGTGGTCTGCTTATTTTTTAAATTTCCAAGGCAACAACCCTACACAGCACTGCTTATTTAAACCTGCAAGTCAGTACCTCACCTAAAGTGTAAACACAGAAGTGAAACTAGGTAGATTTAAATACCTTCAGTGTGCTTGCACAGAAAGCTTTTGCCTCATCTTCACAGAGTTCTAGTGATTCCTGAAGTATCTTATGATAACTTCTGTGCACCCACTGCAGGTCTCAGCTTTCCAGACGTGCTGCGTTTCCTGAGTGTGAGCACAGGACGGTCACTTTGTGTTTCCAAGTGGCCCGTGGCCACTACAGCAGATGAAAAAAGATCCTGCTGCTGTCAAGACTACTCATGTTCCCAGCTTCCAGTCACTCTCCTTTCCCAGGGCAAGTGAGCTGCATCTTGTTGGCCTGCCACAGCAATACACACAGTCCTACAGCATGTTCCAGACAGTTCTCTCCCATGGGCAAATTGTCCAAGCAGTGCCAGCCTGTTCCCTGTTCTTGCTAAAAATGGTTGTTGGGAGCAGGCAACTCGTCAGACTAGTTTACCTCCCCTGCAGTGCCACAGCTCCCAACAGGAAAGGAGGCTGGCCAGGAAACACCACCTCATCACACCCAGGGCTGCCTCTTCTAATCCTTTAGCAAAACAGATATGTGGCAGGGTTAGTTCAATCAGCCTGTGTCTAGCCTCTGTGGTGGGATGTAGGCATGGAAGTCTTGCTTTTCTGGCTGGGAATCACAACTCTATGCTTATGTAGTAGGAGTAAGATCACTATCAGCTCTTTACGTTGGTACTCACGGTGGGTATGTCAGCCCCTGCCTGAGCACATTAACACACTTCTACTTGTGCTGCATGAGCAAGTTCAGCCACTGATATGGAAGCAGATTTCTAGCTAACAGGAAGGGGAACAATTCCTGATATTTTTCAGAGGAGATAATTTTAAGAAATCTCACTCTGATTTCAGTGGCATACTAGATGACAAAATGAATATTTAAAGTACATAATTATTTTCCCTAGAAAACAAATCAACCTTTTTCAAGAAAGATGGAGATGCCAAAAATTTATCCTTCCTGATGTGGAGGGAAGAAATAAACCCAATGTTAACTTCAGAGCACTTAGCCTGGGAAAGTGTTACAGCAGTTAAGAGACAATTTTGTGGGAGCAAGGAGAAATCCAAACAAAGAGCGCCAGGAACTGGATACAATTTGAGAAGGAATAGTGATTAATAGGTTTTATATGTTTGTGAGGTTAACTACCCTTGTGGCTTATTAGCAGCACATTTCAGAGCTTGTACTGGGACAGCCACAGCTGAGCTGCAGACCTTATTATGCAAGCATCACTTAAAAATTAAGGCTACCTAGCATGATGCAGACTAGAAGGTAAACCTTTACTGCAGACATACTCAGACAAATTGGGCTCATTACAGTGATGGCAATAAAAACAATGAACCTATTTGCATTGGACTACCCATTTTTGTTCCCTCTATACTCACAATCCAAAAGGAAAAGCAGAAACTTCTTCATATACTGCTGTTGAAGTGAAGAAAAGATTTACTCCCTGATACAATAACAATGCACTACAAGATCAAAATGCAACCTTGGTGTTTTTCCTGCTCTTAATCATGTGTCAAGGTTGCTAAAAAACAACAGTTGCATGCAGATGAAAGTCTGGCAAACAGATGCAGGAGCGAGGCCAGCACATCTCTGCTGCTCAGAGCCTGTGAGGGGGGAAGCAGTTGGATTCCCAAAGGCCATCCCTGTAGCTGGCCTGTGTCCCTGATGTGGTGGCATAGAAGTCTGACTTATCTGCGTTGCACCTTAGCCAGATAAGAGGTGCAAAGTGTAGCTGCTCTGATGGATGCTTCCAACTCACACATAAGCCCAGTGCAGAGCCTCCAGCAGTAACCACAGGATGGGCTTGGCAGTAGGAGCTGGGACCAAGGGACCATGCCAGCAGGCTCCCACAGTGCCACCCTGGAACAGCTGCAGCAGGCGGCAACCCAATGCCATGATTCCAATCAGACTGGGCTCTAATTGTCAACCTGTGCTCTATTCATGAAAGTTATAGGTGTAAAATGTGCCACATCAGAGCCAATGTGAAAAGTCTGCACAAGGAAGTAAAAAAAAAAAAAACAGATGGAAGATTGTTTACTGGGGGTTTTTTTTCCCCTTCAAAAATCTCCAGTGCATTGGGTGCCACCTTCCTTTCTGAGCACAGCCACAGGAAAAAAAGTCTTTGCAAGCATATGGACAGACCATTCAAAGGGGTCACCACAGCCAGTATGGCCACAGGCTGGTGGCTCAGCATCTGGAATGTTTTGCTAGCTAGGCAATAACTAGTGCTTTCTAAACATACGAGGAAGTGGCTTACTAGGATTTTAGAGGCTAGGTGCATATGATCTTAGAATAGAAGTGGGTATACAAAGCAGTGTGCTTGGCCCCCTGCACCAACATGCAATTTGCTAGATTTTTTTTACTTTCTAG
The DNA here is from genome assembly GCA_035583135.1 of Lophotriccus pileatus. Lineage (NCBI taxonomy): Eukaryota > Metazoa > Chordata > Aves > Passeriformes > Tyrannidae > Lophotriccus > Lophotriccus pileatus. The sequence goes on along the minus strand of JAWWES010000081.1, from coordinate 27,018,475 downwards.
AGACAGTTATTCTATGTCTTTCCTTGTTTGGTGCCATCCGAGCTCGAAGTTCATTCCTCACATAGAGTAGATAGTGTCAGTTACCCTACAGCTAACTCAAAAAAACAAACATTAAGTTCTTAAAAAAGAACTCTCAGATAACTAACTATCTCAGACTGTAATGTCCAATTAACACTGCTTGGATAAGGAAGGAAAAGATATAAACTGGCCTACTACAGCCTGTGTCTGTCTTCCTGTAGTCAGACCTATCCAATTTAGATCCTGAGGTATAAAAACTTTTTATTCATAGCTATGTCAGCAACTGGTTTGCATATTACAATACCTCTATGAGCCGGTCTGGTTCACTCCCTTCTTCCACAGTAATTAATTTAGACCTTCCATTTCGTTCATTGTCCCGAATGCCAATAGCAACCTGAGTAGCCTTCAGCCTCTCGTATTTATTGCATGATGAGCCACACCACTGATAGATTTCCTAAAACAATGAAAAGAAGACACACATTAGCAATAGGATTCAACATAGCAAAATTATGAAACATTTTAATTAATAATTATATTACTGGCTCTAAACCACCAGGACATCAGTGAAGCTACACCTTTCAGAAATACTTTCTAGAAGAGATTTGCATTAAGTCACACAGATACTTGTAGTATCTATGACATAGTTTCAAACTGCACCAGGGGAGATTTAGGTTGGACATCAGGAGAAACTTCTTCACAGAAAAGGTGATTAAACATTGTAATGGGCTGCCCAGGGAGATGGAGACATCACCGCTCCTGGAGGTGTTTAAGAAAAGACTGGACATGGCACTTTGTGCTGTGGTCTAGCTGATGTGGTGGTGTTTGGTCAAAGGCTGGACTTGATGATCTCAGAGGTCATTTCAAACCTAATTGATTCTGTGATTCCATAATATGCGAGTAAGCTGCTGACTCAGGGACCATCCACCCCAGCATCTTTGCCAGCTTTACAAGGAGCATCTCAGACATTGCAGCAGCAGCTTTTCATGCTCTGGTAGCAGTAGCCCCACCAGATATCATCCTGTGGGCCTTTGAGGCCTTCCTCTTATCTCACTGAACAGGTAAAACTTGCACATGACGAGGGAAGTGCAATTCAGTCAAAACGAAGCATAATCACAAAGCACCTCTCAGGAAGGAGAGCCACCAGAATCAGCCTAAGACAGGTCACCTGATTCAGTCACACCACAGACCAAGGACCTCCAGATTTGGCAATTCCCATTATTCAATGTGAACTCAAAATCATTTCAGAATAAAGACTTTAGACTTTGAGCTTGAAGAAAATTATTACCAAGAGGCAGAACATAAGCTATAGAGCCACTGGAGGCTGAGCTGGAAGGAGCTAGTCAAACAAAATTACTGATCTTGGCTGGTTGCTTCTCCTGGAGGAAAGCAATTCGATTCTTCACATGACTCTTATCAAATAGCCCAATTAGTAGAAATTTCACAGTAATTTTTAACTTTAAAAAAAAGTTGAACTGGTTTGTGAAATACAAATAAGGATTTAATCAGAGCCCTCACTGGAGGTTAGTTTTACAATGCATATACAACTGTATAAAACTTGGATTTGAGATGAAAACATGTTTCATCCAAAAAAACCTTTTTAAACTATTTCTGCTGACCACTATTGTTCTTTAATAGTATTTGAAATGGTGGTTTGAAACAAGCAAAGAGATGAAGTACAGCTTCTCAGTAGTAGCAGATGCAAATTTTTAGGAGACAGCTCACATTGATGCAATTTGCATGCAAAACAATGCTAGTTACTTCCAATATTTATTCTTGATGAGCTTGGATCCCCACAAACTCGGTGATATCTCTGTTCCTTGCCAAGTTCCCTTCCCTTCAGAAGCATCTTGAAAGATGAAGTTTTAAACTTCATCAGAATTACACCACAGATTCCCAGAACTGCATCCCTTTCAACTAGTTTCATTCTCATCCTGTCCTACCTCTTACTAATTGAGCTTATTTGCAATTATGTGAGAAAACAGGAGTCACTAGAGATAGCGTAGCAATAAACAGGAATTCTTTATTTCCCCCAGTCTATAGAAGCAATAAGGAAGAGAAAGAAGTCATAATAGAGCACTAGCTGAAGAGGTGAGGCAGCTATTGCCTTATCTCACTGTGGATGCTGCAATTCACAGAGATTACTCATTCAGCAAGGTTAAAAGTTCAACTTTGGTTGTGCTCATCAGCCTTCTGCGGGTCCTTTGGCAAACAGCCATGCAACCTCAAACAAGCAGTCACATCTACAAAAATGAATCGTGATTGATCTACTGACAACACAGGATATTGTGAAATTACAAAGACCTTTACTTCTTGGATAATAAATTCCTATTTTCTTTTCTTAGCATCTACATGGTGCACTGCACCAAAGGTACCCCACATTCACAGTTTATTCTCCCAGTTTGCCTTCGGTCATCAAGTGACTAAACTGAGCTCTCCTACAGTCCACTGGCTCTAGGCTTCAAATCAGTCTGAGGAAGGAGAAAAAAGAAAAATCTACACTAATGGACTTCAGATTTTCAGATTTGTAGATTTCATTATTTTCCTTATGGAGTCCACATTCCCACAAAATAAAGTAGCCTGAATCCTTTTGTAATAAACAAAAATAAATATGAATTTTTTTATTAGCTGTAACCTTGAGAAATCTTATGTTGTAAGACTTTCTGCTGCTCCACAAAAAACCCTCAAAACAGCTTGGATCAACACGCAGTGTCTGAAAACATCCTTGATCTGGATTGCACAAGCTCCATCTTTCCTGGTTATTTAAAAAAAAAAAATAAAAAGCTAGAGAAAATAAATAAATAAAAAGCTAGAGAAACAAATATCTGATTTTTTTCAGCAGTAGAGGATAAAGACAGTATCCTTTATTAAAAGCCTGAAAGCTGAACTTCATGTACTGTATGATCTAATAAAAGGAAATGAGCAGCCACAAGTCATGGAAGTGTCCCCAGTTACATAATAGTTTACTGTATTTTCAGTGAACACTAAACAAATCTCTTAAGCATTCAGTGCTACAAGCTTTCAGGAGCTTAGATTTCATTAATTTTGTTTTCTGAAGGAAAATCATTTCATTTTGTAATGTATCTAATTTTGAGGCCTCACAGTAGAGAAGCTCAGCTGGATATTTACAAGTTTCTCTTCCTGATATAACTTATCCATTTCAACTTCTAGACAGATTGGGTTTTTCAAGCCAGAAAAAGATTTTTAAAAGTTACAGCTACTTCTTGACAAGGTTAGTATTTAGATCTGGATTTACTAGAAATACAGTCAGCTAGTTATCTAACCATGTCCAACAGACTACTGAGCTTTTGGGTAGTATTTTATTATTCCTGTATTTATTTTTAGACATATAAAGCGCTCAACTACAGCCAAAATACGAGCTTTAGCTCACTCAGTGCTTTCACAATTTCTTAGCTGTACAACACCTTCACTATTTTTAGGCTTGTTTTGCTAACTTTATTTTGAATTGGTGGGCTGCCAAAAAATGTTTCCATTAAAATGAAAACAGACTTCAAGTGTTCACTCATCTCAAAATAAAAGGAGCTTCATTCATCAGTAATTCCTGTGCCAATCCCAGTATATTTTCAGAAGTTTGTACTTGCAGTATGTGGGTTTTTTAAATCTCTTTAACAGAGTTTGAGAAAGATGCTATGGAAGAAAGCTATTCTGCCACCTTTTATTAATAGCTACTGATATAATTACGCTTGTCAGACCACAATGGGACAATTAACAGCTGAGGGTGAGAAAATGTTATCGTAAATAATCACAATGACCACCCCAGAGCTCTTTGAGGGAGGCTGGGAAGCTCTGTGTCATGACCACTGTAGTCATAGCAAGGTCTCTCGTCGTCTGCACGTTTTGGGGACACAGTTTGGTCTTCTAGTCAGAGTATCAGGATTCACTGCTCCTACTCACAGAACCACAGAATATGTGGAGTTGGAAGGGACCCTCAAGGATCATCAAGTCCAACTCTTAGCTAGCCCTGCACAGGACCATCCCCAAGAGTCACACCATGTAGCTTCTGGCCCACAAAGTGACCTTGAGGAAGTCACATGATATTTCTACAGCTCATTAAAAATGACCCAACATTTAACTTCTATACAGAAGTGTACAGCAGGATACTTATGCATGGCTCATGTAACTCTGACCAAGAGCACCTTGGCACTTTTCCCTGTATGGAGGAGACTGTGAAAGTACACCTCCTGCTTCCTGGTCCAGCCCCAAATGGCATGAAGACCAAGAGAAGGAAAAACAAACAAAAAACCCACTCATTTCAAAAGTGACATAAAGAACAATTTTCCCCTTCTAAACACATAGTCACCTCTGTATTCAACTGGCAGTCTGCTCAGTTTGGAAGCAAATGAAAATAAACTCTGCATCCTGGTGTCTTTTCTGTGGACATTAGCCAGGACAATGACAGCAAAACCCAAGAAGCTTAACTCCATGAAGAACTCATTTTTGCTCTAGTAAACATGTCCTAGACATGCAAGTGTTTTAGACCTATATCTTTGTTGAAATACCAACTAATTTCCAGGCTTCTACTGTAACTGCTGATTTGCACTCTCTTAAATTAAAAGACATTACAAAGCTAAGTAAATTAAATAGGTTTCAAAACTCTAACTTGAAGCAAGTTTGTGGCGAAACTTCAATTTTTGTAGAAAATAATGACATGTTTAAGAGATTTAGTCTCATTAATCTTAAAATATTAAAATAAAAATTCAATCTTTTATTAAGGAAAACATATAAGCTGGTGTGTCTCCATTCACTGTTTGCAGGCCCTGATACACCCTAACCTTTCCGCTTTGACCACATCTACACCAGAATGTGCTCCCAGAATGTAACTGCACCTCAAGTGAAAAAAAGGTAAAATTACCACTCTTAGTTCAGAGACAGCTAAATCCATAGTGTGGATCCTGTCACGTCAACATAACATAATTTATGCTGACAATGTATGTCAGTCAGGATGCTGTCTTCTGTTGCTCTAAACCACAACATTAGGAGCATGAGAGCCTCAGCTATAAAGCAGAAGGACTTAATACAAAAGAAAGGTCTTCAGCCAAATCTGCTCACTCCTGTGAAACACCTTACTGCATTAGCTTTACCCTAACAAAAGGGCTAAAAGCAAGAAAAGAAGGTTTGTAACATTATAACTGCCTTAATTCCTCTCTTCGCTTTGGCTCAGCTGCTTGTGATCAGAAGCAGATCAGTGTCCAGACAAGTAATCACATAATACAGAAAGGCACTATAGTGGTTTCACAGCAGGTAGAAGAAAGGCTGGTGAGGTTTGTAAGGAAAGGTGGGTTAGAGAGAAATTGTGATGTTGGAGTACCCAAAGGACCCAGCACTCCTAATGCTCACCTCCAGAGGGAAGCAGAAAACAACAACAAAAAACAACAACAAAACCCAACAAAACAAACAAACCCACACCCCCCAAAAAACAACCACCACACAACCCCTCCCCCAAAAAAACCCAAACCAAACCAACCAAACAAAAAAACCCAGCAAAGCTAGAGTCAGATGGAACATGCATAAACACTGGCAAAGCTTTTATACATATCATTCTACTATCAAAATAATTGGCATGCACTCAACTGAGACTCCATTCTCTTCAGTCATTGATGAACAGGTGTTCAGATAAAACATGAATTAATTTTAGCTGAAACTGTTCTTTGTTAAAGTCTAGTCCCTTAATTAAAGTCAACAGGTTTAAAGGAATAAAAGACCAATACAAAACACAAATAAATTTGGAAAAAAGTTTACATATAAACTGCAAGCAATAGAAATGTTTTCAATGCCCTCAATTCCAAGTATTTGTAAAACAGTTGCATATTACCTTGGTGTTTGTATTTCAAAAGCCAAAGTTTTGGAAATAAAACAGAGCCGTAAAGCAAGAGTGTGGAGCTCTTTTTAAGTACAAAAAAGTAAATCCAGAAAACAAAGTCCACACAGTGGGGAAAATAACTGAACTGTAAAACTGAATAAAAATTACAAGGATACAGCACTTTTTGTCAGTTCATTGACATTCAGGTTTTTTTCTAGAAACTGATGAAACATATTAAGAAGAATATTCGAATTCAACCAAGTTAACATAGCCTTCTGAAAGCATTAGTCTTCTTATTAATTTTTTTTCCTGTCTTGATTGTTGAGTTGTTGATACAGGCAGGGAGAAGAAAAAACCTCATTTCACATATCCATCAAATTTGCCTTTGGCATGTGTTGAAACTGTAACACAGTGAACCATTGAAAATTGTGGAGTTTTGATAATCCAAAACAAACTCCAAATTCATTCAGCCAGAATGCTGCTGAAGCCACCGTGAGCTGGCCCTAGCATAATTACAATAGTGACTTTGTAACCAGTCCTGGAGTCTCCCATATGACTCAAATGGAACAAATTTTCAGACTAAAAATAAGTCAGATGTAGCAGAGTGATGCAGTTAGTACATTCATTTTTCCTCTCACAACTCTTTTGCTAGTATGTCCTAAGAATACCACAGTGCATTAAAGGGTGAATGCCAGAAGGATATTAATTCTAGGTAACAGCAGCTCAATCAGCAAAATATCTGGATTTCCTACAATATCAGGAAGTAAATTAACTTAACCAAACCCCTGTGCAGGCGTGTATGTCCTGTCCACCTGAAACTTAAAGGATGGTCTCGCTCCAACCATTTGTTTTTGGGTACAAGTGGGGGTGAGGGGAAGCTTTCCAGTCCATAGAGTATGAAGTTAAAAATTCATACTCTGAATACTCTAACTGAAATGTGGGGGTAGAAAAGGGCTTAATTTTTTTTTTCCCACCTTATGACTTTGAGACTACGGCAATCCAGAATGTTGGAGTTAACACTACGAGAGTTGTAAAAGTAATTGGTTCACAGAATTATGGAAAAATGAGGTGCTTGCTCACCAAGATACACATTGTATAGACATGGCCACAGTTTAATGCTGTTAATACGTCTATGAAGTTAATAAAGAATGAAATCACTTCAGTTCTTCAAGCTCTGTTACTTGTTTGGCAGCTCCCTGCTACAGTATGAGCAATAGTTTAACTCTCAGCTGGGGGAAACTGGGGAAGAGGTTAGTTGTAGGAGAAAAATGTGAAGGGAAAAACATGGAAAAATTACCTGAGTCAGTTTTTAGTGCCGGGGAAAGCAACTAGAAACTTAAAGTGATGAACTGCAAAATGCAAAAATCTCTCTTCCCGTCCTCTTTACACCTAAAGTGACTTTACTAAAAGAATTAATACACTGATTGTGAATTGTTTTCTCTAATGGAAGAGAGCAAAGCCACCTAAAAGAGATAATGCAGGCAAGAAGGCAAGGAGATTGGAGGCAAGCAAAACAACTGTGCTTAAGGTTGACATGTGATGCTGAATCACACCCCACAGTCATCATCATGAAGCAAGTATCTGTTCTCTTGGTCCTTTACTGTTAAAATGCAGAAGTTACTTTTCTGTCTCTAAACATAATTTAATCTACACCAAGTTAACAGCTTTCATGAAAAGCAGCTGTCATAAAAAGCCATCCTTTTTGCTTGATGTATTTTTTCTAGTATCTGTGCAAGGCAGCAATTTTGTCTTCTTTTGACATACCTATTATATCAGGAGTTCAAATAAGAAGATACTGACAGATACATGATCACAACAGCTCTATTCAGTCTCACACTTTTGAGTTCTAACATCATCATTTCCACTTGGATTCATGGAGGCCTTAAAAACTACACGCATTGATTGCTAGATAGCACAAGTTGTTTATAAGAACACTACAGGCTCTTAAGTTTCAAACCAGTAACCTGTTGGGTGTTTATAAATCAGTTTATAAGCACCACTAGAGGAATGGGAAGAATGGGCAACTGAGTAGAGTTATACCTTCAGTCTTCACTTAGTTTGAGCTACAGTTATCACCTCACCATCTGCATTCTTTCTTTGGCAGAAGGGTAATGTCTCATCTGCAGAACTTTTATTGCACTGACAAAATTTTCAACTGCAATCAGTCCCAAGCTCAAAACTGATTGGTAGTTATCACACATCCCTCCTCACACCCTTATTTTAACAACTGTCTCTTAATTTCTTCCAGGACGCTGCACGGTACACAGCCCTCTCTCTGTCTCTGCAGTCACTTAGCTTATGGCACTGCTGCTGCCTCCCATCAAGAGGTAAGTCAGACAGAGAGAATCAAGTCTCACGTTTTACACAACTCTAGCCAAACAAATTCACAGAGGATATTTTTGCTGGTCATTAAGGATACAACTTTAGACAGCCTTCATACAGCAGAGCTTCCCAAACTGAGCTGGGGAGCTTTCAATAAAATCAGCTGATCACTTCTTGTTGTTTTATTGCATTGTTACTCCCATTACTTCTGCTCCATGTTTTCATAACTACACAAATTATCATTCCAATCTCAACATTCCAATTTTGTAAGTCACCAGAATACACCAACGTACACAGGGTGAACTTCACAATGCCAACAACTTTCCTTCCCACTTTAGACTAAGAAAATTTACAAAAGATATCTTTAGCATATCTTATCAGAAATATAGAGTATATTTACATATGCATCTAGATAAATACTAAAATAGCCTGTGAAACTGTGTGGATGTTATTCACTAAATGTCACAATGATTCAGCTTTTTCCTCACCTTTTTCCATAAGAGGTCATTTTCCATGCCTTCTCATGCTCCTTGCTGTTTTGAGAATTGTCTTGGTGATGAAGGAGGAAAAATGGATGTGGCCAAGGGAAGGTGGCTGGAGAATGGTGTTACAGAGGGAGAGCTGCATCAGGAGGTAAAGGGGAAGTACAGAGCAAGGCCAAACAGTTTATGGGGGCCAACAACTGTCAAAGCCATCCTGGTGCCTCTCAGATATCAGGAATAGTTCAGGACAGGATGGGAAGTGTGGCAGAAGATAACAGCTTCTGGGAGGACTTGAGCATATCTCTGCCAGGACACAGGAACAAGCACCAGACAAAGTAAGGTGTGCTCTACTCCAGGCCTTCTCAGCAACTGCCCTGCACTTGTCTTTCCTGCCCTGTCCCAAAGGCTCCCTTTGGGGAGATCCCTGGGTTAATTAATGAGGTGTCATGGAAAACCTTTGTAGAAAAAAACGTAAATCTTAAATCAGGGTCTGGCACTCCAGGCACTCTCCTGGATCATGAATTGTACAGGAACATCAGTGTAGTGGCCAACACTCTTAGTTCATGATGTTACAGAAAATTGCATGAATAAAAGTCTTCACACATTACCCACAGCTAATGACTCTCCTATCACAGACAGTGTTTTCTCTGCCTTCTGCAGATATTTTCTATTCCAGCCAAAATAGTTCAAAGGAGGCAAGATTAGACCTGGGCAGGGTATTAGAAGTGCTGTAAATGTGGTTTGGTAACACATCAACCAAGGGTGTTGTGTCAGCTGTGCATGTGCAAGACATGCCCATGGGATCCCAACCACATTTAAGAGTAGGGTCAGACTCAGAAAAGAGGTTTCTCAGGTCTGTGGGAGGGCTGCAGCTTTTTGATTTGCCAGTGGATGGGAAGTCCACATTGCACTCAAATGAATGGCATTAAATATGGCAAGATAAATTTTTTCTTCTAGAAAACAAAACAAACAAACAAAAAACCCCAAACAAACAACAACAAAAAAAAAAACCAAAAACAAACCAAAAAACCAAGACAAAAAAACCCCAAACCAAAACAAAAGAAACCAAAACAAACAAAAACAAACAAACAAAGACAGTTAACAACACTATTTTTTAATCTTATTTCCAGCCAAGGTTTGACTCTGGTATCAAACTTAGAACTCTGGATCAAGGCAAAAAAACTTGCACAGCTACATTTGAGGTCAGGTTGAATAGGGCTTTGAGCAACCTGATCTAGTTAAAGATGTCCCTACTCATTGCAGGGGGAATTGGACTAGACGACCTTTAAGGGTCCTTTCAACCCAAACTATTCTATGATCTAGGTATGAGATGACCATCAGAAAACATGGACTGTAGATATGCAAACGTAGCTAGAAATGCACACAAATACTTTTTACTTAAAGCATTATCCCATGAGGGAAACCTTAGTGACCAATAATGATTTTATTCCCAATCATTATTACCTTTTGTAATTTTCCCTCACCTGTTCAAAACCATGGGTTTAAAATACTGCAGTAATTGAGCTCAACGGGAAAACCAAAACAATTTTTGTTATATTAGATAAATGGCTTGATAAAAACTAGCAGGAAATGGACTGCACAAGCAATTCTGCAGTGCCACGGAGGCCATAATTCTGGTTAGTTAAGAGACTGGGGAAAGTAAATCTTGGAAATTCATCTTATTTGACATACAATAATTTGATATTAAAAGCACTGATCATAAGCTCATTATTTTATGCAATTACTGTCCACTATTCTCAGATAATAAGTCAGTAGTGCCCTGCAATAAATCCCAAGACTCAAGAGCAATCCTATTTAAGATTACTTATTTCAATTATTAAGTAAAGGAATCTACTTGAGCCAAAATCCTTTTCTTTTTTAAATGACCCTTAAATTCAATTAAGAGGTCCTATAAAGAGTCACCTATTTACCATGGACCCATAGTAATAGAAAATTTCAATCTGAAATATAGTTATCTCAGCTTGAAACATAGTTCATACAAAACTTGCTCAAGATTTCCCCTGTGCCAATATATTTTCTACCACACCCATTTATCTACAGGCACTTCATCTTGAACTATGTCACACGTTGCCTTTTCATCTCCCACATGGATAGTCTGGTTTATATAACAGCCTATGATGAAGTAACTACGAATGTCTGCATGCTGGAACATTCTTTACCTTAACTTGTTAATACATCCAAGAAAAACCATCCCTCTTACACAACTGACATGACAAGACCAAGAACTGCTATTAGCCATGTGATTTGACTGACATTTCCCATAGAGTGGTTAAAAAAAAGAAAAAGATTCACATCTAATTTTTCTTCCTATGAAGGCAAAGAGTTGCATTGCTGCTTGACCTCTGTCTTGTCAAACAGGAAGCTAGAAACCAGAGTGATGTTATACTACAAAAAAAAAAAAAAAAAGCTTCCACTGTACACTCAGCATTAGATAAAGACTCTAAAGCCATATTACATTTACATTGTTTAGTCACAGCACTCTCAAATCTCACCAAAAGTGATGAACCCCCAGCTATACAGGTAACACTGCAATATACTCACAGGGAACTTCATCAGTATCATTGCCATGTCTGCAGTGTGCCTTGAGAAGCTACTCGAGGTGAACTAAGTAACTGTGGCACGATAAGGGCCAGGACAAGTTGAATTCACGAAGTACACCCAGTTTCACAGGGTGTCCACGGGAGGTTAACTTCAGAAAACTCTTACAGCCTGAATGCAAAAGCAGCATTTTCTAGAAATATTTAGTTCCAACTCTGCCATCTCCCATGTGTTAACTCTGAAAGGGTTATGAGTCTGATTTGAGTCTCTTTTGCAAAGTGACATAGAGAGAGAACTTCAGATACTGTTCACCTGGCTGTTCCAGATGATTAGACCACACTGATATAGGAGGAATAGAATAATGTTCAAAAAACACTGGCTAGTTTTCCACCTGAAGGCTGTGACTCATAATAAAAATCAAAGTCGTATCAAGTAACTGTAATGATTATCTTCAACTGTCACACCAGGGGATGCTCTTCAGAGGAAAAAGCCAAGTGTGCAACATGAGTTCAGAAGAACTCATATCATTTTTCAAAAGGTCAGGGAAACTCTGAAATCTAGAAGTAGCTCACCACTTCCTTGACAAACACTACAATTAAAAACAACTACAGATACTATTTTCTTTCACATGCTTTCCATTTTATACACATGACATATCAGGTGTGGGAATAATTTCAAATTGGTAACTAGCATCTAGTGTGGATTACATCCCAGATGCTACTTTTAGTACCAAAAAGTCTTAACATGTATTCTGAGGTGACAGTACTACAGTTCAAGTCATCTAAGGCAAGCAAAATTATCTTCTCATCTCTGTCCATATTCTTCTGTGCCGTCTCTACTTGCTTTCAGCAGAAAGTCTTGAAGCAAATGATTGCTCCTCAAGTGAACTCTTGAAATATTAAAGTAGTTTCATAACCACTTTTGCAGCTATTTCTTAAGGGTGAATTGTCATGATCAAAGTTTTATACCTATGAAGAAATGGTCTTAAGTGAAGGTTGAAATTGTGTTTAGCTCTGAACACTAGCACTGATCCCACTGAGCCAGTAGACAGTGCCAAAGTCAGACTGGACTTACTGTGAACAGCTTAAGCTATTCAAACACCAGTAACAAAAAATCCCAATGCCTTGAATGGAAAAGAAATCTATTTCTTCAAGGATAATCTGTGCATACTTCAGGAAGCATTTAGGGCAGTTTCAAACCTTTCAAGTTGTGTGACAAACTTATTTTGTAAAGCAGATTCTTTTTGTCAGTTCACGAGTGACTAAAATGCACAATTGATTTTTGGGGATAATTCAGACCTTATCAAGGATGCTGCATCTCATTTTCAGTGTATTTTGCTCTAGGAAGCACTTACAGTTCCAAGGTCAATAATGAAACAATCTCCTCTGTTGAAGCTGGTCCAAGCCAGGGGGACTTCTGTGGCTCTTACAACTCTCCGGCCCTTGATGTGCAGCAGCCTCTGGGCACTCAGATCATTAGTAACAACATGATTAAATCCAGAGGCAACACCACCTGCCTGAATAAAAACAAAACAAAGCAGCCAGCTTTATTTCAGCTTGACTTCTGCAAACTTACCTTCTTTTTTTTGGTTACAGATAAGGAGCTAGCAGAGGAAAAAGGTTTATGCAGCAAGAAGGAAGCAAAAATATTCTAGTGTTGATAATAATCTAGTATTGACCACAGACCCGACAGAAACTGCTGCTGATGCTGAACTCTCAGGTGGGAACCTTTAGCCAAGGGTGTCACCCTGCTTCAAAGGGTTTTCAGATAAACAGGGAAAAGAAGAACACAGAATTTACATCACTCTCTTGCATCCTGCAGAGGATGAGGTAACACTGCACTGTTAGGACAAAAGTCAGTAGGTTGTCAATTAAAAACTAAGGAAAAGCAGAGAAATATGCAGCTCCTTTTTAAGTTTTCCAAATTTGAATCTCAGAGGTCCAGGAGATTTTAGTCCCTGGTTATGTGTAATTGCATAGCAGCTCTGTAATTTTATGAAAGGAATATTTGCAACTTAGGAGACAACCTAGCAATGAGTACCAAATTGGGAAAGTGAGACCAAACTGGTGATTTATAATCTATAAGCATAAATATAAACATAATCCTATAAACTGGCTTGGCCATCTGCCTCTGTGAGGCAGTATTCCCCACTCCTCTAGGAGATCCAGACCTTGTCCTGGAACAGAAACTGGCTCTTGTAATTACAAATAAAAATAAAATGTAAAAGACTGGGCAAGTCACTCACTCTTTTATGCAAGCAGAGTTAAAGGCTTCAAATTGGTTGTGTAGACTGCTAGAAATTATAAACCTCCATAACGGGGAAAAAGAGGCTGACTGAGCCACATTTCCCAGAGCTCCTACTTTGGGGAGATTCTCAGGAGATACATTATTTTATTCTTAAAAAACCCACAGCTGCTGCTGCTGCTGCAAAAAAAAGATTCCTTTCAAATATTCAGCTTCTGGAAGTGATACAAGAACACTGACACTACCTTTTCAAAATATAAAATTTTTGTGAGAAGTATTTGGGAGTTTTTTTAACCCACCTTAGAAAAAAAAAACTGCAGTAGACTGCAAAAACACCATTTTTAGACTCAAGTGAGGTTTTGGTTTTTTTACACTTGTGTTTCTAACCACTTGAGCACACTGGGTTCTGTATTTGAACCAAATGGTCCAATCTACAACACAGAAGTGATTTCCACAAGATTTAATACCTCCCAGACACAGAGTCCCTACTCTGAGCTCCCTTAGACACACTACCATGAAATCTCAGGACAGTTTTATTTTGGAAAAACAGTAATTGGGAAAGGTTTTCACATATCATAAGAGGCACTGGCAAATTAGCTCCTTCTTTATGTACAAGCACTGGGACTCCCATAGTTTAAAATAGGTAGTTCAGATTTAAGCCCATTAAGCATTAAGTAACAATTTTTAAACTCTCCATTTACAAAGAAAAAAATTTTATTTTTATGTGGAGGACAATGTTACATACAATTTTAGAATACATTTTGACAAGAGTCTTTACCTTGTATTTAATTCCCCCTTTGAAGTAACCCACAAACTCAGTAGATTCATATCCTTGAATTTCTCTACTCTGCACAGGTTTTCCTCCTAAATAGTCATCCATTTGAACAGCAAAGATAGCTGCAGCTGTGCTTTCATCCTGGGTGCATTCTTTCCCTGAAATAAGAAGAAATATTATGTCTACAAAGCATTAATATAACTTGGAATTCTGTTGGAGAAATTGTTTCCACGACAATCAGGCACTGCCTTCAGCAGGTTGTACAGCCAATGTTTATGTGGTAACAAAGCACTAGGTCATAACCTTGTTCACCACCAAACACATGATCTTCCAGACCATTTCTTGACTACTTGTAGAACTGCATTTATATCAGGGTGGGGGAGGGAGGAAGGAAATAGCAAAGTTTCTCTTCTCTGAGCCATATTTCAGTTGAGTTTAGCATGGCAACTGTCAGCCATAATGATTTTGGGACTTTGAGCTGAAGTGCAAAGACAAAGGAAGGTCATGTCAAAGGACTGTCTGGATAGTAAACTGGATATTTATGCTAAGAACAACTCACTAAGCTATAAAGCCAAAATAACTCAAAAGCAGTCCTCTTCATACAATAATGCAAGCAAGATAGTTTGCCTGGTATAGCTGGGAGAAAGAAAAGTGTCTGGAGGGCTCAGATATTTGCTTCATGAGGTCATGCTTTGTACCTTTCAGAGATTAGCCTCTTCCCGGGACTATGGCAAAATGTTCTCTACCTAATGTGTTGATGGCTTAATCATGCTGCAAATCAGGCTGCATATTAAACCAAAGCTTTTAACATGTGCTTATACATTTCTGATGAACATTTCCAGCAGTTTTGATTGTGTCAAGGAAAACACAAATAGGATCAACTCTAAAAAAAAAAAAACAGGCGTCTCAAAAACTTCAGAAAAATAAGGAAAAGTGAGGTCTTCCATTTAGATTTATTTTTCTTTCTAAACAAGAGGGAAAAGCTGGTATACAACCTGCAGTTCTCAAGAGCAGCTTCCCACTTATATTAACCATTTCTCTGCTTCCAGGTGACTAAATGGAAAACCAGCATAGGGGACAGACAGCCTGGACAGAGACACCTCTCACAGGCTGCAGAAGAATGCGAAGTGTGTAGTGAAGTGTTGGTGTCACAGATTTGTCAGTAAGGTACTGGGAAAGAATAAAGCACGAGAAAGAAGGGACAGAAATGCCTAAGGGCATGACCCTCTACTGGGGAGAATGATTGTCCTATTCATGGTCCAGCAGTGCAAATGCCACAAGACAAGTTCTCCACCACCCACCAACAGCCACGCTTCTCCCAGGAGCAATGCCACCACCGCCGTCACCACAGCTTTTGCGGAGACACAGGTGATATGGAAGCCTCCAGAAAGCACCAAAGATGAAACAGGGAAGGGATCCAAAGTATAATGGAGGCATAGGGATGCAAAGAGCATTAGGCCTACCCAAAAAAAGGTAAAACAATAAATTACTGAAAGCAGGATATAAGACAAAAGCTGGAAAAAAATGCCCATCACTCAATGATAGAAAAACTTGCTATTTGGTAATATGGTTTCTCAGACTTCAGTACCACCTTAAAGCTGGTGGCAAAGTTTTGGGGATGTTTTGTTTGTTTGTTTTTTAATAGGATTATTGATATCCATTAGGACTAGATCTTTCTGATTTATTGCTTGCAAACATATAACAGGGTTCAGGACTGAAGAAAAAGCATTTCTGAACAGTTTTAGAGATAAGTATTACTATCATGTTTGGTCTCACTGCTTCTATGCAATAAAATACTCTGAGAAACTCCATACAAAAAAAAAAATCAAGGGGGCATCAGTACAAGCATTGGTTATTCAAGTTTGCATGAAAAACAGATTTACCTTACAGTCTGACACACAAACAGCCATAAATAAGGCAGAGTATAAAGGAAAAAGAAAAAATTTTCACCAGACTAAATGACAGGTCACATGGACAGATCTTATGCCTTCATCTGTGGGGACAAGAGTTAAAAAAATAGTTAAAAAACACTATGCATTATTTTATTAAAGATACTAAGTGGGGTATAGCCAGTCTAACTCCCATGAGTAACCTCATATTGGCACAGTACATGCTGTTTCCACTAGTGATAGTTTCAAGTCCAGACAGCTCCCTTAGATTTAGTAGTTTAGCTACTAAGGCATCTCTCAAGTGCCAGTACAGACAACTGAGGCAGGATATCTGAGCCAAGTTAAAAATGGATACAGCTACCACGACACAGATCTGCATTGATTGCTCAGCCATGCCAACACTGCTGCAGCACCTGCTTGTTCAGAAATGATCCAACCTCAACCGCATTTCACGGTATCTGAGATATTTGGTAAAACAGTGGCTTTCCCATAGGAAGCTTTAGGATGACAGAACAACTGTTGGGTCACTTTAACCCTAGGGTGCCAACAGCTCAAGACTGTCAGCACATCAAGGTCACAGACTGCTATCCCATGGTCTAGACCTCCTTCTAACCCCTTAGCAAGGTATTTGGAGGACATTTGTCACTTTATTATAGTAAAATTGGATGCTCTGCTTTTATTCTGAATATGGGGGGTGTTTTTGGTTTGGTTTGTTTTTGTTTGGGTTTTTTTTTCTGAAATCAGAATCCATTCACACTCAAAGCCACTATATGTGGCCCCCACAATAACACACACCACAGATGACAGGCAGGAGTAGGACTGTGTCACCAAATGACAAGGCTCTTGTAAGTATCTAAGCCCAAAGTCTGCAGGGTTTACACCTATCTGATTTCAAGAGAGTTCACAACGGGAGACCTCTACAACTACCTGAAAGGAGGCTATAACCAGGTGAGGGTCAGTCTCTTGTCCCAGGCAACCAGCAGTATGACAAGAGAGCACAGTTTTAAGCTGTACCAGGGGAGGCTTAGGTTGGACAGAATTTCTTTACAGAGGGTGTTATTGGGCATTGAAATGGGCTCCCTAGGGAAGTGGTAGAGTCACCATCCCTGGAGGTGTTTAAGGAAAGCCTGGATGTGGCACTTAGTTGACATGGTAGTGTTCAGCCATAGGTTGGACTCAATCTCCGAGGTCTTTTCCAACCTAGTTGATTCTGTGATTCTTTCTTTACGTCCCAAAGTCTGACAGTGGCTGCTGTAGCTGTCCAGAGACAGCTTATTGGAAGTCTTCATAAAAACCCTACTGCAGTCTTCCTGCCCACAGGTTATGCAGTCTTTGCTCATGAGGGAAAAGTCTGGTGTACCTACCAGCAGTGTAAATCAGTTAAAAATACCAAAATGATTCTGTGGTTGTTGTCCCATACATCTTGTCTGAAGTTCTGATCTCCTGTTACTATTATGAGTGAAGCAGTGTTTGAGATTCTCCACCCTGCTACTGAAGCATCTTGCAAATAGGAAGGGATTTCCCAGCAGTGAACCACCCTATTGCCACCCTGCCAGCTGCATAACAACAATGGGTACCCCATCACCTGAAGCCATTTACGGTATCTGGATATCACAACATCAGCATGAAATGTGCACCAGCATGTACAACTAAAGCTTCTTAGCCAACAGCAAAGAGGTTTTAATTCCTGTGAATGTCAGTCACTGTTTTATTTCACTTCCAAAGAATTGCAAAGAGTCCTTACATAATTCTCTGGGAAATGTCTACTAGACCTAAACTACAGCAGTTCTAGACTCATTAATGAAGGTCTGAACAGACAAACTCTGCTATTAACTAGCAGCACTGCTGACAGAAGAACTGCCAGAAATTCATTTCTATTGCCATCTATGATTACACTCTCACCAGAGGCAGATACAGTCCTGCTTGCCATCTGAAAACACATGCAAAACTAAACACACTTCAAGCATTTATACAGAAGCAAACCCAGCTTTATATGCTATTCTTTTCTCAGTACAATGAGAATCACTGCAACTCAAACACATTAATGTTAATACACATTAACCTATTTTTATGTGCATTCATTAAGATGATTGCCTATAAACACAAACTTGATGGGGAAACAAGAACAAAGTTATGGGTTTCAGGCAGCTACACAGCAACCACTGTGACTGGATGACTGTGCTTGACAGTCTGTCTGGTGGCCAGACAGAGAAGTCACAAGATAACTCAAGGAAATGAGGAACTCACAGAAAATTCATCCTTATGTCAGATTTCTATTTTGATGTAAAGTGTGCTAATCAAGGTGGAAAGCAAAAGACAGACATCAGCCCAGTTCCATGTTCCCAGTAGGCTGTCAGACTGATACTAAAGAGGTTTTACAAAAAAGCTGGTGACTTTGCATCTGATCTCTGTATCATCAGAAAGTAGAATTAGTCTGGATGAAAAGGGCAGCAGCCAGACACAAACCAGGGCAACAATACCACAGGGCCAAGAGGGAATTTTCATCCAAGTGGAAACAAAGGCATGAAAACTCGATGTAAGTGAAAGCAGGATTTCAGTAGTAAATCTCTGTTGAGTGAACCCAAGACTCGACTTCCACTTCCAAACTAACATCACAGAGCAAGCAAGCGCTCACTTTTCTGCTGTACCCCATTGTCCCACCACACAGCCCTCACCATCAGAAGCGGTGAGACTTGGCATTACCCTGATCCTTGGTGGCAGCCCTACTACTCCTGCCTTCACCCAATCCCCCGGAACCCAGCAAGAAGCTACGGCAGCAGGCACGACGAACCTCACCCACGGCCCCGGCCCCGACCCCGACCGCAGCCGCTCCTACCGAGCCAGTAGTGCAGGCGGTAGGCGACGCTGGCCCCGCGGCGCTCGGTGCGCAGCACCAGGTACGCGTCCCCCACGAAGAAGTCTCCGTGCAGCGCGGGGGGCACCGCCACCAGCTCCAGCTTCTCGACGCGCCACACCTGCAGCCCGCTCTGGCGCCCGGCCTCGGCGAACACCGACGGGGGCCGCTCGGGAGCCATAGCGGGGCACGGAGAGGCAGCACAGCAGCGGGATAACCCACACCGCCTCTACGGCGTGGGGTGCGGCCACTTGTATAGTGCCCAGCCGGGGCGGGGCCGGGCCGGGCGCGGAGCGTGGTGTGGGTGGTGGGATGCGTCTGTCCCACCCCTTTCATGCGCTCCCGGGGCCGGCGGCGTTTTGTTTAATTATTAATTTTTACACGCCTGCAAAACTCACCCGGAGTCCTTTTTTCCTTCAGTGCCCAATGTCGTAGCAGAGGTGTTATAAAAGAAGAAGAAGAAGAAAAAAAAATCAGCCTCCCTCACTGCAAGCAGAGAATGTTTCTCTATTCTAAAGTAATAAGAGAAAAACCCATAAAAGTCAAGAAAGCAAGGTACAAGTGGGCTAGCCCAGTACCTACGGGTGTTACAGTGCTGTGCGGTGTGTTTCTATAATTACCACATCTGCCGTGTTTCTGTAAGCTGCTCATACCGGAACATAAAGAGTTCCCGTAGCTTGCGCTTGCGGTTGGGCTCTTTTTCACCCCGTGCTGGAACGGCAGAGCACAGCTCTCATTTACCCAGTAATCCCATTTCATTTGTCCAATATTGCTAGCAATCTTTTTCTAGGGGGAAAAATATTCTGGAATATTTTAGATGAAGCCCAGAATTTATATAAATTTCCTTTTTCTTTCCTGTTTTTCCAACACTATGCAACAACCCAAAAGCTTTAAACCCACTTCCTACTTGTCTTTCTCCTTTATAAATGGTTGGTATATCAACATGGCAATTGCAGTTTTCTTTGCAACAACTGTTTTCATCTGATATTGATAGGAGGTAGATCAATCTGGATATAATACAGGTAGGTGCAGCTCAAGCTGTCAATATATCAAAAGATACATTTAAGAAAGGGTTTTATTTAGTTTCACCATCTTATCCACCTGGATGAGTTTTGAAGCTCGTGATTTCCCCACTGGGTTGTTTTATCAAGTTAATACCAGAAGAGTGCAGAACTGGGCTGCCCCAGTAACTGGGAGAGGCACTGCTAAATGCAGCAAATCAGCTGGACAGCATCTTCTCCGGGGAAAAAAGAAAAAAAAAAAAAAAAAAAGGAGAGAAGTTAAAAAAGCACACCACAACACCACACCACAAAGAAATTTGCTTAACTATCTTCCCCCCTTCTCTTTATACAGTCTTGAGGGAAAAGATGCTGTTACACAACGTGTACCTTACTCTTGTCTCCCATTTTTGTAAGCACCCTCTCATCAGTTTTCAGACAGAGGTGTACAGGCACCCTAAGCTTTATCCTCACTGTTTTAAAAAGGAAATTGCGAGTGTTCTATTTTGTCTAAGGTTCAGCTGAACATGTTACAGCTCACCTTCACAAGTTCACAGCCAAGGATTTTATCCCTTATTCTAAGGGCTGCAGTAAGCCTGCTTGATAAAGCACAGTGCTTTCCAAATGAAATACCTTTCTCTAGATGTTCACCATGTGAAGAAGAAAAAAACTCAAGGAAGAGTGGCCAAAAAATTCCGGCAGTTCCAGTTTCAATGTTGTATTCTGTTCACTTTTACTCACTTAATTACAGAACCAGGGTGGTTTTTTTGTTTTTTGTTTTTTGTTTTTTGTTTTTGTTTTTTTTTTTTTTTTAAAACCAAACCAAACCAAAAAAAACCCCAAAAAAACCCACCCTGTTTGTTTAGGGTTTTTTCTAATTGCATGACTTTTTGCCTTCTTGTGCATTGGTTTGCTTTAGTCAGTGAGGACAGAACTTCCCACATACTCTATAACTGTATGGATTTACTATTTCTTCTGAAGTTGGCAAGATGGACTGACTTTGGAATTGCACTGAGTTTTGCCCATACAGGAGCTCAAACCAGCTCAGTGTTATGCAGCCTCATTTCTTTTGCCTGTTCTGCCTGTCTTGCCAAGCTAAAATTGTTTGTGCTCAGATCACACAGGATGGGTTTGTTAAATTTGTATCTCCTTATTCTAGGTTTAAATTTTCAGTCTACAGACTAAATACTGTTGTAAGCAGGATCCCCCTTGCTGGCATGAGACTTACACTAAAGTTCTTTGTTTAGCATTGACTATTCCCAGTATCACAAACCAATGGACAAAGTTTAAAGACATAAGAACAGTTTAACTGTTTTGTCTCAGTGTCTGTGGCACCACTCAGACACAAAGGATGTTAGTACTGACAGCAGAGTTTTCTCATGCCTGAGTTTGTCTTACTAGGATTGTGTAATGATTTGGCTCCCAGCAAAGAAAACCTTGGATTGAAGTTTGTGTCCTAAGTGCCAGGATACTTGTTTGTACTCTTCAACATTAATTTTTGACTGTTTGCAAATCTTGCTTTTGCAATCTCACTCGTAATGAAAATTGTACCGTCTTCTTCCATTTCCATCTACTTTTTTTGGTAACAAAATTAAGCTAGCATTGTTAACATTACAGAAATTTTCATAACTTTTTTAATAAACAAAATCTTTCTAACATGGTTATTCAAAAGTGAAATTTTGGAGAAAAAAAATGAGAAGTATATTAGGATTCACACATTCTGTAACAATATTTAAAATTATTTTTTATTGCTTTTGCATGTCCTTTGATACAGTAATTGAAGTGGAAGTCTGAAAATAACATTGTTTTCATGACTCAGAAGTCTGGGGTCAAATACTAATTGCTATGCTCATTAGAAATTGCCCTGTAATGGAATTTCAGACTTCTTTCAGACTACTTAATTTACTGAAGATTATGTTTTACTGATAGACTATGGTTTTCTCAGAGGGATGGCAAAGGTCTAGCACTGTTTGAGCTGTTCAGTAACAAGGGGAAATAATTTTGCCTCACACCTTTTCATAAGGGGATGCTGGATATATCAGTTGGCTGCTGTCACAGCCCAGAAACACAGTCATGGAGTAAAGGTGTAGATTTCTGCCTCCTTCACAGCGCTGTGGGAAGTATGGCCATCTTTAGATGCCCTGTCTTTTTCCCAAGTCATGATAGATCAGCCAGGACTGCCAGAAGGTGTTCCCGCTTCTCATCTAATCCTTAAAACAGCAGAGTCAAATGTATTGAGTTCAAAGCTTTGGCATGACTCAGGGAATTCAAGGATTTATGAAAAACTTTGTTATTTAATTATGTTCATTAATTTCCAAAGGGTTTTGTTATATTGAGTAAGGGATCTATACAGGGAGTATGTGTATAGACATTAAAAAAAACCAGAATGCAATGTCCTGAGTTCTGATTTTTGTCCCAGTCAAGAATAAGGTTTGCAAAAAACAGAAGGTGGTTCTTTCCAGGTGATATATTCAAGGAACCCAAAAGGGCTCCCAGAAGTTAAGCCCCAGCATCTTTCCCAGCAGGAATAACTTTCAGTATAGATTGTTTAAGTCAAAGGTTTAAGTTCTCCTACAAGGCTTGAATTACAGTACCAGAAACTAACAATGAAAGGAATGAAAAAGAATGTTAGGAGAGCGTATTTTCAAGTGTCACAAGTGTTTCCTTCTACAAAGCTTATTTCTTCTTCACCAAGCATGCCAAATATCGTCCTGAACTCTATGACCCTATCTCAACAATGGGATTACAGATGTTTAGTTTTGCCTCCAGTTTCACATGACGAAGTTTGCTGTACACAGAGTATATGTGTCAAAAGCACACTCTTGTCCAAACAGTCACAGAAGTCAACCCATGTTCTCATCTGTTCTGTGGCTGAATTACAAATCAACAGTTATTTCAGATTTAAGTCAGTTCAGAGATCTGAGCTAAATTCTTATTTACAATATACATCTAAAAAAAAAAAATTATCACTGATACTATATGAGCTGAAGGAGAATTAGATGATACAGCCCTGAAAGCAAAGTTATCAAAACCAGGCTATAGAATTATGCTACCACTTGCTAATTCTCTCCATTCTCTCATCATGACCCTGAGTTGGTTAGAGCATGAGGCTAAGGTCATGGGATTGTTCACTGTATAGGCCATTTACCTAAGAGCTGGACTTGATGATCCTTGTGGGTCCCTTCCAAGTCAGAATATTCTGTGATAGTCATACTTCAAATCATCCTGCTCAGTAGCCCAGCTTCAACTGGAGAGGTTTTAGCAAAGTTAGAACATGCTGAAGACTGAAACCTATTGGGAAAGTTTGAGTCACGAGTCTAACAGATGAGACATGCAGAACCTGTCATAAAAATATGAAATCCTCCTTTACCTTCAAGAAAGGAGTCTGGTTTTAATTCCTCAGGTCCAGAGCAAATAAAGGGCCTTAGCTTGTAGCTTTGAGGCAGATGTCTAAGGCATAGAGAAGGCAGGATCACAGCTACACTGCGATCTCCGCTTGTCAACTGGCTGGCTCCTACTTACATCGTGCTCTGCTTGCATGAGCATTCTCACTCCCTGTCCATGCAGGTAAGGACACCATACACCCAGCAGATGAGAAGCTCTCAGTCTTCAAATTCATTCTTCAGCAATGGGGTATGGAGGGAAATTCATTCTTCAGCAATAGGGTATGCAGGGAAAGTGACCTGAATGTTTGCTTCAGTGAAAGAATCCAGGCAAACGTTTTTGACACTGGGATAGTGAGAAGTGAAGTGTTAATTATTAAGTATGCTACAGCTCCCTGCATTTTTCTTATGGTCTTCCCCTGAAATATTCAATGAGCAGCATAAATGTTTAATCAAGAAATTCTTATTATTTATGTTCATCTCAAGCCATAGTATATTATATCTCAAGGAGTCAGAGAAAATTGAAGCACTTCTTCAACAATCACCTATCTTCTAAAAGAGAGAAGGTCTCCTCTATGTTCATATGATATATTTCATTTCATGGTCATGGGAGTAGACAACATTTAGAAAAATATTTTCTCACCTTGTCTACCTAGATAGAAGAATGTTGCCATTATTCCCATCAATGATCATTCAGACTGTCCGCATTTCCTGCTCTGGAAAAGCAAGGAATAAATACCAAAGGAATAAATCATGCTGTTCTCTATGTGGATCAGTAAGTTTCACCAAGACAATACGACTGATCCTTAAGTTTGCTTCCGTATATTTAGATCTAGTGGTCTCAAGTTTGATGGGGAAAATCTCCAGCTCTTTTCAAAGAGTTAAAGTTTTGAATAAATCAGTGTATGTTCACTGAAACTAGAAAAATTGAAACTGTTCTCTGTTAAGAAAGATTCAGAGGTAATGGCCAAAAATTGTTTCTCAGAAAGTTTAATTAAAACAAGACTATTTTATATCAGGTGACAACTTTGATTATTGCTACAAAACCTCTTTCACTCAATTTTATCAATTTCCACAGTATTACTGGGATTCAGGTGCACACTGCTTTGTGAAAGAAACATTTCAAAGGATGAAAGGGAATTAAACCCTGATTTAAATACATATTTATTTATTTATTTGTTGAGTAAAGTTCAAATACGTAGCCTAAAAGGGCTGCTATAAAGCAGTTACAGAATGTGTCTGCATGAACTGACATTCCATAAGTGTCAGAATGATTTTTATCCATTTTGCATTTGAAAATACTCTATGTTTGGTCTGAATATAATTTCAGAATGATCTTTTGATTGCTAAGAAGTGATAATTGAAGCTTCTTTTTTGTATGTTGCAGCTAAAGGTTTTGATGATGGTTTAAGTTATTTTTGAATACTTGGTAGCAAGGGACAAGCAAATTGCTACACTCGCATTTGCCGTCAGTGCAGTAATTAAAGTTAAAAGCATCTAAGTAAAATCGAGGAAAGGAGTTTTACCCAGATACAAGAAATCAAGAACAATCTGAAGAAAGCACAATCATCTACTGGACCGATTAATTAAATATGCAACATCCATTAAGCTCATAGATCAACCCTCCAACAAGAGATCCTAAAATATTGGAAATGGCAATATGGGGAGTGCAGAGTACCCAGAGTACCCAGCCTTCTCCATCTGCATAAACCAGTGGCTCTTCAGACAGTCACAGAGAGAGAAGGGGGAACAATCAAATCTCTAGAAAACTGGTAATAAGAAAAACTGCTAGTAGTTATCTAAACTGAGGTAGGATTTCAGTGTAATTTATTTAATTGCATTCTTAAATAGTAAATGTTTATTTCATTATTTCCTTGATACTAACCTGCCTGGGAAGGTTACTGAATTTAATATAAAAAGAACGGTCTTTGTGCAACATTAAATAAAGATCCTAAGGAAGCATATTTTTCATAAGATTCTGATTGCAGATGAAATAAAATTATTCTGAGATAGTTTTTTTTCTTCTCTTGAATGAAGATATCTTTATGTATTTAAAGGCTCTCTGTGTGAAAAGCAGAGTACTCAAAGCACGTGCATCTTCTACCCCCGTTTAGCAAGTAGTGCCTCTGAATTCTCTGAGAAGGAATAAACTCATTCATTGTATCTGATTTCAGTGGTAGAAATGCAAAGAATAGGCCAGATTCTCTATTCCAGGCAAAACAGTTGTAAGGTTAATTTAACTATGAATAAAACCAGGATTTCAGCTTCTTTAGATTTTCAGAATAACACAGTTCACTGCAGCAGTATGATTGTTTTTCAAATACAGAGTAGCTCCTCATAAATAGTTATCTGGAAGTACTAAGCTGAACACTAAAAGTTACATTTTTCATCAAATTTCACATACGAATCATATATTGAAAATAATTTTTTTTAAACATTCATTGACCTTCACGCAGAATTTCTAACAGTTTTAGCACCTTGTATCAGTTTTTAATTCACTGAGCATGAGTGGTTAGCTAAGTCATTCAAAAATCTGAAACAGAAAATAAAGGGATGGAAAGAAGAAGACGACCTTTCGTTTTCTGACTTTCTGAAAAAAAGTCTGCTTGAAGGTTTCTTGAACTTGGTACACTGACTCGGGAAAAATAAATATTTTCTAGATTGTTCAAAACATCCAGTTCCTACCAAGATCACATAGGAAAGTGTTTATGCTTCCTTACAGCATAAAGTGTATCGTTATACTTTCACTAATAAAATGTGGTTTTAAACTCTCCAAGAATAACACATTTGAGAATCATGAACTTTGTTACTGTCTGTCAGACTTTATGTATTAGCCAAGTTGCCAGCACTGAACACTAAGGTCGCTAACAAAAGTCCCATCATAGCATTTTAAAGTTAATAGTCTCAGAATTACTTGTTATAAGAGGGCAGGAACCCCTTCTTTCATCAACCTTGCCCAATTAAGTGAGTAGTTTCTGAGATCACTGATGGTTATTGGGAATCAGCTACTGAATTCAGGAGATCTAAATGCAAAGCTGTCTAAACAAAGGCATTCATATGTTTGCTTCTACATCAGGATCATCTGATTTATAAAATTAGCTTCTTCCTTTTATCTGAATTACTGAAAGTATACTAATTTGCTAAAAAGTTGCTGACATTCGCAAACCTGCTGGAGGTGGCTTCTAAAACATTCATCTTTTGGTAGTGCATGTTCAAGATGAGGTCCTGATATTGCTCAAGAGATCTACAGAAAGATCTATTTTAAATCTAAGCTTGGTCTGATTCCTGTTTCAAGATTATGAGACATAGTTACTGGAAAAGGACCCAGTCTCTGGTTTCTGGTTACCACTATACCAGGAAAGCATGGAAGTGCCTTGACATTAAATGTTGTACTGTTAACATTTATTTCAAAGTTGATTTCATAAGTGCAAGTGACAAGGAAAGACAAGGAGTAATATATTGTTAGGCTTTCTTGCCACTCTTCAGGAACATGATTTTTTCATGAGAAAGTCTGAAGAACACAGATTTCATATCAACTGAAGTCTGATCAGTAAATCATAACTCCCCCAGTCCCTCTGTTCACTTTCTTAGTGTCTTGTTTCAAGGACGGTGTTATCCTAGAGAAGGCATGTCCTCAGGGACACAGTGCATTATCTTTGCAAACCCTGTTCTCCTGATTCCTCTTCCTATTTGATTGTCCACTAACAAAGGCTAGGTACCAGATAAAGTGTGAGATAAAATGCATAACTGATGTGAGACAGTGAAATAGGCAGTTTATTTACACACCCTCAATCCTAGCTAGCATTAGGCAAAGTTCCCAGAATGAATGCTCTAACTAAAATTAAAAAAAAAGAGCTAATGTCTCCAATATTTATCATCCCCTTATTTCCTTCATGCCAGTAATACTGTATATACTTATTCTCCCAAATAGAATTACAACATTCACTCCTTACAGAATAAAACTGTTTAACACATGCAAAGTAACCTTCAGCTTCTCTCTCAGATCAGTAGTTTAGGTGCCTCTTTTCCCTCGGTCTTCAGTTTATCCTGCTAACTTAAATCCCATTCCCTCATCTTCATGCAATACTCTGGGGCCTCTGGCATTTTCCTGTCCCATATTTCCAAGCTCAGCTCCAAGCCTTCATGACTAGATCTGCTAGAAGCCAAACATAAATGTTATCCCTATCCCAACCATTCCCACTTCCTATATGGCTTCTGAGAGTATATTTATCAAATTTCTATTTTGAAAAATAAAATCCTGAACAGTACCACAAAAGAATGGGCGGTGCCCAGTCTTACAGGACCTATAATGTTGTGAAACTGTGATATACTGTGTGGTGCTAGGAAAAAACAAAACAAATCACACCAAAACAAGCAATCAAACCCCCCAAATCCTAGCACAATAAAATCAATAAATAAATTTACAAATTTTGTGCTTTTTTCTTCAATGACACAGGATTATGGGCATGGACTGTGTGCTTGAAATTGCGGATCTGGAAGCCACTTAAGACTTTGTCCTTCTTGAGTTCAAGAGAAGTATTTTCCTTGCTCAGTCCAAGGTAGCCAACATTAGGTAACTACGCAGCCCCTTTGTGCTAAAGCTCATGTTTTGCACTGGGCATGCCAGCCAGCTTTTAAAGGCGTAATCAGAGGGAAGGGCACATATCGAAGTATTCTTTTAAAAAACACCAGGACATTATACTCCCTTTCCTTCCTTGTCTTGTCCACAAGGTCAGAAAATTTCCTCTGTTGGGAACAGAAAAATCCCATTTCTATCCCCTGACTTTCTCTGTTTTTAGTTATTTTCACTAGTAACACTGTTATTTACTTTCAAAGGTACATGACAATCAACAAGAACAATTATCCTCACAGGAAAACACGTACGGGAACACAGCTGTTTATGGCTCCATGTTTTGAAGTTTCACTGGCTGCCAGGCAATTGCTGTTTTCCCATCCATCTCTTGAGATGAACATAGAAGGAATACCATCACTACTTGGCTACTGTCTTCTCCAAATATGTAGGAAGCAAGTGAAAATAAACTGTTTCTCTTTATACAGTAAAAGATGATAGGTAAAGAGTAAGTTGAAGAACACATTATTACAGATAAGTTTATTGTGTGAAGCATAATTTTAGTTCAACCTGCATGACAGGCACTTTCTGGTTTTGTTTTTTCCAACTAAGAAAAGGCCTCTGTGGAGGAAAAGCAGCACTTCAGTGTTATAAAGCACACTGTAGTGTTTTAAACTGTTACAGAATAGAATTACTGTGTTTCATGTGCTGCCTGTTGGTTTGTAACGTGAGGAAAACCCATGGTACTAAAACTTAATTGGCTCTTTATGGAAAAAACAATGTACAGGCGTCCTGCAGCCACAGATGCTGTGCACAACCCACTGCCCCCTCCAAAGCCCTCTCCCCACAGCTCCACCACTCCCCTTCTCCCCAGTCTTATCCCTGCTTGTTGTCCTTCACAACCATGAGCACAAAATTCAGCCAGAATAGTCCCAGCTCTTACTGAGCTGTTCCAGTGGTTGGTGTTGAAGGAAAAGAAGGTATTACTTTTATTTAAATGAAAAGAGACATCCCAGAACATTTTTCATTTTGCTTCACTCCTTTATTTAGCATTGCACAGGTCCCTTATCTGTCCTTTTGGATGCAGTTAGTGCCTTTTTATAAACAATCCCTTACTTAAAACACATTAATATTTTTCTTCCTTATATGAACTAAATTGTGCAGTGTTAGCTAACTGCAGTTGTGTTATTAAGGTAATAAAATTACCCTACTGCTATCAGTGCAATGAGATAAAGTATAATGCAATGCTCAAAGTAATGTTCAGTGGAGCAGGGAAGTATTTAGCAGAAAATTATTCTTTAAATTTTTTCCACTATATTAAACTTAATTGTGGCCAATAGCAGAATTTTTTTTAGTGCAAACCAGTCTGCTGTCTTTACCAGCTTTTATAAGTCAGGTCTTAAAAGATCTTAATAAATGAATAATAACTCAAGATATTAGACCATTAGTCTATTGTGGTTGATTGTTTTGTGTATTTTTATGATTTTGTTCCACAGGAAAGGCATAAAATTTGGTATTTCAAAGGCTTAGTGTGACAAGAATGTTAGCACTTTCAGCATGACCAGTATGATCCTAGAACCGTTTTAGGTACTTGAAGTTTATTGACCACCTGAATACTCCATGTGTGTGCTTAAGTTTTGTGATGGAAGAAGGATATAAAAAAGTGTCTTTTTTTGAACTTGGGCATAAATTCATGGAAAAATATAAACAAAGTTACAGAACTATTGACAGACCTTAGATTAGAACTAGGAGACGTGTATAATTCAAGTACTGAATCTGCATGGTAATTATTTATGAGTAGGCTCTCAGTTCCAGAAATCACAGGGGACATGGTTAGATCTAGCCCAAATTGCAACAGTTTTAGAGATAACATTGAATTTGAAGTATACCGGGGACTGTGAGTGCAGAAGATATCCTGAGCAGAGAGCTTGAAATCTTTCTGTCTGTTTTATAATAAATAATTGTAGGGTAAGTTACATACATATGGGAGATACTAATATTAATAATATACAGAATCTATTCATTTGTTTTTATAGAATCAGTATATGTGGGTGACAGATCTGAACATATTTTTCTGTAATACTTGTTTCTTCTGGTCATTTATGAGATCATGGTGTTTACAGTTAACCTGTAAATCTGCTTCTTCCTTTTAGGATTTCAGAAAGTATCCACGTTTACTCTCTGCATCTATATAAGCTGTAGAGGTTTTCGTAAAGCAATTCTAAAGGAACAATCCAATAGTGCTGCCTAAAACGAAACAATTCACCTCCATTAAGCCTGTTTCAAAGTACACTGAAGTCAATGGAAAAATACCAACTGACAGGAACAGATTTGAGGTCAGTGAAATTTTTGGTAATGGGTACTCCTCATTCCTTGTAAGCTAGACTAAGAGGTGTCCACACTGCAGTTGTCTCTGTCCGCAAGTGCTGGCATCTGCTGTGAGCTGGCATTTGCTGTGAGCCAGATTTACTGTGCATTTTCACCCCCACAATGAGAAAGCAAAAGTAAGAAGGACAAAGAGCTTTTACATGTATCTCCAACTGCTGAGGCATGAGAACACCACTTCAGCCAGCCCTTGATAAAAAACCCATTCCGCTTCCTTTGAAAAGCTTTGTGATAGGTGTCAGAGGAGATGGAGATCAGCCTGGATGGCAGACATCTTTGCAGGGCAGTCACAGGCTCCTCTGGGCTCTGGAACAACTTGAGTGTGCAACAGAGGGACAAGGAGATGCTAATCTGGGGCTGACATGAAGAGTTGTCACAGAACTCTGCTTGGGAGCTGAGCTTTTCCATAGGCACGTCTAAACCAGTGCCATGGGCAATGGTACAGAGAACACAGCAAAAGGTCAGTGACACTGCACTCCTGCTGGGCTCTGCTGGTTGCTGGCATACACCAGGGCAACACTGCAGTGGAAATAGAACTGCCCTCTGGAGAGCATCTAAATCTCCATGTTGTACAGCAGCACCAACAGCACCTTCAGATCAACCACTGTACTGGTAAGCCTGGGAGGGTAGTGGGGGTTTCTAGCTGCACAGCTGGATGGCAGCTTGTAGTGAGTTTCTGTGGCTGGGTTTTGATAGCAAGGGGAGTTCTACAGGAGTGGCTTGTGTTAGAAGCTGCTGGAAGCTTCCCCTGTCCCATGGAGCCAATGCCAGCCAGCTCCAGGATGGACTTCCTGCTGCTGGCCAAGGCCAAGGCAACAGGAGTGATAGTAACACCTCTAGTAACATACAGCAGAAAGTTGCTGAGCAGAAAGAATTCCAGCCAGGGAAGAGCAGAGTGAGAACATGGGAAAAACAAGGCAGACACCAAAGTCAGTGCAGAAGGAGGGGAAGGAGGATTTCCAGGCACCAGAGCTGAGGCCCTGCAGCCCGTGGTGCAGACCATGGTGGGGCAGCTGTGCCCCTGCAGCCCATGGAGGAACATCGGGGTGCAGAGACCCACCTGCAGCCCATGGAGGACCATCACGGTGCAGAGATCCTCATGGAGGAGCCCACGCTGGAGCAGGTGGATGCATGAAGGAGGCTGTGACCCCGTGGGAGGCCCAAGATGGAGCAGGGTCCTGTCAGAGACCTGTAACCCATGGAGATGGAAGCCCACGCTGGAGCAGGTTTTTCCTTGGTACGACTTGTGGCGCTGTGGGAGACCCACACTGGAGCAGCTCATTGGAGAAGAACTGCACCCCATGGAGAAGTGACCCACGGGGAAGAACCGCTGCCCGAGGGACGGACTCATGTTGGAAAGGTCCATCAAGGACTGTCTCCCACGGGAGGGACCCCACAGGAGCAGGGGAAGGACTCCTCTCTGTGAGCAGCAGCAGAAACAACAACTGGCCATAACACCCATTCCCTGTCCGCCTGCACCGCTGGGGTCGTAGGAGCGAGAACATGGAAGGAAGGAGGGCTGGGGGGGAAAGTGGTTTTAAGATTGTTTTATTTCTCACTCTTTGGCTCTTATCCTGTTAGTAATAGATTTAATTCATATCCCCACTTTGAGTCTGTTTTGCCCATGAAGGTAATTAGTAATTGACCTCTCCCAGCTGTTTTCTCAAGTCATAAATCCTTAGCTGTTTTTTTTCTCTCCTCTGTTCAGTTCCAGAGGTAGAGTGAGAGTGGCTTTAGTGGGTACCTGGCACCCAGCCTGGTGAAACCACTACACAGCTCTAGAGCTGCCTTTCACAACATCTACAGCTAGATGTCATACCCCTGTAGGAATTTGGAAGTAATATATTTGTCCTGTCAGTAGCAGTAATGCTCCTTAAGTTGCTTCATTGCAAGGATGTGCTGTTCAAAGAAAAAAACCCTTTGTACTTCTTCACTGTGTTCTTAACAGGGACAGCTGTACTTTCTTATATATGTCACATATGGTAAAGGTATTTAATATATAATAATCAGTCGAAGCAGGTGAACAAATTGAGCCAGGATTTTCAAGAAACTTTTAGGTTCACAACTCTCAGTTTAGATTCTTAGGATATATCTTATTATTTATTTGCCAGTAAAGAGGATTTTCCATACACAGATTTACTGCAGGTACCTTTGTTTCCCTAACAGCCTTTTTACCTAGAGGCTCTAGCAACTTGCACTCTCCTCAGTGCAGTGTAGTCCTGTGCTTTTTCCAGACTCTTTAATGAAAGAGTGAAGATGCCTAAGCCAGGAAATGAGTGTTTATAACATGTCCGTGTGTCTCCCTCCCCACTGCAGGCAAGTGCAAGAGACTACTCCCATCTTGTGGGTCAGAACAATGGCATAACTCTGACATCCACATTTTTAAAGATGAGGTGTCATGCAGAGATGTTAAAGACCAGTTAATTCCTCTTTTCCTTGGGAACACTGGAAGTGCCTTGACATGTGTTATAGGAGATCACGTTTACCTGTAAAATTTTGTCTGAAACTGACTCTTCCCTCACGCTTACCAGCCAATCAATTCACCTGCTCTGTGCCTCCTTTTTCAATCCGTAAAAAGACCAAATCAGTAGCATTCCTTTGAAGGACTGCTACATGTGGCACTTCATTAGAGT
Organism: Lophotriccus pileatus; assembly: GCA_035583135.1. Lineage (NCBI taxonomy): Eukaryota > Metazoa > Chordata > Aves > Passeriformes > Tyrannidae > Lophotriccus > Lophotriccus pileatus. The sequence goes on along the minus strand of JAWWES010000081.1, from coordinate 26,985,545 downwards.
GTCAATCCTATTACTGTGGTGAAGCCCAGCTAGAATTTTATCATTATTCGTAATTAGTATGGATACAACGCTATTATATTATGATTATGTCTACCAACAAGATCCTGCAGATCCTAACAACTTATGAAATTTTATTTGTCCCAAGTCTTTCATTTGCCATGCAATGAGAAAGCACTTTTCACTTGGCTGGATTTGTCTGGCATTAAGAAAAGGGGTAATTTACAGGAAGACTGGGGACTTCATTTTTTCCAACCCAAATTTGGGGAACTGCAAACTTCAAACGATGCCTGTAGATATAATGCAATTGACAGGAAGTTCTGTTTAACAAAAAACATTTCGCTTTTGTTCTCAACATCTTACACAATTTTTTTTTCACAAATGTTGCATCTGGGAAATCCTGGAGAAACACTGAACTCCACAACAGTGCAGACAGAGCTAGAAGATCATTGCTTAAGGGATTCTTACTAGTGTCCCAAGCTTTCCAACTTGATATGTAACTCACTCTCTTTTGGAATGGGCACAATGATCCAATATGCAATTTTTTATGCTAAATCACTATCTGGGTGTGCATTTACCATGTAGCTTACTTACAGTTTTGGTCTAGAGATTTGAGTCCAAATCCAGCTCTGGATATACCTCCAGAGCCCTCCACAGTGCAGACTATTACAAAAAATGCTTCCCCCTGTGTACACTCAACACCTACACATGCTCAGTTCCTAGTAATTAGAGTCAAAAGCAAAGCAGCTGTTTCTATTGAAGGAAGAGGGAGTATGTGAGAGTTTATTTTGGCACAGTCTGGTGATCACTAGCTCTTCGGTGCAGAGGACAGGGAGTGTCCAAAGCAAGCTCATGATGGCATTCAGCACCTCTAGTTACTGAGTGTGATGGGCTGTGTCATTTCTTTTACTCTCAGATGACTGAGGGACTGGTTAGAGAAAAAAAATTAATTAATTGGAAGCGTTGGTAAGTAATTTTTAGCGATGCAGAGAAATCTATATAGAGAGGAATTTATTAAGTAGAAAAAGAATGTTAATTTCCATGTTATTTCAAAAATCAGGACCTAAGGAAAAGAGGTCAAATACTAATAAACCAGACAAAGTGCATTTAGTATGTTTCTGTTCCATGCTGATATTTACAGTAACAAACAGATATTTGCTAAAACATTTGAACATCACTGATAAAGGGTGTTGCCCTCCATGCCAGGTTTAGCACTGTTTGAAGGATCTAGGCCTACTTTGTTACAAGTGTGTCAGATCTCTGAGAGAGCTCATTTCTGACCTCACAGAATAGACACAGGACACTGCTCAGGACCACTAGTGTCTCCCATAGCATGTTCAGAGTTCTTGGGACCGTAGCATGAACACATTTCTTGGGACCAAAAAATTGGTAGATTAGTGTGGATAACGGTGTGGAGTCTGTATCACATTGCTTTATTCTTAGCACCATGCTGCTTAGGTTGGAGTTCCTGTGAAAGAAAAGACACTGGCTTTTAAATACAGTCACCATCCTGTAAGATCACATCAGGCTAGTATCCGACATGATGGGAGAAAATGCAGTTTTACAGAAAACTGGTTTCATCAGGGAAAAGATCAAGATTTTCCCCATAAGAAGTTTGTTTTAGACAAGATGGAAGCAGAAAATTTTGGTTTTCATGGATATTTTTCTCTTTCTCCCAGGACTTTGGCTGCCAGTCATGGAGACTGTGTTGGAGGGCACTATTAAGTGTCAGCCGCTCAGGATCACTGAAGGAGAGGTGTGTTGGAAGGTAAAAAAGTATCTCCTAACACATTAAAAAGCAGTCTTACTTTCTACCTGCCTTAGAAAGCCACCCACCAGGACCCTGCTTTGAGTAGCAGTTACTCCCCAAGATGATCGCAGCCAAGAGATTTGACAATCAGCAATACAGATCCTGGCTATAGCAGAAGAGGACTCTGCTCAGACAAGTGTATTTTTCCAAGAAGGACAAGCTATTCCAGCTAAGGTCAGTGTTGTGACCAGCACATTTCCATTTATTTATCTGGAGCAGATTACCAGCACTGCAACTCAGATTCTGAGACAATGCTGCATTGTCTGCATGGATACACTGAGCCCATGTAAGCCAGGATCACCCTGGATGCTGAAAGGATCTCACTTGATAGTAACCTTTCAATAGTGCAAGCCAGCTATCTCCATTTTTTGCTCTCAAATGAAGACTTGGGTCTATTCAGTTTAATTGAGCATCAGTGTCCTCCTAACCCTCCCAAACAAAAGTTATGGATTCTGCCAGCACCCATCAGTCAGTTCTAAGTTTGCCCTCTGGATGAGGCTAGATCCAGTGTCCCTAACATAGCAGAATGAGCACTCGCATCTCTACCCGCCTCTCCCTGATGCAGCTGGCAAAACTTTTCCTCCACATGATCCTTTCCTCCACATGATCCAGGAACGCAGTGTGAGCCCATCGCTGCCATCTGTGCCGCTGAGGGCAGAGAAGAACAGATACATCAGACCTACAAAATGAAACAGGAGTGGCTGTCATAAGGATGATCTTCAACAAGTTCACCAAAGAATTCGTTCTCAGATATGTTTCAGTCTTTAATCAGAGCACAACATGTTGAAATGCCTAGAGACATTTGTATTCAGCCAATTCATGTGTTTTACAAAGGTGCCTATTGACTTGCTGCTATTCAGTAGAGTTACATTCACAACTCAGAATCTATCACCATCTACACTGGTTCCCCAAACATTTCAATTTTTTATGCAAATGGGAGCTGTTTTGTAATGAAAATAGAGGTATTCTGCTTTTGGAGATCTCTACATTTAAGTGTTTGGTATACATATATAAGCCATTAAAGCCTGCACTGAGTACTTGCATATTCTGAAATAGTCTGTGTCTTTGAACAGTCTAATATAGACATCTTAATTCCTACCAATGAATTACCACATACAGTGCTGTATAATCTTCTGCTAAGGGCTGAAATAAGGAAATGTTCCCCAAGAGATTATCTCTCCAACTCCATAAAAGTCAACAAGAGCTGGAAACAGAATTACATTCTTGAAAAGCTAAAGGAAATTAATGGTCCATGTCTCTAGATCTCCAGTACAATGACATTTCCCTTAGGATATGCCAGCTGCCCTCTCAAGATTGAATGATCCAAAATGTTAGGAAAGAAATATAATTAAGAATTACTATTATTATTATTATTTCAAAATATTTTTATGCAGAGAAAAGCTAGAAGTTGTCTTTTAATGTCACTAACCATAAATCAAGCAGATATAGGTGGCCAGGGACACGTTAGTAGTAGCAGCTGTGGATCCCATTTGCTTCCACAAGGCTCGTATGTAAGAAATCTCCTATCAGATTCCTTTTGCTTTCCTTTCAGTGAATCAAGTCCAGGATGTGAATGTATTAAGCAAACAGTATTTATAAGCTATAGGAAAAACTGTCTGCACTCCAGGATTTGAAAAGCTATCCTTATTGTTAATCAGATAGGATCTAGAAAAAGGAACACCAAGACATATACAGTAAACATCATAAACAAAAATATATTCTGTCCATGACCTTTGCTGTGAATGTACAAAGAAAATAGTGTTTTATGCTACATGGTATGTATGTGTGTGTATTGTAACTAGTGTGTAGTTAATTATTTTTTAAAAAGCTGTCCTTACAAGAGGTGGAGCTATAGAAACTACACTGAAGGGCAGGCATCCCATTGGGAACTATCCACCACAGTAGGAATGCAGGCATGGACTGTTGCATCTACCATGACCACAGCAGACAATGGACTTGAATCAGTTGTCTGGGAATAAACCCCCATTACAAGATTGAAATTGAAGTCTTATCAGAAAAATTGCTGTTGACAAGCAGTTTTCAACTAGTAATTCTTCTTGTATCAGATATCCTTAAATCTAAGTGTCTTTGCATTAGTAAACTAGTGTATTTTCTGTGATCTGAGTCTGTTATTTAAAGTTAGGAAACAGATTCTCTCTGATATTGAAACTTATGGGGAAAACATTATGTTTGGTCTGTAAGTTTCACCTGAGGCACTTAAGCCAGTTTTGTGGTTTCAATGCTCTTATTCCTGCTTCCTACTGTTCAAGCACAAGTTCCTAATTTCTTTAACACAATGAATATGCATGTTGTCAAGGACTTACCTATGTGGTTTCCTCTGAGACACAAGATGAAAAATCAATAACTGTCATGTTCTGGAGGTATCAGCATCATCTGTTGATATTTTTCCTTGATTAATTGAACAAGATAAAATCAAAATGGTGAGGTTAGGCAGCCAGATGAATGCCCTGTGAAACCAGGGAGGGAACAAAAACGGTGTGTGAAGTTACATGTTAAAAACTTGATTGTAATGAATATTTAATTGTAGATTGATGGATGTGATACACATCAGAACTGCATAGGAGAGAATACCACAAGGTTTTGCAAATTTATATTTTTGGTCAAGATTTGGGAAAAAAAAACCCACATATTTTTGTTTGGCAGGTTTTAAGAGAAATTAGCATCTAATTGCTATTATGAATATTTGATAATCAAATTAATCAAATAAAGCAAATTTTCCTTGAGATAGAGGAGTATTAGACAAATTTCTTTTGGCTGTAACAGCTAACTAGAAGTTTGCTTTTAATTACTTTAAGTAAACTCAAAATCAAGGAAGTTAAATTCCTGCTATAGCAGATGGCAAATAAATAAATATATGATTTATAGATTTACATTCTTATGGAGACAGAAGGAGGAAGAAAATACTGTTTTCCATGGAAATGTAACTTTAGCTATATGCCATTTATGTGGTTTTTCAATAAACTACATGTCCAGGTATAAATGTTTGCTTTAGAGGACAGAAAGGGTTTTGTTTACTGTCTCAATTTTCTTTCTTATTTTAGAAATAGTAAGTTTGTTGAATTGCTCTTTGGGTAAGATTCTTTGAAGGGCTCAGAGGAGAGGAGATAGGAACAGTTGTAATGAAAAGTTAACTGAATATGGATAGAATAATAAATCTGATTTTAAAACATATTACAAAAACAAATAAACCAAAGAACTACTATGAAAAAACTGTATTTAGATTGAAGATTTCTCTTCCTTAGCAGATTTAATGTTAAATTCACTGACTGTGAGGGAATGCACTGATTCAAAATGTATCTTGAACTTTTAAATTTCCTTTCACCTTTTTTGTACACAGTTTGTAGACAATCAGTGTTGTGAAGAAAGAACAGTTTCTTGCCATATATTATGAACAAAGATGCAGCACAATGAGATGGTGGTCTCAGTTAGGGCTGCTAAATGGAAAAATTAGTGTACAATACTTCCTTCCAGCATGTCGAGCAATTCAACTGCTGGCTATTTATACAAGGAAAGCAGAAAGTACAGGCAGACATGTCACAGTGAGCAAGGCAAAGGTGAACTGATTAGCCCTATTTCAGTCTGCTCTACCCAAATAAAAACTAAAAAGCACATTAAACTGTTGCCTAAAAGACCGAGGAGAAAAAGACTCCAGGCCAATTTAGGCTGGAGATAAGGAGAGCAGAAGCTTTAAGGAGCCTCCAGGCCCCAGGAATACAAAGATCTGCACGCACCCTCAAACACAGGTTCTATGATTTTATAATGATGTCCATCCAATCCCCACTCATCCACCTCCCGGTTCTGCGCTGTTCCGCCCCTTGGCACACCCCCTCTGCAATCGGGTCAGGGGGAGTTTGGGACCCCTCTTTCATCATCTTCATCCTCCTCTCATCACATTGAGTCCTTGGAGGCCTTCCGAAGTTCCAGGCTTGAAAGTCGTTGTGCTATGTTTACATCTTCTAGTGCAGATGTTGAGGTGTTTTTCTGCAATTCTCTCTCGATAAGAAGACTAAACTGCTAACGGAATTTTGAGGGATTGATATGGGATGGGATTTGGTATGTGCAACCGTTAAGCTACTGCTGTTACTTTTACTGGAAAATACTGGTAAAAGATACAATACCATGAGAAATATAATACAGCTACGTTTAAAATCTACATTCACTACATAACTACTTCTAAAGTCTATAGAAATTAAAAAAAATCAAAAACTCTAAGGCATCAGTTCCCCCCATAGAGCTCCAAGGCTGCATTCTTCAGCATTCCCTATGGAAATCTTTTGGCAAATAATATGTGCCTACAACACAGCTAACTAACAAAGTTAGGTCCCAACTGCAGTATTAACTGCAGGGTTTGGGATTTTTTTTGCTAATGAGACTGACATCTAGTGGCTTCATTTACTGATCCCCAGGCATCGTATCTATTTCACTATATTTGCTTTGTAAAAGTCTGGGAGCCAGACACTTTACCTGCCTATAATAGTGTGGTTTGGGATCTTCATACACACCGGTCTTGTATTTGGTATTCTTCACAAAGAGTATTTTGGCCTCATAAGAGTTGATCTGTGGGAAGCGAGTGATGTTTGGGAGAGTCTCTTCTCTTTTCTGGAAGAGGAAGGAGCAGCCTGGACCTAAGCCAGAAAGCTCTTGCATGGCTATGGTCTCAGAGGTACTTTTTGGTTTCAGTTCCTCTTTCCTCCCTCCTTGTGACTTCTGAGAAGTGTTGGATGATCTATAGAGCTGGAAGGTAAAATCAGGAGGCTGCTTTAGCCACATGTCTGTATTGGATTTGGGTTGCTGCACTGCAGTTTGTTGGGAGAAAGGCTAGTCAGGGCTTGCAGAAAGTTTGTTTTGACTTTCAAATAATATTTTTTCTCTCTTCTTGTTGGAGGATGAACACATATGATGAACAATAGAACAATTATTATTGATTGCTACTTTCAGTAGCTAGTCCTGTCCACATAACCTAGTACATTCATGGAAGATAAATGTGTAATTGTACTTTAATATTATATTGTACCTGTGCTTAGATGAAGTATTGCTTCTTGATACCTTTTTTTCAGTTCTGCAAAGAAACCTGAAGAAGAAAACTCCTAACCCTAGAGAAACCCCATCTGAAGCCAAAAGCATGATGTTCAAGAATTTACACATTCATACCAGCCTGTAGGAACTGAAGATCTGACTTTCATTTTGCCTGAAATACCCATCACTAACTAAAAACACAAATACACCCTCTCCACATTTTTATTCTTGCCTCATTAAACAGCACAACCTTGACAGGAGACTAAACCTGTGCACATGCAGGGCAGCAGAGCAGGGGGTGGGGTTACTGGGGCACCACTGGGCGCACACTAGTCTCACATTGCGCAAGTAGAAGTGACCAAATGAACCTTAAATGAGAGAAATGTTGAAGCCCTGGTCTTCACGCTTCCTGGTGCACTTTCATCTTTCTCTGCATTCCTGGGCGCACCCAGGCCACAATGTTCATTAGAGCTGCTCCATTGCTGTCCTGATATAGAACAAGGTGTTATGTCCTGCCATGGGCTATCTCATCATCAGTGCCACTCGAGCTTCACCTTTTTGCCCAGAGGTACAGAGAGGCCCTTTCCTACACCCAAGGATGCCTCTGGGCAGGGTGAAAGACCACTGGAGCAGAATTAACACCCTAAATAGGCAGTAAAGTAATTAACTCTGTGCGCAAGCTGGGTACTGCACTATCTCTGTTTTGTCTCCATGATCTAAAAGCCATTCCCATACTCTGTTATCTTTCTTACACAAGAGCTCCTTGTTTGCCCTGAAAATCTGGAAGAAATACATAGACTGTAAGGGTATTGCAACAGGCCCTAACAAAATACAAACAGTTTTTTCCTACTTTCCTTAGTACTCAATGCTCAGGAAACCTGAAGGAAAGCTATAACATTACAACTTTCTCTACTTTATGCTTATTCATTCTGAGGATAGAATGTTTTGGTGCTTTTTTCTGGAAGAAGCTTGTGGTCCATTGAAGGATAAGGGCATATGGCAATGTGTCCCTATGAAAAAACCCGTGTTTCTGAACAAGGATTTGGGTAGGCAGCTCACTGGAGATAAATTAAGTTCCCACAAACTCTTTTCATCCACTGGGTAACATACACCACTAACTTATGAGTTACATGAATACGTGTTCCTCCTTACCTCTTAATCCTCCACCTATTTTCTCCAGCCCTAATTTTCTTCCTAAACCCAAGGTTTTGCATCCAGAGGAAGTTTCTAAAGCTATTCTATGATTGTCCATTAGTTTCACCAAGGCAAAAAGTCTATATTTTCACATATCCCACCTCTGCCCCCTTTGTTACCGTTGATATTCCATGCATATGTTTGTATCCTAGGAACTGAAACTCACTGATCCATAATACCTGCAGATCCATATGCACAGTGGTGAATAAGGACACGAAAGAGATGCAAAGAACAGAAAAGATAAACTCACCACTCTGCAAAAACAGGGACTTCCAGACAAACTTCATATGCTCTACCACAGAAGGGTTCTCTTTCCTCTCTTCTAGGGGAAGTCAAGTGAAGGGGCAAACTTGCAGCACATCCTTACTCAGGGAATTGTTTATTCTTCCGTTGTAGAAAAGAGCTGGAATAAACAATCTACCCATCTGTGTTGCTAAGAAACAGGGCACTGTTGCCTTGGGACTTGATTCAGAATTCAAAAACGAGAATAGTGTCTCATAGGACTGCATAAATGCAGCTTGAAGCCTAGCAACAAGACTACAAGTTCATTGTGCTGCTCTTATATGTTAGAAAACAAGGGTATTAGAAAGAAAACATATGACTGAGACAAAGAAAACAGTAATTTGAAAACAAAACAGAGGTGGTGTATTGCCAATTATCCTAAGGGGTGGGGTGGAACTAAACATACTTTTATGACCTGTAAGATCTGATGCTGCCCTGTGTTTTGAGCAGGTTCATATTCACTATAACCAGTGAATATAAAGGAGCAGCAGTAGTTACACTAGTATTTCCTAAATATTCAACTTGTTCAGTATAAGTGACAATGCAAGAGTCAGGATAGCAGAATTAATTTCCATTTGTATTTCAGTTTTCGAGTACTCTGCCAAAAGAGCAGTTTAATAGTTGCTGCACACACTCTGAAATGGTCACTCAAAATGACATGGATTTGATAACTGGGAGCAATTACTTATTAACCACATGCACATAAGACTGTTTTCTACATTTGCTTATGTGCAAGCGAAGTATAAATTATGTTATATATCCTTTCACCTTAACAAATGGTCATTATGTGCTGTTGGAAATTACATTGGTTCAATCAGCTATTTCATTGTAAAGCCTGTTCCCTCTGGTTGCAGAATGTCACTACACCATTGAACTGGACAGCACTCCATCCAGGTAGGCCAAGTTTGAACAGAGTTATGGTTCTCAGCTGAGAAAACAGGTTGTTTTTTCTCTCCTTTTTGATGTTCCATCATGAAATCATAAAGAGATATTCTTCAGCTGTGTGATATGACTGTGTACATAATGGATTTAACTGGAGATGAAGAAGGAAACAAAATTCAGTGGTGCAAATCACCTTGAGCCACCTGAACAGTTATCACATATATTTCTTTGTTTTTCTTAAAAATATACTATTTTGAAAACAAAGAAAAGAAAAGAAAAAAAAGAAAAGCTCTATTTCTGAAATGTTTTTAAGTTTGCAGCACTTCCATGCAGTTCCTTCAACATTTATATTGTTCTAGTTGCTCAGAGTCAGGATCAAAAGACTATCTGGGAAAATACCTTTGCCTTTTGTTTGGTTGGTTTTGAAGGACATTCAAAACCCTTTGAGAGGGTACACTGTTATAATACCTTTTTCTCTGTCTTTAAAGAAATTGACATTTCTTCAGGCCTTTCACTGAAAAGGAATTTGGAGATTGTAGTTGAGCTTTGTGGTAGGACTTTGTATCAGTTCAAACAAGAAAAGAACTCACAGTGATCCTAAAGTAAATAAGATATAATTGGATGGTCCTTTGAAAATTTATACTGTTCAGATACCTGTAGTTCTACTAAAGAGAAAATAACATCTAAAATAATTCTTCTTTGCCAACAGATGGCAGCATGTTACTTACTTTTCAAGGTAAGGGAGTTTTAAAACCCAGGAAAGCTGAGGAGCAAGTCTTTTTGCTCTACCGTAACGTAAGATGAGGGCTTGACATTTTCTTACACAAAACCACCTCATGTTTTCAGCTAAATGTAAGCTGTTTGTAGACTTAAATAAGATTAAGGAGACCTTAAGAGTACAAGCTGGAAAAGCAGTAAAGCTAGTCAAGATTCTAGTCTGAGCTGCAGAATCGTCTTAGGGACAAGCAAGCACAGATGGAATATCATACCCAGATTTAACCTTGAAAACCGTATCCAACAGTATCTAATACTTTCTGTCTTGATAGAAGGTATTTCAGGGAAAAAAAAAAAAAGAGAGAGAGACAGAGAAAAAAAAAAGGAAAAAGTAGGGGAAAAAAAAGGAAAATAAAATTTTCCCATTCATTATTATAAATAGTACAAGAAAAAAGGATGAAAAATGTTTTGTTCAATCACCATTAGCAGTCAACTATAAAAACACATCACTTCACAGAAGCATTATCTCGACCCTTTGAGCAGGTTGTGTTCTCCAATAATTTTTAGGGTTTTTTAAACCTGAATTCTTCTCTGCTATACTGATTCCAAAAGTCAAAAAAAAAAAAAAGCAAAAGCAAACCAAATCAAAACAAACCAAAACAAAAAGCAAACAACAACAACAACAACAAAGGAAAAAAGAAAAACTGAAATTTACTTCTGATTTTGAAAACAGACAATTCTTATCGCCACTTTCCAGCCTATGTTAGAAATAGAATCTTTCCTTTCCTCAGGCTCTCAGCTTTTTGGGATAGTGACCTAATTTCTTCTTGTATTTCTGTGTCAGCTAGGACAAAGAAGTTCAGGGCCCTTGTTTGGGATGTATCATAGCAATACTCCAGCAATAACTCAAAAAAATCAGGAAGATGTCACCAGGTGCTGATAGTTCTGATTTAGTCCTTGCACTCAAGCAGAATCTGAATACATCCACTGAAGTCCGTATAAAGGCAGCGTGAACCAGAATTAATTATTGAAACCACTTCTGGAGCAACAGAATGAAAGATTATATTACAGAAGTTTACATTACTGTGTAAAATGCTGATCAGTATGTGATAACAGGGTAATATTTCATTATTCCTCAACTAAGATATAGAATGGTGTTTGAGGGCAAATGGCAGCTTAGTGTTTCCCTGCTATAACTCATTTAAGTAAGGAACAAGCCTAGAGATTTCATAAATCCACTTCTTACTTCTCAAATCTTATTAGAGACTGAGTAGAATAAATCCTGGTTTACACTAAAATAACTGTTTCATTTCTCTCACTCTGAGTAGTTGTTCATCGAACCAGGGAATAAGAAGCATGTCTGCCCCATGGAATGCAGCTCTGAAATAACCCAGCTAACTCCAGGATCATGGAACCTATGGACCCAGGTCAAGGTGGCACATCCATTGCCACCAATGAGTCCTCATATTCAGTGCCATGCAAACTTAATTCTCTTGCATTGAAGTACTGGAGTTCAGAAATGGAAGCCAGCTCAGAGCTATTTTAGGTTTGTCTGCACTACACAAGGAGTTGTGAGGATAATTCCTTATCATCATTACTTCCACAGAGATGAAGGAAAAAGAGAACAGTCTCAAAGGCTAGGCAGGGGCAATTCCTGTTTTTTAAAAATGCAATAGACAGGAAAAACAGCTAGGATACTTAAAGTAACAAATCAAACAATAATGAAACACAAAACCTGAAAACTAGCACCAACACCTGACAAATTTGAGTTCTTATAATTTATTCTTTTATCTGGCTATGCCTTCAAACATATAGACTGTAGTTTACCTTAAGATATGTTATGACACAAAACAAAAAGCCTCATCTGGGTTTACTGTAATAATTACGACAAAATTATTTTTAATGGAAAAGTCTGAAAGTGACTGATTAAAAATAAAATCATTAAAAAAAAATTTTTTTTTCTAATCCATTCTGGTAGCAATCTTTTATTCTGCTGTTTCCAAATGACATAGAACTGAGAACATAAACACACAACAAAGAGCAGGAAGCATTAGAAATGACAGTAAAAACTCTCTTATGATTTGCAATGTCCTTCTAAAGCTAAATTAAACCAGGCAGAAATTTTCTCCCCCTCATACTTCTCCTTTCCAGGAAGAACCACAAATATAATGTGTGTATGTGTATAAAATTAGCCTGTATATATTTGGCATTTCTACACTCTAAACAATTATCATCTGTATATATTTACTATTCCTACCTTAAAAAGATTATCACCCCATAATCTCAGTCTAAGACAAGTTATGGCCTTAGCCTTTATCACCAAGTTCTAAATCCCTCACAAATTGGATTTAATTTAAAATTACTGACAAAACTACAACAGGGAACCTACATTGCTGTGTATTTGAGTCATTGTGTTGATTGCTGCTGAACTAACCATGTTCCCTTTTCTGAGTTGGAGTCCAGTGAGATTGGATTCTCTAAATTTTGAATTAATAAAAATCTAGACACTATAACAGATAGTCACAGTGATTCAACATATATATATTATATATATATATAACCAAATATATTTGGTTAAATAATTAAACATTTTTCTTTTGAGCTAGCTAACTTTATCATCATACATTTGGTTTTTATTTGTTTGGTCCCACTCTTTTAGGTTCTTAGTTCCAGTTCTGCTTTCTCTGAAATCAGACAGCCTTTTTCAAACATTTCCATGATCTCCATAAGGCTGGAAACCATCCACCTAAGGGGATGCAAAATAGCAACCAGAAATAGGGTCTTTACCTATAGACAATATATGAGGAATAAAGTATCTCTCTTGAAGGTACTGACACATTCAATCTCCATTAAGGGGGAAAAAAAGGAGATTCACAAATTATTTTCTAAAATAACTTGTACATTATGACAATTCTGAGTGGCTGTCATTCCATTTTATCACACTGATAAGGTAGCTTGGAGTAAAAAACATGGAAATGACACCTCAAAATAAACAACCGTTAGCTGTTCACTGCTGCCTTGTTTGAAGTATTTCAGTCTTCCAGCTGGGGTGCATAAATTCTCCCCAAAAGAACATGCCTTGTTATTCTGTACTTGTACAGTTCCTACCAACAAAATCCTGTGTTCAGGATTCTACTATATCTCAGGCAAATACCTACTTTACGCTAGCAGGGAAATAGGAAACTGAAATGTTTGAAGTTACCCATCTGGAGTTATCAAGTCAGATTATTCAATCAGTGAAAACCATCTGGACAAAAGGCATGTTTCTCTTTAAAGAATTGCTGAAAGAGTTCACTGAGGAAAAGATCATGACTGAGGCAGAAGATTTCACAGAGATACAGGAAGAAAATGACTGGAAATGGGTTATTTCCGCAACAGGACTAGAAGTAGAATATTACAATTTGTTCTTAATATTGTGCCCTAAGAAAATTCATACTGCAGTGTCTCACTTTCCTCCCCTCACTCCTTTGCCTGTCTGTCTTTTCTTCCCTTTCTTAAACACGTTTTCCCAGAGGTGCCTCCTGACTGAGGCTGCTCTGCAGCCGCCAGTACCAGCACCTGGCCACCGACACACAGGACAGTTTTCATGTAAAAACCTACATGTTCTAATGATCTTGGCTCTAACAGTAAAATTCCCAGTGTTATGCAGTATACCAAAATGCACCAAAAGATTTCCTTGTAGCCTACTGCTAGAAATAGCCATAATAGAACTCAGGAAGACATTCATTAAGATAGCCAGAGAAAGCATATGCTCTGTTTCAATTAATCTGTACCAAAAATATGGGTCCTGCAGTTCCCGGATTTCTGTTCACAGAAGACTGCTTAATGGATGAGAGATGGAGATGCAAGCTTCATAGCAACATTCATAGAATCATAAACTGGCCTGGGTTGGAAGAGACCTTAAAGATCATCTAGTTCCAACCCCCCCTGACATGGGCAGGGGCACCTTTCCCTAGATCAAGTTGCTCAGAAATCCAACCAACCCGACCTTGAATACTTCCAGGGATGGAGCATCCACAACTCATCTGGCCAGCATGTTTCATATTCATACACGAAAATAATTTAGCGAGTTCAAGCACAACACATGAACTGTGTGTAAAATGTAATAAATGTTCTGAAAGCCTGCTTTCAACCCTCAAAAACCTTCTTTGAGTGTTGCAAATTAGTCAAAATTACAATTGCATTACCACCTCTCAAACTAAATAGTGGAGGGTGGGAAATAATATCTGTAAATAGACAGGAAGACAAGGGTTTAACCTCTTTTTACAGACCTTGGCTTCTTTAAACCTCACAGAAGTGTATATCTGTATCAGATCTTTATGACTCACACAAACTTCTATAAATCAAGAGCAATACAGAACAAATTAATAATGTCATGGAAATATATCCAAAAATGGTATTTCTTTTTAAAATAAGAAACAACACACCAGAAGAAATTACTCATTCCATTTCTTGATTTAGGTGTTCATACAGACCACTGGGTTGTTGCAAATTGAATCCTAGGAATCCAACTGTCCCTATTCAGTATGCTCTATCTCAGTCTTGTGAATCACTTTCATATCTAGGTACCTAACCAGGAGGCATCAGAGAGTTATGCAATGTGGTTCCTAAAACATTGTGTTGGATACATCCTGGGAACTTTTCAACACAATGGTGTCCTTATCAGTACCTTCAACAAGCTGCAAACTGGAGAGAGGATAGAGTGAGTTGCAACACAAGGGAGAAGGAGTGGCCATGTCCCAGGGAGCATCATAGGCATAGACATATGATATGGAAGGAGGAACTGAGACCAATTTTGATTAGCACAACCTTCAGACTTGCAGACAGTGAACATGAAAATCCTACTAATTCTGTCCTCTTTGAATGAGTAGGGACCTAATAACTGTTCTAAGCAAATTGTCTTGGAAAGACAGTTTCGGTCACTACTTTATTATCATTTGACAAATACAGATGAAAGTAATTTTCTGCAGGATATTTTCCTGGTAGAAAACTAACTTCTTAAACAGCAGACAAAATTTACTAGAATTCAATAATTGCTTAATAAAGATAATTCTCCCATTATATAATAAGTCCTTTCCTCTTACAAATAAATTTTCCAGTAATACCTGTATTTCTGTAATATATGAGAATAATTATATTGACTCTGCTGAATACACTTAAGTCATTAAACTCCTTTAGCTAAGCACAGTTTCATGAAACAGCCAAATGATCATTGTCTTTGTAATGAAGATCTGCAATCCTGAATGCCTTTTAGTATAAATACAAAGTTTCTACCACTAGAGGCTGGATATTATTTCAATTAACCAGGACTGCTTCAGGTAAATTAACTAATCATTTGCTAACACTCTAGATTGTAAAATGCACAATAAAGAGTTAAAATAAAATCTGAATTCACAAGATTCTGTGTTCAGTGTTTCAGAAGCCAAATCAAATGTAATTTGCATTACTACAAAGGTGCTAATAAATATACACTGCTTCCAAAGGCTGAATATCAACTCAAATAGATTGTGTATATGTGCAGCTCTAAATCACAGATTCATTTATAAATGGAAATCATTAATTCAACCACCATATTACAATAATATGTCACATTGTGGGACCTGAAATATATTCAGGTGGATGCAGTTTGCTCTCATTATTCAATATGCTTAGCCCCAAAAAATAAATAGAAAACAATAATGAGTCAGATTGATGTGGGTAGATCAGTGCATGAAGAAGCCTGGTTTTTATTTATTTAGTCATAAAATAAATTGGAAAAAACCCACAACTTATCTAACAACACGTAGCTGCTATTTTTCTTCTCTTAAATATCTCTCTGCCTTATTTTCAAATTCTTTTTTCTTGAAAGCACCCTCACACTTATGAACTAGACTTTTGTGTAGCTCTACCACCCTTTGGTAAAATATAAATTTTGACATGTACAGATCAAATAAAAATCAAGATTCTTTTGTAATAAAAAGGTTTAGATCTTATACAGCTGACTGACAGACAAACTCCCTTTAGCAAGGGTTGGTGCAGAGGTTTAGATATTAAAAGCCATGGCAGTGAAGCAGAGTTCAGTGAAAGCTTAGGAGTAAAATCACAAGAAAGTAACTCCTAAATCCAGATTGGGATGTGTCATCTGGCAGGCAAGGCTTATCCGGGTGTATATCCCTCACTAGACATAATTTGAGCTGCTGTTCTTTAAGCAAGAGATCAGCTCCAAATATCCCTTACTTTAAAAGACAAGCAATTCCTGTTCTGGGAGGCTTCAAATGTGTCCCCCAGTTGGCAGATATTCTAGAATTATTCCCCAGGGCTGCATCTTGAAAAAATAGGTGGCAATGCTAGCAATGAAGTCACTACATATCAATAACCATCTGGAAATTCATGACAGGCTTTATGCAGAGCTTCTGTAACAGTGATTGGTATGGCAGAGAACACTGCCAAAAGTCTCTCTGAGTTCAAATTGCTTTGAATCAGGACAATTGAATGTACAGATGGATAAGGTTTGAAGAAAAAGAGCCAGATGCTTCCATCTTGAGATGAAGTGGAAACACAACCACTGTCATGAAGTAAAAGAGAGTGTGGAAGTTAGCAAAGGTGAAGGTGCTCTTTTATGTACTTTTGTGCTGAGATCTCTTTGACTGGATTAACTACTCTTCATTTGCACAGTATGCCTGCAGAGAGAGCTGGCTAAAAAGAGCTGTGAGCATGGCCACGTGGATAAGTGTTGTTGCTGGAATGAATATTAATACCTCAAAGCCTCGTTTTTATTTTTAGTTCACTTTCCCAAGAATAATGGTGGTTAGTTTCTGAGAGGAAAAACTGCATTGCGTGATCAGAGGAAACTGACACAGAGGAACAGTAGAGACACCAGAAAGTTAGAAATTAGCAGTATTTATGGAAGACAGTACATGGGTAGGTTATGTAACACGGATCTGAAGGACGCAGAAAGATCCAGTTTTCTTTAGGATGATAACTTTGGAGGGCATAGATTCATAAACATTCAAAAGAAATGTGCTGCTTTCCATTCTGGCAGAATTCTGAAACCTCAGAATAGCCAGGATGAAGTTACAGGAAAATCTTTTTTGTCTCTTTGTCTCACTCATAATGACAATAACTCATAATGACAATAAATTCATTTGCTGACATAACTGATACTGATGTAATTTAACGATGGTCAGATGGATTATATTTCCACCTCAGAAAGTTACTTTTACTGTTTGGTCAATGTACTACTCCTGAGGATCTACTTCAGACTGACAGGGCCTTTCTCCGCATGATATCACTCTGCCTCCAGCTGCTGCCTAGGGTTAATGCTGGTATTTTCCTTACAGGGAACAGCAGAGATGTTTTTTCACATCTGTAAATCCTGAAAAACAAACTAGAGATGGACTGAGTTTACAAATCAGCTGCTACCTTTTCAAAAGAGACACAAATAACCCTTTTGTAGTGACTTCTCATCTCAGTTTGTTTGTTAATAGCAAAATACCTGCTTTCTGCCCAATTTCCTGCCTTGGTGTCTAGGTTTCAGAACATAATTCTGACTTCTAACAAAACTGAAAAATAACAGTAGATTAAAATAAATGTTACTTCTTTTTAGGGTAGGGGTATTCTCTCACTTCCCCACCCTATGTATGCTGCAGGATGGCCAAGTCTGAAAACATATTTTATTGGTATGATGAGATATGTGAAGAGGAATGTAACACTGTGATTAAGTCTCTCAGAAGACCTTTAGCTTACCTAATTCATTTCATTCATACCTGCCTCTGTGCCACGTTCAGCTCAAGACAGGAGTGCAGTTACAGATGTGATGCTGACTTGCACATAAAGAGCAAAGGCAGCATCCACTTGTTATGCGTCCACTCCACATGGAAGGGAGGAAAGAACGGCAGAGCTGGAGCTATAGTTCCTAATTTTTAGAGAAGTGCTGCATGAGAAAACAGCAGAAGAGCTCTTTGTTACTTCTAGTGAAACTCGACCACTAAGAAATCATTCCTCCTGGAAGAACCATGAGTTAGAGAATGAAAAAGTAGTGGGTTGACTCCACCAGTTAGTGAAGATCACTGTCCTGGGAGATGGAATTGTAGGTCCTCTTACCAGGACTGTTTCTCCATATGAGTCACTGTAGCAATCTTTTCCCATGCCCATTACTCAGCCTCACCAGAGGGCATGCCTTCCCTGCACTCTTCCTGTTGTGTCTGTCCCAGCCAGGCACGCAAGTGCACTAAAAAGAATGTGGGTTAGGGAACTGAAGCTCTTAATAGATTTGTGCTTAAGAAAAAGCAGTTTATTCCTGGTCCAAGGATTAAGACCTTGTGTTGCTTCTAAGTCAAATATCTTCCCATGTGCTTACAAAGATAGTCTAACCAGATCCCATAAATAACAGTCTCAAATAACTGAATAGATAGGAACTTCTTAAGTCAACATGTCATGAAATTATGGTTTACCATGTCAGGAATTAATAGGATTACTCTAAAAAGCACAACTTGTTTCTTTAGGTCCTACAGCTTCCTTTCTTATTGACTAATAAATCCAGAATTTCACACACTGTATTTCAGTTGCATACTGTTAAGATACATGCATACATGTTGGACTGTGCTTTTCAATTCTGTGGCAAAACCTAAGTCCTGAAACATACACCTGGAAATCAAAATAAAGCCTTTTTGTTCCTTTAAAATTCACTACAGCTTTACACTCTGTGTAAAACTGCTTAATTTTTAAATAGATCAACTATCCATCCCCTTTCAAAGTTAGAAAGTTTCCTAGGTGTATCACTGTAGTGGGACTGTACAGGAGCAAGGCCGAGTAACTACATGACAAGTTGATACGGTCTTAGACATTGTTCCACTTTATTGATCTTTCAAGCGACATTATATATGTTTGCCACTGGCATACAATGCTTGTTAGTTGGCTTGGCTATTAGCCTGTGTCTGTTTATTGGTTAGTGCTGTTATCAGTAGAGCTGGCTTATCTTTAGCGTTAATTGGGTTTTGCAGATGCAGCTGCATTGGGCTAATGATTTGTTTTCCTAGGCAACTACCTTCTTCCCACCAGCCCAAGGACAGTCCTGCTGTCCAAGGCCACATCTGGTAACCGTTGTTATCCTTGTCCAAATGGGGACTTTCCGAACAAGACAACAAGACACTGCTAAATTTGTCCGAACATGGTCTTTTCAGAGCATGGCAGCAAATCATGGCCTTGCTGCACCAAAAATCCCTCTACATATCATGATTACTTGAATAGTCAAAGCTTCCCTATGCCAAAGACCTTCAAATTAATTATTTTTGTTAAAAGATGTATGACAGGTCACTGGTTCACAACTGACTTCAGGTCACAGCTGAATAATTCCTGCTCTTGCATATCTGTCTACGTAGCTGAAGTCCACATAACTAAGGTTTGTGTATATCAGAAAGCTTTTTACAGCTCCACGGCAAGGGGCATTTCAAAAATTAGTTCTCAGTAACCAACATCCCTGCCTGGTCTGACCTGGAACACCTGGTAAAAGTGAACTTTGTGATAATAAAGATACATCTGTGATTTGCTTTTTCAGCTTCCTGAGACCACTTTTTAATTTATTAATGAAGTTGCAGACATACACTATGACAAGAAAAATACAGTTGAAGATATAAACCAGCCATATTTAGTTTTGTATAAAAGAATTTGTGATTTCCAGAAATAAATATAGCTTTGATATATCCCTAATTCTATCCTAGTTATGTAAAGTATACAAACAATATACTTTCCTTTTTTTAATGACTATTTTTCCAACTGTGTTTACAAAATTTAACCATGTTTGTACTTTAACAGAAGGAGAAGCCACTATGATTTGACCTGTTACATAAATAGGTCTCAAAAACTTCCTTGTTTTCTTACTACCTATTCAAGCTACTTGTAATTTTCTGTTAGAGAATTTTGGTCTCTGCTGTAAGGTGAGCTACCTTAATAAAATATTTTTACAAATGGAGAAATAAAATAAATAAAATAGAGGATAGATGAAAAAAATTCATATCTGAGAAAATAAAGGGAAGTCTGAGAAAAAAATGGGAATGTTAAATTTCATTTCCAAATTGAAAGCAGCTGTTTTCTTTCATGAGCAAACATTTTAGAGGGAGCACAGGTGCCTAACTTACAGCACAAATAGTTTAGATTGAGCAGAGTATCATGCTAGTGCCACTACAGGGTTCCCAGAGCTAGACTTACTCATTTTCAGTTCTCTCTAATAAGGAATAATAAGTTACACTTAAAAAAAAACAAAACCAAAAAAAACCCCACAAAACAAAACAAAAAAACAAAACAAAACAAAACAAAACAAAGCAAAAAAAAAGAGAGAATGATATGAGTTTAAACTGGCACTTTCCTTGGTATATCCACCTAGTTTTGGCAGTCTTAACTTTGGGTGCTGCAGATGTCTTTCAAATCTCTACCTTTAATGGTGCTCAGGTGGCTTTCTTTGATGATTTTCTAGAATTCATTTTTTGAACTATTTAAACATCTGCTATGCCAAACATTCATTTTAATTATACAGATTGAAAAAAAAAAGACCTTTTCTTTTCTTTTTTTTTTTTTTTAACTGGAAACTTGACTATTTGGTGAAATACTCTCTAGTCTTTGTTTTCTGATTATTCTTTTTTCCTATATCTTCTCTTCATCCCACTCAAGTTTGGCAAATCCCTATAGTGTTCCTAAGCTGAGTCACTTCTCTGAGCAGAAGAGTCCAAGCCTCACAGTCTCACTCTTCCCTGATCTGAAAACCACTCCTTACCACATGTGTCTTCATCTTTCCTTGTATATAAATGCACACAGACCCTGAAATACGTGGTCAACCCACAGGCTCATGAAGGCTCATAGCAATGTTTTCTGTTCCTTTCCCAATAAAGCTAAGCATTCTGTTTGCTGCTTTTTGACTGCAGCTGAGCCTTAAAAGTATGTTTTCAGAGAGCATCAGCAATAACATATTCTCTTTTCTGAGTGCTAATAATTGAGAAGAGCCCTTCATGTACAGTTAATATTATTGCTTTGTCCCATGTTCATTCCTTGCATGTGTCAAAGTCAAATTTCATCTACCAGACAATCCCTATATTTCTTCATGGTCCATTTCATTTTGACTCCCCTGAATTATCCCTATCATCAGCAAATTGCCATATTCCTATTCACTTTGTTTTTTCCTAGCTCATTTATGCCTATACTGAAAGCTGTGCGGATTTCTTTGTTTCTTACCGATAATGTCTCTCTCTTATAATAACTAACTTCTGCACAGTGTTTTTTCAACTATTTTAAACAGTTGTTATCCCATAAAAACTCAATTCCTGCAGGAACATCTGGAGGTAGGACCAGAACATCAATCACAAGACCTCTGTGCTCAGGTTCAGTCCCCACATACTCCTAGGTGCCCAAGCATCTTCAAACATCAATATGACTACAAATTCATGTCATCATTTTCCCATTCCTTTTGGAAATAACCAGTTGGACATCCAAATCAGAGTCCACAACACAGAATCAATACACCTAAGATGCTAATGATTTTATCTCCTAGATGATCTCACATGTGTCGACATGATTTTCTTTAAAAATCAGTAGCAGCTTTCACTTTCCTTTATCATAGGGCCAAATGAAAAGATGAAGGTATTCTTGCACTTTTCTTCTTATTTTATGAATATGTGGATGATACGTATGCCACGGGACAAAAAGTAATGGCAGGTCCAGGGCAAGGAGCAGGTGCTTTCAAGTGAGCACTAACATAATCATCAGTGGTAAACTCAGGCTTGGACCTAATCCCTAGAATCATAAGGTTTTTCAGACAAAGCCTTGTTTTCAGTGTTTCTCAGTGACTCTAAGCTCAATGAATGCCTCCCATGCAGAAGAGTGATGGGTTTTTTTTCTTTCAGACATTTCAGGCACAGTGCCACAGTCAGCACTGTGACAGTATTCAGCAGCATTCCAGGGTTACTGTTACGTTACTCTGTTGACTTCCAGCAGTTTAACCTATACCTTTTACCCTATTCTATCAAGAAAGAGAAATGTTATTGACGGAAGCAGAGATGTGCCTGCTCTCCTTCTGGCATCACAGTAAAGGAAACATGAAACCAATACTGAAGGGATGAGGAATAAAGATTGTGAGAGTTTCAAGGAGCTGTTTTTTATTAAATGTCACAAAAAATGTTTAAAAGCCTAATTTCCATTTTAAATGTTTATATTTTGCATTGGATGAGCAGTGGATGAGTTTTTGCATTGATGAGTTAAGTGGAACAAACACTGTTTGTCCAACAGACTGTAGACTCTTGCAGTGTTCTGGTAAAACATTATCTGAGAACCATGGGGTCCATCTACTTTGTTAATCCCTTTTATTCTTTCATCTTCAAGCAAAAAGAATGATTCTGTCCCAGCAAACATTACTCAGGCAGCGAGCCTTTTCTTTGGGAAAGAGGTTAAACAAAAGTGAAAGAACACCTTAATCCAAACAAAACATTCTTAGTCTATCAAGTTCCTTCCTGCCATCGGTGTCAATGTCTGTTTTCACTGAATAGAGATTAGATATTACTTATACAGGATAAGTGCAGAATTGCAGACTTGTTTTCAATAAAGTCAGTGTATTTGGCATCTCAGAAAAGTAACTTATTCTGCATCCTATTTCAGTACAATTTTTCCAACTAAATTGTTGGAGATGGGGAGCCAAGCTGTGCTATATACCTGAGGCATTATCAAAACTCTTTAATTTTTTGATAATATATACAATTTGTAGATCAACCTTCCTTACATATGAGAAAAAAGACAAATATTGCAGAAGCTTTAGAGAATTTAGTGATTAGTACCAAAACAAAAGAGATTTTAAACACCAGAATAGGTCATTTGAATTAACATCTACTTGGAAAAACTATCATTCAGTTTCTGTTTATAGATAGTGCCAATACAATGTTAATCTGTATTTCTTTGTTCCCACATACCCTCCCATACTTGAATTAATTTTATATTTTCTGGTTCTTTTTAAAAGGGAAGAAAAGATGCAGGGCTTTCCACATGTTCAGCAATACAGAACCATGCCCCAAAACTTTTACTTAGATTTATTATGATCTTATTTTGGAAGAATGTACATTAAAAAAATTAGAGAGACTCAGTTCTTCATTCCTGACTGATCACACACAAGCATCATCTACAGTCTACAATTAGAGTTTATCTCAGCTAATTAAGGACTTCCTCTGTCTTTTTGTAGGGATCTGTTACAAAAATCTTACAGAGGGCAAGAAAACTAGGAATTTTTAAAAGCGAGCAGCCTGATCCCTAATGCAGTCTATGGTGAAACTCACTCAAATGTTAATGAGCCCAAATTTCTTTTGCCACAGTTTGAGAGATGTAAAAGAAAATAACAGGAGGGTCTGAAGTGATCCAGTATTTCAGAAAGCTGAAGTCATACAGAGTGGCAGAGATAAGGGATACTGGAACTGATGTTCTCCTTAAATATGAGCCCATTGCTGCATGCAACTGTAAATAACTACAACTAGCAACTTCTCCTATTAATTTTAGAAAAGCCTTGTGCTGTTTTTACTGCTTCAAGAAACTGCCCAGTCAACAAAAGAGATTGAGACAGAAATCTCACACTTAAAGAGATTATAGATGAGGTATTTAACATGCATAGCACTTGGGATCCAGTTAAATGAGGAATGTAGGCTGCAAATGCTCCAGGGGATCTATTAGCAGCAATGTCCTGCAGTGAGAGTACTCAGCAAGGTAACAAAATAATTTGTAATAAGGGTATTCCCCAGGAAAAAATAAATCATTAATGTGTTCCTGCTGTGCTAGGAGTATTCATGACTTATGGAGAGACAGCAGTGGTAACTGGGCTGGAGGAATAAAACAAAGGGTTCTCTTTACAAGACTGATGGTGTTGTTTTATACCAACCAGGTATAGTGGGGGAGTAAAACCAATATTGTCTAATGACAGCTCAGTAGAGAGGTTATTTATACTGTGCCAAAAGATTTCAGATGCTGAATTTAAACAGCCACCCACCACGGAAGTGTGGAATAAGAACAATAAGTGATAAGACTTGAGACTTAGTTCAGTTTCCAGGCTAAAAAGATTTAGGTTTACTGATTTTATATAAATAGTGAGATTTGATGGGTGTTTGAGTTTCTCTTTACCAGTGTCTGACCATGATGTAAAGATTGGAGTTCAGCAGAGGCTTGGCACATGACCCAGAGACATCAAAATTTTGGAAGGCTCCTACCTCACAGTCATTACTCCACTGTACACAACCAAGGGTGATAATTCAGTTCTAGATTAAAAAATGCCACTATATCAGATGCTCTAATCATAATCAACAGACCAGATTTCAGAAATCTTTCTGAGTATGAGTCAAGTCTCTTAAAAATGAATGACAGAATTCCCATCAACAGTAATGAGCACTTAATCAGAACCTAAAAAGAAAGAAACTAGCTGCATACATCAGTTCTTTGTCAAGTTATACTCTTTTGACAGTAAGAGTCTGTGTAATCTGTGCCTTTCTTCTAACATACTTTATTTTTCATTGGCTTACTGCGGGATGCCCTTTGATAACAGAGAGTTAATGGATTTCCTGGCACTTACAGACTTTTGAAAATTCTGACTATCTTCATCACAGAGAATTACTTAAATTTGTTAATGTTTACTGAATGTTTCTGAATCTTCTGAAGGAAAATTTTAGATAAGGTGACAGCACTGTTGTTTTTTGTCTCTGCAGCTTAACTTGGGATTTGCCTTGATGCTAAACAGAGCATTCAGGAGGAAGTTAGAAAGCCTCGGACTTCAAAAGATTCAACCTTACTTCTTAAACAAGAGAAGGAAAAAAAAAATGATATTCATTATTTTTACCCCCCTGATGACATATGCAGTTATAAAGAGTTCAATTTTTAAGTCCTGAGGAAAGAAACATTAAAATTTGACATCATCTGTCAATAGTCTCCTTTGAAAATGGTCCTGGAAGAGGAGACAAAATACTGCTGATTTATTCCAGAAGTTCAAGATTTACATGAACAGGAAATATACCCCACAATGGTCTATTACAAGCCACTACCGAGAGCCAGGAAATTGAATTTATTACTTTATGCTTTTCAATATGGGCTTTAGGAATGTAGATGGAGTGATTCTCTTTATGGAAGAACATGAAAATTTCACATTTCCCATTCCTTTTGAGATTTGAGTTTCCTTTTCGCCAGTGCAATAGTGTTGCTGTTTTTCCTATTCATTCATTCTGCCATATCAAAATATATTAGCATTCTTTTGAAAAATTATAAACAGAATGAAAAGACAGATGCTTTCAGCATACTCATTAACTAATTCAATAACTCCATTTTATTCCTTTCTCAGGTTTTGCTTCCTGGACTACAGTAGATTAGCCCTTGTCTCTTCCCCCTTGGCCCCTGTACATGGAAAAGGGAAAATATTGATTAAAAGGTGGATTTTTTTTTTCAGCACCACAACACCATAATATAATTTTTAAATCTTTCTGTTGGAAATATAATGCCAAATATACAATGCAGCATTCTGGTTTTCAATTATTTCTCTTAAAAAAACCCCAATTATTTCACATTTTCTAACAGTGATTTATGTGTAAGTTTTGCAGTCCTTGAAACTGCAGCTCTGGTATATTCTGGTGGTCACGTGATCATTTTGAAAAGTTGCTTTGGAACTTCTGTTACATTTTCCTTCCTATCTGTCTTCTAATTATTAGTGATCTAACAATCCAGAGTCCAATTACGAGGTCCTCCACACAGGAGAGGCATGGACACACTGGGGCAAGTCTGGTGAAGGGCCATGACTAAAGGATTGGAGCATCCTTGACATGACAGGCAGCTGAGAGCTGGGACTGTTTAGCCTGGAGAAGGAGCTCAGCCAGATCTTATCAGTGTGTAGATGATAGATTTGTTTTCCTTGCAGCTTCAGTGTTTCTTGCATCAGGGCTTCAGGGCTGCCTGTGGCAGTTAAAAGCTCTAGCGCAACTCTGAATTTTCTAAAACGGTATCTCATCAACACTTCCTTCTATTTTTTGACTACTGTATTTAAGTCATTCTTCCATTCTGGAAAGTCCAAGACTGCATCACGATAGTCACATT
>JAWWES010000081.1:26939644-26952585 GCA_035583135.1 Lophotriccus pileatus | reverse complement strand
GCAACAATCACTACAATATATAGAATCCTTTAACAGGGGCACCAGAGGCTGAAGAAAGTTTTGTCCCCAGTAAATTCAGTTGCTGCTGGTGCTGTCACAAAGACAAGCAGTGACTAGGAGATGTGCTTCCTTTGGAGTAATAAGAGCCAAATGGCAAGATAAATTGTGAAGTATCACATTGCTTCATTCAGTAAGCAGGTTTGCCCATTTGTTAAGCCCTGTGTCACAATCCCTCATCAGCACATTGTTTTTCATCAGTGGTGGAAACAAACTGCCATTTAGTCTGTTTGTACTCTGATGGCCAAAAGAAGAGATGATCTGAAAACCCCTACCCTGGAGCAACACTCTGCATTTGAATCATTAAAGAAAAACAAGCCAGTTTCAAAGCCACCATTCTTATGTAAAGATCATAATTGAAATTGTTTTTTAAATTGCATCCTTCACAAATAGCTATTTGTGCTCCAAATACTTACAACATTCCCATGCTTCCCACATTTCTACTTAGTCCTATTTAGAAGGAGCTTTTGAGATATGTAAAAAGTTCTCGCAAAATGTGATTTTTTTTTTTTTTTTAAGAATAAGGTCCTCACCTAGTTAAATACTGACATCTAGGTAAAAGAATGCTGTAATATGTAAGGAATGGTTTTCATATCTACCAAGTATTCAGACTTTAATAAAAGCCAATTTCAGTTAGAGTAATTATGTTTTTGCTTCCTAGAAAAAGGAAATCACTCTATGGGGTGACTTCCATGTCCAGTCATTGCTTTCACCTGTATCTAGTTTAGAAACTCACACAAAATTAGAGTGATTCCTATACATATAATAATAGCAGTCTTGACTGTGAAACTTTTAAAAACTTTTCTTTAAGCTGAGTCATAAGATTAAAAAAAACATTTTTCTCACATCTTATATTTCATGTGAGATTTTTATTTAATATGATTTTTGGTCTTCAAGATTCTTTCAAATATCCCATTTTTAAATGAGGGTAATATTTTACTCCATAATTGTTTACAGTGAAATAATCTAAATAACAAGTTGTGTGTGTGTGAAACCCATTGATACTTTTCCAGGCTTGTGGTAGCTCTTAAGGAGCCTGAGGATCCTCCAGGAGATACTATATATAGAAGGGAGGAAGAAATATTTCATGGCAGGCTTTTGCTGTAGCTCTGTACATGATCTACATGATTTGGAAAGTTTGTCATTAACATGGTTTCTCTTACCTTTTTGTAGAATTTGGGCCTATAGCATTCTCTCTATTTGAGAAAACATGATACAATTGTCTTTGAGATATTTTGTTTGTGACTACTCCTAGAAACAACTAACGCTTCCTGTCTGAAAGATGCTTTTATCTCCTACATTTTTTTACAGATAAATAAACACAAGAGACAAACATTTTAAAAGGAGGAAAACCCTATCCTACCAGTAACAAAAATGTAGCTTTTATTTCATTAAAGTACTGCTATGAGCAATGGCATATACCCAGGGTTTTTGTTTTGTTTCTATTGTTTTGTTACGTTTTTCTGGAATGTATGCTTTAAAAACCTGTGATAGCAGAGCTTTTAAAGAATAAACAGATGTTTTTATGTTCTAGTGCAAATGAGTCTCAGTGGCTTACAGCTATCTCAGCTAAGGTTTTTAATGGCTGTAATGTTTATTCAGTAAGCTTTTATGGAACTCTTTTTACTGAAAACTACCTCCACAACTAACACTGAAATAACAGTGAACATGCACGTCCCCCTACACACAGACACACACACAGACAGACACATCAGCCCTCTCAGTCCTGCAGAGTTGTAGTGTGGGACATCTCCAGTCACATCCACAGTGCCAAATGTGCTACAGAGTGTAAGGTGAACGTAGAGCCAAGGTCAGAAAGCACGTCTTAGTACTGAACTGCTGACAAAACGTGCTGTTCCCAAGCAGTAGAGAAATGTTTTCCTAAATAGTTTTGATTATATCTATTAATCCCTTGGCTCCTTTAGAGCCCGTGGGTTACAGTTACAAAAACTTCATGAGAAGGTAAAACAATATATTCATTGTGCTTCTGTTAGTGAAAATCTCTAAAACCTATCTCCAGATTTATGATCAGCTTATTTAAAACCAAGCATTTTCAGGTATATTCTAGTACCACATTTTCATTCATGAAGGTCTGCCTAGAGTGCTATTGCTATTCTTCAATAATTAAGAAAAATCAGTGTGAAATTATAGCTGAAAAGAAAGGCCTCTGGATCAACAGGTTTAATGTTTTTATTCCACTGGGTAGTACAACTGCAGTATTTGAAATTTTTAAGATTTTTGTAGAAACCTAAAGATTTTTCTAGAACATCAGTAAGATTGCTTTGCAAGTACTGATACTGCTTTACTCAAGCTACTGAAATGTTCAGAAAAAGCTGTAGAAGATACTAAAGATGCTGAATTTTGAAAATCTAACAAATGAAACCAGTTGAATCATTTGGAATAAACACTCTTTAGTAAAAGGATTAGGTAAGGGAACACCTAAATAAACTGGACATAAATAATTTGGGACTGTGTGGAAAGCAGCCAGATGTGCTGAGGGAGTTGGCCAATGTCTCAATTATCTTTCAAATGCCATGGTCATTGGGAAAGGTTCCTGAAGTTGGGAAGAAATCAAATGTCTTTACTGTCTTCAAGATGTACAGAAAGAAGGATCCAGAAACTGCAGGCTGGTCAGTCTCATCTTAAACCTTGGGAAGGTGAAGAAGCAACTATCCTGGGAACCAAACATAGTAAGGACAAGGTGGTTGGACACCGTCAGCAAGTATTTATGAAGGGGAAATCATGCCTGACCGACCTTGTGGCTTTGCACAGTAAAATGACTAATTCAGAGGACAAAGGGAAAGCAGTGGATTTTGTATACTTCAATTTTTAGCAAAGCTTTCAACACTGCCTCCTTTTACCTTCTCAGAGACAAGATGATGAGGTATGAGGTAGATAAACAACAGTGATGAAGACTTAAAACTATCTGGACTGCTGGGCTCAAAGGGTTGTGATCAGTGGCCCAAAGTCCAGCTGGAAGCCACTGATTGGTGATGTATCCACAGGGTCCACACTGGGGCCAGCAGTGTTGAATACCTTCATTCATGATCTGGATGATGAGACAGAGCGCACTGTTAGCAACTTTGCCACTGGGAAGAATTCTTGAGGGATCAGATCTTGTGTGGCCATTCAGAGGGAACTCAACAGGCTGGGGAAAAAATGGGTAAATAGGAATCTCATTTTCAACAAAGGGAAATGCAAAAGTCTTCCCCCTAGGAAGAATAATCCCATTAGGGGGTACAGAGTGGGGACCAACTGTCTGAAAAGCAGCTTCACAGAAAGGATATGGAGGGTCCTGGTGAACAAAACATCTGGACATACCAGGCTTCCTCTGCCAGCAACATACCCTTGTGGCAGAGGAAGTCAACAGCCCATGGGATGCATTAGGCAGTGTCACCAGCAGTATGAGGGAGATGATCCTTCTCCACCGCTCAGCACTTGGTGAGACACATCTGGAGCACTGCATCCAGTTCTGTGCTCACTGATGCAACAGAGACATGGGCATACTGGATTCAGTCCAGTCAAAAAAGGACAGGAAGATGATTAAGGGATTGGTGTATCTGACATGAGGAGAGTATGAGAGACCTGTGAGAGTTCAAACTGGAGAAGGGAGGGCTTAGGGGGAATCTCCATGTGTAGAGATACCTGACAGACTGGGAGTAAAGAAGAAAGAATGAGACTCATAGAAAGGACAAGAAGTAATGAAATACAGGCAGTTAACAGTGCTCAAACACTGAAACATTAGTGGAGGATCTATTTCTTTCCTTTGCCTAACGTGACATTTTGGAAGTCTTTTAAACTTTGGTTTCTGCAGAAGCATTTAACTGAGCATTATGCCCTTCAAAACCCAGGATATGGGAACTTTTGCAGAGTAGACAACCTGTGGGACTGCAAGTAACAAGGAGAGGAAGATTGGACTGGTTCCATGGTGCTACCTCTGCTCTGTGATAAGGCTGGACAATACTTTCCAGAGCTATCCATGTAATCTTTTTGTGATTCATAAAGGCTACACAAAGGAAAAAACATCAGTTTTCTTATGGAGGACTTAAAAGATTTTTGCAGAGAATTGATAGTATCAGATGTTATAGGTCATGAATGCAGAAAAACACCCCATATATATTAAAATTTAGTGTCTGTAACATGACTTACACTGAACACAAAATTGCATGGCATCATGCAGTAAAAATCGTGCATAGATGCTTTAGGCAGATTTACAGTTTAAACCATAGGACAAAACAATAAACTTCTTATATCCACCAATATCATTAGGTAACCTTTATATGTGAAAGGTACATGTGTATGTATTTACACAGACACAGAGACATACACACACATATTCTTTAAATGAATTCATAAACATATACACACGTGTAAGTTACAATGAACTGCTTCAGACCAACACTAAATGAAGGCACAGAGAAGTATAGATGGAATTTAAGATGAGAAGATAAATGGAAAAGGAATATTTGGTGGGTTTAAATGTTTTCTAGTTTGTACACTAAATGCTAGTACATGGTGTGGAATATTGAAAATGGCCTGAGCTTTGCTGTGCTGACAGAATACAGGGAAGCAGTGGATAGTTTATAGAACTGGACAGAAAGTAAAATGTTCTAAAATTTCCACAAAATGGGAGGAAATGTTTTAAGGACTATTTGGCAATTTCTTTCCCTGCTTACTTTCCCCCCCCAAGCAAGCTTATTCTTGTTATGACCATGTCTACACATGTGAGTGCATAAGTACACACACATACACACTAAGGAGATCAGATCACTCAAACAAGATAAATCCCAGATGCAAGCCATGGATATTCTCCATGTATATATAAAAGACAACCCCTTGGGGAATCTAGCCACTCTTCAACTGTAAAACATTTAATGGCACAGAGAGGATGTGGATCTTGATCCTGCAAACACTTAAACATGCTGCAGAGTAAGCTGTTAAATAGTCTGAAGAAGTCAAGTGTGTAAAGCTAAGTACATAATTTAGTTGCAAATTAAAGGTCTTAAAACACAGCAGAATGTATTGCTTTTAAAACTTCTAATTTTTTTCCTTAGCAATACCACACAAAGAAGGAAAAGATAATCACAGCTTGAAAATCTTTCAGTAGAATTCTTGTAAAACCAAAGATTATACTCAGAGGGGGCAACTGTCATAACCTTTATGTTCACAGATGCCAAAAAGATGCTGGTGGTCTAGGGATTATCTTCAAATACACAATGCTAAGGCTCCAGTTGAACAGCAGGATGTCTGTTCTTAGTATAGCGGCAAGTCTGGAAACAGGGGGGTAAGAACATCACAAAGAGTCTCAGATCTGTAGAAGGGGAATTCCTAGTTTTACAAACCAGCAAGTGTAATAACTCTAGATTAAATCTGTACCATCAAAGAGGAAAGCTGTGAAATAAGGTCTGACTGATTACATTGCCTTTGCAGAGAGCGCTTAAAGACTAAATGTTTTAACTTCATTAAACCTCCTGTTAATGGATTGTGAAGTTTAAAATGACCCTTCATCCACAAAATACAGATAAGCTGGCTCCTACACACATGGGGGCATTTTGAAAAGAGAAGCTAAGCAGGATATTAGGGACTGGGAAGGAAAGAAATGATACAGAGGACATCTCCTGTTAAAAATATGTTCTTAGTTCTAAGACTGCCACTATATACAAGGCAAATAGTAATTTTTTTACCTTGCCTGTATTATCTTTCTTCTTAATTGTCAGTCCCTTTTCCTATGAACAAGACAAAAATGAACAGATTTTTTTTTTTTTAGACCAGTCTAAATACAGCAGAATGAAAGGAAATATTTCATAGTATTGATTGCTTTTACTTCTAAACATCTTCACTTCTGAGCAATAATCACTTTAGGTTAGTAACTAAACAAATCACATTTGCTTTACGACAGTTAAAGAACAGCATTGATCAGGATAATTATTCTTTTCATTGGAATTCAGAGGGCATCAGCCTGGAATAGTCCTGGTGGGACACAGTAGGTGTGTTTGAGATACATGTTATCTATCAATTTGTACATGAAGCTTTAAATTGTGATATTTTACATTTTCCCATGGGACTCGTAAGCATTAATTTCCATCACATTTCAGGGCAGGTTACAGAACAAATTTTTTACAGGTGTTTGAGGACTATTGAAGACATGGGAACTTTTATTATCCAGCGCTTTTCATTACTTCATTTTTTGCATTTATATTTGTGGACTGTATTTTAAATTCATGACAGTTGATTATAAAAAGGTATTGTATGCAATGGAAAACAAAAACCACACAGGCAGGACTGAAAGAAAACCCTTTTAAATGCAAAGCCTTCTTTTCCTAATTACTGGGATTGCATAAAAATCATATAAATCCTACAGCCAACTTTTACCAGCACAAAGTCATGTAGTTCACTGAGGCCTACCAGTGTAACTGGGACTATTACAGCAATCAATATTTTCCATTCTTTTCAACCTTTCTCCCCCAACTTGCAATCAGACATTGCTGCAGTTTAACAGTATAATTTGGCTTTGATTTTTACAAGGTTTTTTTTCTGGTATCTTTTATGTTGATTTCATGTGACAGTTTCAGCAATGACTTGCTGAAAGTATTCCCCAAGCCCATGGGTGGTCTCTGAGCCATATGGAAAAAGAGTTGAAAACTGAACAGTATTATAGACCAACAGGTCTAATAGGAGATTATTACTGAAAAGATATATTTATTTCATTTTATATTTTCATACCTCAGGCTCACAAAATGAACAATAGAATACCAATAGAGTAGGATGCTCTACAACTTACAGTAAAATCCATTCTGTAGCTCCTTAAAGCATAGCAGCTCAAAGCTCTTCCAGATGATGAATTTCACTTAACTGAAAATTGAGATATGACAGGAAATAGGTCTGTATTTCAGCAGCACTAGCCTTTCTACTGCTGACAGAGAAGACACAGGAGTTCATGGCTTTGTTCTATTCACCTATCAAAACCTTCAGGTTTTTGTCAAAATCACATTTGTTCTCCAGAAAGAGCACAAGCTGCTGACACTTCTTCTGAATGCTTCCAAGTCTGAAGGAGTGTCATATGATACTAAGTACATGAGTCCTTCACACTAGTAATTATGTCAAGGACATCTGTACTGTAAAATAAAATGTTACCATTCCTGCAATGACACTCAATACTTCTCTGTTTATTGTTTATATATCCATATATGAACATTTATATATCAATTTAGTTAGTTTTATTTAAGTAATACTTTGCTATTTCTTCATAGAAAATAGAGGGGTTTATATCCCTACAAAATATTTAGTGCACTATACAAGTAACATTTATGAAGTCAGATTAAAAACATCTTTACAGCAAAGGAGGTAAGTTGCTCCAACAGGCTGGGATGAGTCTTTGCTTAAGGAATGTAAAGAAGGAGTGCACTTAGCTCATCTGCTTACATGTTTTCTCAAAATCAGACAATACCAAATATAACAAGTCAGCCGTGATTTCCTTTTGTCAGGACTACAGATATAACCACAGCAGCTCTGAAGCCAGAAAACTATGGTACAGAAAAGGTACATTTTAACTGGAAATAAAAACAAAATATGTTATATAATCATAGGGTTTGGGGAAGGATTAAGGCAGGGACAAATGTCTACAGATAGACTGTGTAGGAGAGACAGCTTAGGGGAAACCAATACATTACAGCCTTGTGCTAGATGAAGAAATCAAGTAGCTGTTTTGTTGGGGGTTTTTTTAAGTAACTAGTAGGACTACGTCTGTCTAGATTCTATTGATGAAGTTATTGTTTGATTCATTCTTGCCCTATGTAGTCATTGGAACAAAACTTGTATCATAAAGAAAGATGCCATAAGGATTTATTTGTTCCCCCAGTGACCATCTGGCTTTCATTCTCAGATTTACTTATGACCTATTTCTAAAACGACAAAACTGAGATGACTAACAATATTAAACATCATAATACAGAAGTTAATTTTTTTATCCTTACTCAAAGCTCTGTCTCCATTAGCCATTTCATTATCTCATACAGTTCACATCAAAATTCCCAACTATAAAGAAAAGTAATGAAACAGCGTCTTCCCGTTACAGTAGCATTTCAGGAGTACTTAAATCAACCTTATGCCAGAAAGACATTCAATTAAAAAAATTACATTTACCATAGTTACTTACACCTCCAACACAATGGGAATTAATATTTTAAATTAATCTAATTTAGATTTTTTTTGCTATCTCTCTAAGTGGAGCTTATTCTTTCACAATATTTCTGTTCCTTCCTATTGTTAGCTTCAAAACCTGAGCTATAGATTCACAAGCCTGCTAAGGTTTCCCATGTAAATCTGGCAATGGTTAGGTTGCTGTTTACCCTGTAAATTTTATTAATCCCTTTTTCTGCACTTCCACGTGTAACTAAAGATCAAGAACATAAGGAAAATCAAACTATATATTGCTCAGTACCAGTGCCTGAGAGTGACCAAAAAGTGCTTAGAGAAAACAGAACATACAAGTGAAATAATTTCCTGTCCTGTTCCCACTTTTGTCCTGTCTGATGCTTTGGTTTTCCTGAGCCAGACACTGTAGCTGCATCATGTTTAACACTTCTTGAGATTAATAGCCCTCAAAATAGTTCAGTGTAACTAATTTAGCACCAGAATTTTAAATCTGGTGATCTACTGAACTAATATTGTAGTGAATTTTCACATTGATCAATATGCTAGAAATCCAAATAGCAACACCACTGTGCCTGATTTTGTAAAGCAGTTTTTGAACATTTTGTTCATTTCTGTGTCAAAACAAGGGCTGTGCTTTGTTCCCATGTCATTACACTTCTGTCAGATCAAGTCATGCTTTGTTCTTTTAAGCATATTAAAAACCAGTGGTGTTTAACTAAAAATTCAGATGACCAAACCATCAGAGAGAGAAGTTAACAGGGCACCAGACAGAGATTGTCCTTCCAGTTTCTTCAAACTACAGATGATAAAAACCATTTTCATTAACTTGCTGTGCCAAGAAAATGCTATCTGCAGTGAGATATCTTACTCCTGTCCAAGGAAAAGACATAATTTTATCTGGGGAGCAGCCAGGAAACATATATCCCATTAGTGTGAGGTAGGGGAATCTGTTTTCTTCAAAATTCTTGTTTAAAGCTTCCACAAAGCCCAGTGGAAAACTGCAAAGGGGGGGTTGGGGGGTGAAAAATCACATCTGCTTCTCCCTATGAGGACACAGAATCTGAGTTTTTTCTTACTATATAAAGATACACTTGAAAAGAGACATGCTGGGTGAAATCCTCAGGAAAAACCTGGAATCTCAGTCAATAAAGCTAACTGATAATCTGTGCTTCTGCTCCTTTGGAGTGCATCTGCTTTTACCATCCCAACCTACGTTAAGCCAGTAAATATTGCCTTTGCCTGCAATGCAGGGAAATGCTTATGGAAAGACATGGGCTAACTTAGTGCAGTAGTAAAACCTGAGGAATCCTCTGCCCGTGCTTCCTTCCTTTTAAGAGCCTCATCTTGAACTCTCTCCTTGAGAGTCAACAGAGACCTTTTCATAAAACAAAGGCAAAGAATGTGCTTTTCCTGCTTTGATGAATGCACCTTTCCTTGCCAAGCCAGCCATAGGTTATTTATTCGTATATTCACTGTTATCAGATAACCATGGAATGTGGAAAGGATGTGCCATGTCTGTATTTGGACACAGCCAGAGTAGGCTGCTCTGTGATCTTGCTGACTCGCTACCTAGTAAGCTGTTACCATATATAAAGTAAAAGGAAAGAAGGAGAAAATATAGGCCCAGAAAGAAAGAATGCAGCTTTTAGCATTAAGATTGGGAGATTTTTAATCCCCCTTCTTCTTGAGGGATTTTACTAAAACACATTTTAGTGTTTACACAACCAAAGCTTTTGATACTAACAAGGGTAATGCAATACTTTGAGAAAAATATTTCATTATTTGTTCATCATCTGAATAGGTTATATATTTTAGAAATATTTTTTCTCATCTGCATCTTAGAAGAGCACATAACTTAGTCAAGGCTTTTACCCAGTAATGTTAATTTTTATTCCACAAATATCAAAAATATTAATGTAAATACAAATAGGTGAAAGTCAGTAAGAATGAGTATGAAGTAAAGCATTACCTATAAGATCAATATTTTGTACCTTAGTCAAGTAGCATTTATTCTATAAAGGTTAAAGAATTAATTTTATGGCGTCCTACTTTTTTAAAATTGCAACTAAGTAAGCTGTACACACACAAAGAGGAACCAGCATGGGAGACAGAGAGAGAAGAAATAGTAGTTGAGAATTGTATCACACTCAACTGATCAATGTAATTACATGTCAGTGCCACAGTTCAGTATGGGTAAAACAAAGATTATTCCCTTAATATTCCACTAGCCAAGGGACTTACTAGAGTTCAAAATATTCTGGCACCTTCTGAGTAAATACAGCTGATAGACTAACATAAAAATACTTGAGAACTATAAAAGAGTAAGGGGCTGATTCAAAGACAGTTAATGGAAAGCCTAAGACTGATTTTATTTGGCTCTTAATAACCCCTGGAGAACAATTTCCTATGATTTACGTTAAACCTTACACTGCTTATCAAAGCCAAATTACATTAGATTTTTATACCAAAGTCCTTTACTACATAAGTCAAATATAGTATATACAAGAGGTCAAATATAAAAGAGAATTAGAGGCTAAAACATACTAAAGATGTCATTACTTCTGAAAGTTAAACAGGCTGTCAATGCTGAGTACATTTACATGGCAGTTTTAAAAATACCATCTACAAATTTTAAAAGCATTTTGGAAAACAAATGCTACCCAAAAACCACTCAGTTTTCTGAAAGAGCCGCCAGCAGAATAAGTATAACCTCTTGTGATGCTGTAATGTTAGCCACAGAATGACTGAAATAAATAAATGCACATGACCATTACTGATTTCTTGTTTCTATTTATTTGGTGTCAAAGTAGGGACGGGGGATAGAATCAAATATCTCATTGTGAAGAGGAACTAGCAATGTGTCTTTTTGTGTCTTTATGTTTTAGTGATGTTTCTGAACATTAGTTTCAGAGCTGTTTTAAATCAAACGAATGCTAGCTCAGTTAAAAGTTGTACAAGCTACAATTTGAAGGAACACTGAAATTTGACTTTAAGGACAGAATTTGTTAGACAAAGAATGTTAATAATTTGTTGCTTTGGAAAGGACAAGTTCACTTACCATTCACATATATGAACTGGCACAAGTAAAAAGAAATTATTTTTACAAACAGAGAGAACTAAAAACATTAAAGGGCAAGTGCAAGAGAACTCATCCCTCTCTGATAATTTTGGATCTGCTTAGAGCTGCAGGCTATCTCTCAGCCATCTGCTCCTTACAGGAGCGGTGTTATCTTCTAAGGCAACTCTTTCCAAACACACAGCACTTGGCATTACAACGATAACCTTTGAAGCTTTGCAGGGAAATTTCTCCCAACTTCCAAGTTCTGCTCACAACTTTATTTAGAGATAACATCCATGCTCTATCTGCATAGATAGCAAATACAGCAACATAGGTTATAAAGGCTTACTCAGACTTACCTTGCCTACAGTACAGACAGGCTTAACAGTGCAGCACAGAGGATTCATTTAAGAAAGATTTCCATCGCTTAGCTACACAATTTGAAGGAAAAACCTTATAATAAATCAGATACAGTTGGCAATTTTACCTTAAGCTTAATGAGATTGTTCTCTAATTGTTTATCTAAGTTTACAAAACATGGCTAAGAACCTCTAAGTGTCAGAGCTGGCGATTCATTGTTCAGGTCAGCATCCACCCACCCAGCTGTCCTCAGTTCTCAACCTCTGCTTCCCCTCTCTTGAGCCCTAACCATTCACACTAATTACTTAGTATTCCAAGGAGGCTACCACAAGCCTTGCCTTTCTTCTACCTGATCCTCTTATTTACCTTTGAGTTGAGAGTTTGGATACAACTAGAAAAAACATTTCTGACTTTGTCTGGAGCCAACAACTTTTAAAACTCGAAGGTGATTTTCATTTCCAGTTCACACCTGAGCAGCTTTGTGCACCTATTTGAACATATGCTGGCAAACACTGATGATTATTTTTCTTGACTTAGTAACCTAAAATAGTTAAGGCTATTACTCCTTTATCTTCAATCGACCGCCTATCCACATACCTGCTATCCACTCTGGACTGTTCCCCCAAAAGCAATTTGAGATAACATCACCTTGTTAAATAATGTATAAGACATTATCTATTTCGTATATATTAAGTTAATGATCTAAGGTGCACTGTTAAAGACACCACACTGGCACATTAGCAATACAAGTGTCAGGGGATAAAGTTGCTATACTGGCTGTATTTGTAAGAAAATTCCTTTTTTTCCCCTTTGACATGTTTTCTAGGATTCCTGTTACCCGTACACACATGCCAGAGCTCACAGTAATGAACTTATGCAGATAACTGTTACCCAGAACAATCTAGTTGCAGATCCAGGAACTTAGCATCAGCAGAGCCACCTTCTTTGTTATCTGAATGCTTAAACTTCTGCAGTGATTCTATTTTCAGCATTGCCCCAGTCATGTTCCTTGTCATCCAACACATCTTTCTTCTACAGTTTATCATTGTGCTCTTCCCTCCCTAAGAAGCCAGTCCTGAGCCAGTAAAAGCACTTCTGCTCAGGCTTCCTTCAAATAATTAATTTAGTTCATTCATAGACAAAACTTTAGAATCTACCTTAAAAGAAATATATATTTAAAAGCTTTACCAAACAGACTGAGACTACTAAACTGCTATGCCTTGGAATAATTTTCAAAACCAACCTTAAATCTCTCTTTCTTCATTGTTCATCTTAAAATACACTCTGGGAAATGTTGTTTTGGGCTGCAATG
>JAWWES010000081.1:26921198-26939544 GCA_035583135.1 Lophotriccus pileatus | reverse complement strand
AATGCTCCCTAGCATTGATATCTTCACTCCTTGTGTGTATTTTCAGTTGAATATTAAACTGTTTACAACAGGAATGACTTGGACTACATAACCATTTATAGTATCTTAAATTCTTCATTTAACAGTCTCAGTTTTCCTCTCAAACATCCTGCTACTTAATAATATGCACATAAAAAATTCTAGTTTGAGTTCATTTTCCATTTTAAATGAGAGAGGTGTTTTCAGCAGTGCAAACCAATTTTACATAGCCTATGATTTACTTAATTAAAACTACAGAAATTATGGACTAAATATTTCTGAAATTCCAACCTGTTGGAAAGACTTATTCCCCAATTATAAGCATGACGCTGGCCTAGAATTACATTCATTTTCCATAAATTCACTCTCATTGACACAACTCTGTCACCATGAGTACCAAGTTGTCAGCTTTTAACCACAATATACTCTTTCTCTGCTGTCTCTGTCAGAGGCTGCAAGGCTGATAGTAGCAGAGGGAGAGGGTAGAGGAAAACCAGTTTGGAAAAGATGAAAGGTGCCTGTACTCCAGCAGCCATTACTGCCACCTCTTTCGATCCCCTGAATGATCCATGACCAAAGGTGTAAATTCTCCTGTAAATACCACTCCATGATTTATCAGGGGTCAAAGAAGTAGCTCAATGTATAAATTTTGTCAAAGTTTCTCATATCTCTCTTTCTAGGTCCTGATTTTGTAACTTGCTTTGTAAAATATCTCGTTCTCTCCTCTTGTCTTCTTTATAAGCATGTGGTCTTAGAAAAATTAAAAATAAATCCCAAACTGATTTCAGACATATGCAGCTTTTCAAGATAAAGGTTTGTCATATCTGCTAACAAGTAACCCAGATAGTTGAGTAAACAATTAAGAAAACTCATTGTTAAAATTTCCCTGAATGCTTAAGACAAAAGTACCTGCCTGAGAGAACAGTCAGAAATCCAAGACTCCATATTTAACTCTCAAGTTGTGTCAGGGATTCCTTTTAAACGCTCACTGCCATCATGGAGCTGAACTGCCTCTTGCAATGAAGATGCTCAGGGTGTGTGAGCAAAAGAGGACAGATTACCCCCACAACGCTGTCGTGCGTCTGCCTTGACTCCAAGCCCTGATATCTCCTTTTGCATGGAAACCTGCTCTGCACAAACGCCCTGGGGTTGGTACCTCCTGGAAGCAGTCCTCTCTTGACCATTGTAGCCTGAACATCTCTTCAGTGGAAGGCAGTAAGCTGTGCTTCAGTGTCATCAACATTTGTTAGATTTAGATCTACATGTCCTATGGAAAATGTTAAACATTTCTGTGGACTGCTGTACACCTTGGTGTGTGCAAGATAGTTCAGTGCCTGCACAACATCAGGCATACAATAGAAAATACCAGGACTGACAAATCTAAGATGCTGAAATTTGTCCTGTCATTTGTCCTCTGACAGACATGAGGAACACCTCTCAGCAAGTCTTGAAATTTGGCTCTTGGCACTGTTAAATGTTTGATAAACTCAGTCTGCATCAATGGTAATGAAGGTTACATATAATAAAGGTTACAGAAATATAAAACACTCTTGGTAATCTATGGAATGACCAGTTTGAAACCGGCTCTTCTTCATCATTTTACTGCACAATAGAAAATAAGTACCATTCCGGGTTGGGGCAGGACATTCCTCACGACGCTGACCAGCTTCGAGTCTGTCTGGGATACCGAAAGGCATCTTTACAAAGCCCTCAACAAGAACTAACGACTGCTGCTCGTTTTCCTGCTGAGAATCCTCACCA
The DNA here is from genome assembly GCA_035583135.1 of Lophotriccus pileatus. Classification (NCBI taxonomy): domain Eukaryota; kingdom Metazoa; phylum Chordata; class Aves; order Passeriformes; family Tyrannidae; genus Lophotriccus; species Lophotriccus pileatus. The sequence continues at coordinate 26,937,765 of JAWWES010000081.1, read as the reverse complement.
CGGCGCACCGGGCAGGAGACGCCACCGCGCTCCGGGGACAAACCCCGGCCCTGTGCCCCCCGCGCCGGGAGGGCACAGGGAGCAGAGACAACCCACCGCGACCCCCGGGGGCCGGGCCGGGGCCGGGCTGATGGGGGGCGGGCGCACGGCCGGGCCCCGCCGAGGACCCCCGAGGGAGGAGCTGCGTTGAGGAGCGGGGTGGGCGCTGGGAGCGCTTGGAGGAGCGCGGAGACACCGCCCGGGCCGGGAGAGCCGCGGGGGCCGCGGAGCGGAGCCATGTCGGGGGCTCACCCCGCAGCCCCGCGCCTCTGGCTCTGCGCGGCCCTGCTGGGCTGCCTGGCGGCGGCCGGGGCCCGCCGGAGAGGTAAGTGGCGCCGGGAACCGGGCATCGGGAATCGGGAGCGTCGCTCCCGGCAGGTGGCCGGGAGGGCGCAGGGCGGGCGGTGCTTTTCGCGCCGCGGGCGGAGGGGCAGCGCCGGGGGCTCCCCTGTGCCCGCACATCGCCTGCACACAGCTACGTGTCACTGGTTTCACCTGGAAGAGGCGTAACTTTATCAACAAGAGTAGGAACTTGTCCTTGTCGTAGCGCTGCCGAGGGAAACTCGAGGACCGAGAGTGCAGGTTCTCCCACTCTCTCCTCATGGCGCTCTTGCCCTCCGTGCTGGAGCACAAGCGGTGCGTTGGCACATCCTTACCTGGGACTTCTGCAAACCCCGTGTCTGTATTGTTTAAATTTCGGACAGAAAACCTACGTAAAGGGTAGATGCAATAGTGTATTATGTTGAAAACGACTACAAAACGTTCTATAAACATATATTTTACATTTTTATAAAGGTTACGCAATCATTTGCTACCTTTGCAAAACACCCCTGAGGGTGTGGACGTGAGTGGTTGAAAAGTGTTTTTAACACCAAATCAAATAAGGCTATTTATATAAGATGTATTAATGTGTTGTGTTGATTTGATTTTCTTCGTTGTTCTGTGCATAGGAATAGTCATATTCCTCTTCAGTGGGATTGCAATACTGTCATTGCTACAACATTTTTGCTCACATTCTCGTTTAGGTCTCATACAAGGAAATGACATCTTTTAGGTAGTTACAGTAATTTTTATATTTTACTTTAAAAGTGTTACTACTCTAAATAGTTTTTTCAGGATAACTTCCAAAAAGTGAACTTCTTTTTATTTTAGTATTTTGGAAGAGTTTAAATCCACAAATACATCTAAGCACTTTTATTAAATGCAGTCCTAGTTTTAATTTCTGCCTTGGGATGTTGATGTGCTGCATCCTTTGCAGTCAGTGGATGCAAGAAAAGGCACATTCATGATCAGAATGGGCACTTTACTAAAGATACTGCTTAACTGTGGCCACTTGCCAGACCCTGACCTTTGGACAGCAGGAGATATAAACTGATAAGCTATTTGTACCAGAGGAACTGAGTTGCCAGTCCTGCCACTCTGCCCTTGCCTGTCTGTACTCTGCTGTGGCTCTTTTTCCCTTCTCTGCTCTGGTTTGCATTCATCATTTCTCAGTTATTGACTGTTCCAGGATGCTGGAAACATTATGGACAGGTGGAAAATCAGTGAGCCCTCTTTGCACGTGGATGAAACACAGATACGAACAGGAAGTTGAAAAGTCCCTCCCTTGTGGAACTCATTTTCTGCCTGAGTGCCTCAGAGGCAGTCATCAGGGGCCTTAAATATCTCTTTGTGGAAAATGAGCTCTTTTGTTAGTTTTAGAAACCTCTTTGACTTTTCGTTAAGGTGTGGTATTCAGAGTACCTATTAAGTACCCCAGTTTATGTCAGTCGGGATACAAACCCTGATGTGTTGGCAAAGCTTTCATCTACATCTCTCCCAATAGGCTCATCCACTGGCACAATACTATCCTTGTCTTTAAAATGTTGCAGCCTAGGGTCACATTTCTTAATATCCGGCAGGACCAAGAAGCTCTGTGATGGATCCCAGCAAAGGTCACTGTATTAACTCTGAAGACATCCAGGAAAAAGCAAATATGGAATCAAATTCTTCCTGGCATGCAGAGACTCGAGTTGAAGAACAGTAGAGACCCATATATATATAAATATATATATATATATATAGAGAGAGAGAGGGTTTATGGAAAGAAGCACAGAATATAATAGAATATTCTAGGGAAACAGCTACATATATTCCCAGGACAGATTGCTTTCTCAGCAGACAGTATGTAGTGTCTGGACCTCGAAACAGAAAAGAGAGTTTGACTTTCTAGAAATAAGTCTCTCCTCATCACACGTATCCTATTGCATATATCTCCTTTGAGTCAAGTTAAACCAGAGGTGCACAATCAGCAAAGAAGCCTAAATTTCATGGTCTCAGTTCTCAAGTATTCGTTTGTGTGTTTCATAATTAAAATTTCTTTATTCTATGGCAAATATTTCAAATTAAAGTTATTAAATCACTGATATATTTAAAGGTCCAAAAAGAAATAAACAGAATATTCCTGTATACATGGAAAGATTTCCATTAAGAATAATCATGATTAAATGCTATATTTTGTTAAAACTTACATGGTTTTCCACTTTGTGTCAGAACACGTTAGAATATTTTGTGATTGTGGGTGAATTCCAGACTACAGTAGCGCATACATCTTCCTGTACTTTAATGTTCTCACACAGTAGGCAGAGCTGGTAGGTAAGCCTGCCCTGTAGGTAACTTTCCTTAGCACTTTCCAGCTCTCAGACACTGTTTTCAGTGCCTTATAATTTTGTCAGACTTTACTCATTGGGGGAACAACTCATTGGAGAGAGACTATTTGCAAGAGCATCTAGTGACAGGACAGGGGTGATGGTTTCAAATGGAAAGAGAGTAGATTTAGATTAGATATTAGAAAAAAATTCTTTACAATGAGGGTGATGAGGTACTGGAACAGGTTGCCCAGAGCTGTAGATGCCCCATCCCTGGAAGTGTTCCAGTCCAGGTTGGATGGAGCTCTGAGCAACCTGGTCTAGTGGAAGGTGCCCCATCCAAGGCAAAGGGATTGGAACCACATTATCTTTAAGGTCCCTTCCAATGCAAACCATTCTATGATTCTACAAAATTGCTGGGTGTTAGACACAAGTAAAGCTTTTCTGGAGCACTACAGCAAAGTCAGTATTCATCATTCTGAGAATAATGTTTTAAAGAATGTTTATACCAAAATTTATTTTTATTTAATGCATCCTGAGTAAGTAAGTTCTGACTGCAGTGGAAAATTTAGCCAACTCCCCTCTTAAATGCTCATGCTTTGAGCAGATCTGGTCTTCAGGATTAACTTACACAGAGGGCATGACATTTATTTGTTGTCCTTATCTGTCCATAAATATGATACTGTTATTTGTTTCTGCTGTTGCTGAAGCCAGACAGCACTTAAGTTAAACTCAGATGTGTAAAAAAGTAATTTTTATTTGTGTTATTGGTGATGATAGTTATTTTCAGTTGTTTTGCAGAATGGGTAAGGAAAGGAAGAGAGAAAAAAAAAGTCAACCAGTATTACGCAACACTAAATTTTCCATACAATAACTGTGGAAATATTAGCATACTTCTAGAAAGGAAGAAAGAATACACAAAGAACTGGATGACATTTTAAAGTGATATGCATAATAAGAAACTTATAATTTGATCTCTAGTAGGATTTATAACCCTATTACAAGTGAATACAGTCAGCTGCTTTAAAGATCTATCAAATGATGATCTAATTAAACTGTTGAGGAAAAGAAAATAAAGACTTGTCTCATGTCTAGCTTGATTTATTAATGGAGAGGGTAACAGATAATAATTGTTTCAGGAGTGGCTCAGTTACAGGAAAGGAAACTGATGAGGGTGCTGTATGAAAGGAAGAATTCCAATAAAAAATAGAGGACAGGAAGAAACTTTCACCATGGTTCGTAAACTGCTTGTGCTGTAGCTTGCTTGGAAAACATTTTAATAACACACATGACTGACCTGTGATTCTTCAAGGGCATTTCTGTAAATTCCAGTGGAGGGTAAGTTCTCTGTAAGGTCAAATTGTATGGACACGAATAGCCTACAGGCTGCTACGAGCAACTCAGAAGCACAGTGGTGGCACAGTCAATCACACCGACTTCCAGCTGCCCTTAGAAGCTAGAAGATAAAGCTATTGTTACCTGCCTGGGTAGCCTAAAGCCATATTGGATTAAATCTTCAGTCTTTGAAAGACTATAGGATTCTCATGCTGTGTGCTAAAAGAGATGAAGTCTGTTCTTTCACTAAGGCTTCTTCTCCATTTAAAGGTAGGGAATTACTTGATTTGAAAACTGTTTTATAGTTGTGGTTATCTAGACAATGACAAAAAAAAGTGGAATATTTTGCATTATTGCATGATTTGAACCAAAATATGTTTGTAATCAGTGACACAATTATACCATGCAAAATATGCGACAGATACAGACAAACCCAGGACCAAAAACTAAAGATCAGAGCATTCCCATTCAAAATATAACATTAGAGAGCTTTGCTTACAGCTGCATTTTAAAATTCATTAGCAGCATAGTGAAAGCAAGAATTAAGAATCACTGTGTCATTCAGTATAACCTGAAATTCTGTTCACAGCATTAGTTGGTATCCATTTTTAAAAAGCAAGGTAAATAGATAGGTATACTTCCAGTGTAATTTATTTATAAACATTCTTCTACTTTATTTTTCTCTACTTTCACTTCCCAAGCACATTCCTGAGAAAGAATGGCTGTTCAGTATGTTGCATGTAAATATAGCATAGTCAGAACTTCTGTTGTCACTGTCTTTGTCAGGAGTCAACTCAGCGGTCAGATCAGACTCAGAAATTCTGGCGTTCTGCTTTATTTCTGAATGAGTCTGCATTTAAAAAAAGAAAAGCTATCATAAGGATTTCTTTGGATTCTGATCCTTCATTTTACCTATCAGAAAAATTGAGATATTTTTTGAGGCCACGAGGTCACTTAGATGTCCAAAAATAAGTTTTTTCATTGTATTTACTTTACTATAATTTAGTGTGTCAGTCATGCAAATTGACTTAAAATGTGTAACCAAGTGTCTACCCATGCTCATACACACTTTTGCTATAATCTTCATGCACACATACAAACTATATGCAACTATCCAACTATCTCTCATTCATTTGAGGGAATTCTTAATTTCACGCATTGGAATCCTGTAAAATGGTAGTTTATTTACAAAAGACCTTTGGATAATCCTTACTTCTCTTCAGGTAAGTTTTTGATCTTCTAATATATCTGACACTCCATCTGTATTCAGGTTTTTAAGTTTAATAAACATCAGTGGAACCAGAAAGTCAAAATCTAGATAGGCTGTATAAGCATATTCCTTCCTTCTGTTTTTGCATTTAGGGCAAATGGTTATTAATTTGCATGTATTGTCCACAAAAAAGGAAGGAAAGTTGTCACATGATGATATCACTATTAAATTTCAGAGAGCTAACATACGAATTTTTTACTAAGACTTCAATATGGTTTTTTGTAAAATTAGTTTCAATCATTTTGTGATATATCCTTTTTTTCTCTTTAAAAATACTTAACATGGTTTTAAAAATACTTGTTAGGCATTCTGTCTTGATACTTTAAAATACTCTTGTTTCACAGTTCTTGAGTGCTCTCCTGCTGGACATCAGATCCTGCAGAGTCCTTACCGAAGTGTTGATTTTGATTCATCCCATCTCCAGCAATCAGCTATTCAGGATTTGATCTGTGACCATTCCCTAACACCAGGATGGTATCGCTTTATGATTTTTGATAAGCCTGCTGAGATGCCAACCAAGTGCGTGGAGGTATTGTTACAAATCATTTCATTCTGAGAAGTAACTTTTTTTGCTGAAGAGTTACTCGGTAGGATAGGTATAAAAAAAAATAATATGGTTATGGAGACTGATATGGAAAAATACAAAGTACCTAGCTTTCCTAAATACTTGATTATAATAAAATGTATTACCTTGAAAATTAAATCTTAAGCATTGAAAATTTTACACTGAATGCGCAGCAGCAGAGGATGATAAATTAAATCCCTTCCAGAGCACTCAAAAGCTGTAATTTGTAGTCAATGCTAAAGAAGATTTTCTCAGAGGCAGCATAGCAGGGATATCATGTGGTAAAGCTGCAACTATGTGATGGTCAATCCATTAGCAAAGCCATGTGAAAGCAGAATAAAGACTTGAAGCCACATGAATCCAGTAATTGTGGAGCTTTTAAAGTGATCATGCCAGAGAGAAGAGATAACTCCTAAAGTGACTTGAACTAACAGGGCTAACTGAGGATGAGTTGCCTTGTCATCTGCAAGCCCCCAAAGACTCAAGAACTACTTGAAATATTTAATCCTTTAGATGTGTAATTCTTTATTTTGCAGCATACAAAAAACTGTTATATTTTAAGAAGATTTGTCTTTGTAGTTTGCTATTTTAAAACATTTCCTTGTTTAAAAACCTAAGAATGTCATTAGAATATTTTACCCTTGATTTTTGTAAAGAATTGAAGTTTCCTGGTCACAGTCTCTTAAAAAATTAAAATAAAATCCCATCAATGAAGTGCTTCTAAAGGAATACAAGACAGTTAAAGTATACTAATGAATTAAATTTTTATAGCAGCCTGTCTTATTTTTATTTATTTATTAAAACTTTGCAGCTGTATAAAGCCACTGAAGTACCTTTAATTTGTAGCTGACTCAAAGACTTAAGAGGGATGTGCTGCAGAGGCTACTTGTTATTCAGATTTTATACTGAAAAAAAAACCATAAATCAAAAAGTATGATTACTGAAGGATTTTCAGTTATATTTAATACAAAAAAAGGGAAAAAGTTAATTAACTGGTTGTATTTTCTCAAAAATTGATTCTTTTATGCAAAGGGTCAGCATGATAAACCAGGCAAAAAAACAGTGTGTTTTTCAGAACAGAGGTTAGACAAAATACCTACTCATTTCATCTAGATAAGTTCTAGAAATTTGAATAAAGTTCTCTGCTTAGTAAGTATTGTTAAAAATAAGCTGCCATTCTGACACAGAGGAGCTCAGATAATTACAGTTGGAAAGAGATTGATTCAAAGCTTATTCAGCAAATTAAATTTATGCATTGACATCTGCTTTTTTGCATCTGTTGACAAAAACATGACATTTATTTTGAATCTCAGAGTCAAAGCGTTAAAACCAAACTAAAATGAATGTCTTGTTGAGGAAGTTTGCTCCTTTGTTTTCTTTTAGGGGAACTTTTTTTATTATAGTTGCGTTTAATCTTTGTCAAAGATTCAGACTTAAACAATCCATCCCATTTCTGAGTACTTGTTATTAACTTTGTCTTTCTGATGGATTGATGGTGGGCTCAGAGATACCAGATTAAGAAAGAAGAGCATAATTTAGAGATAAGTAATTGCTCAGTGAGTCAGCAGTAGACTTTATACCAAGAGATCTAAAGACAAGTTGATCTTGTTGTCAGGTAAAAGAAAGGAATACTCGAGGCAAAGACTGAAGAAGACATTCTCAAAATCTCACAGTTTCAGATTTATAGTTTTCATGTAAATGATTTTCAAATGCTGGCTTTAACACGCTGTGTCGCTTTAGTTTCTCTTCAGTTTGCTTCCAGCAGCACATGAAAGCCAGGAGCTGATCTTTAACTCATCCTGGTAACCTACGAATCAGATTCCTTCTTTGTCTCTTCTCAGGACTCATTTTTCTATATTCCACTGATAAACTCTTGTGTCTGTTAAATCAGACTTTGGTTGCCATGGTTGGTACTACTATGAAGTTGTGACTTTCAGGGCAGCTTCCTTCACCTGAAGACCTGACATAGCCATAGTTGTGAGGGGTGAGGGAGAGTTTTCCACTGCAGACTTCTTACTCCATGAAGAAAAGTACTGAACAAGGCTTTTGCTTGCAAGAGAAGGAGCAACAATTTGCTAAAATGACCTGTTGAATCAGCATCTGAACTAAAGACCATGGTCCACTACTTTGTAAACACGAAAGGATTTAGGGTTGCTACAAAGTGTGATTGTTATGGGGTTGCAATAAGCATATTTGCATTTAAAGATAAGAAATTGAAAGACAGATGGGGCTTTTCAGTTGTCTTGCATTTTCGGTTCAGGCTGTATGTCAGTAACCTTGCCTTTAGTTGGCTACATCTTTTAGAGGAAATCCAGGAGGTTAGCAGAGCCTTCACTTCGTCGCAAAGGGTGTTGTATTCAGTGTAGTTCATGCTCAGTGTGCATGTGTTCTGCCTTGTATTTGCTGTGCTCTGATAACATTCTCACAGTCAGTTACTGCAAGTTAATGGATGCAGAGTAGCTCACTAACCCATAACACAACTGTGACCTTTTTTGGGCAAAACACTCGGTTGTGGCTCCCAGTTAAGTTCTTCAGGCAATAAATTATAGGCTGTCCTTAAAAAACAAATTCATTAGATTCAATGAAGGTCTTAAGTCTTTTTTGTGTACATTTGTATTCAAACTTGAGGAGGGAAGTCAGAAAGCCCTCTGTTACACTGTCTAAACTTTGCTTAAAGCTCATGCAGGTAATTAATTAATATGTACCTCTCATTAAAGCACAGCAACAGTTTGATTTAGCATTAACCATTTTCTTATCTTTTTTCTGATGGTGAAGATGAATCACTGTGGGACTCAAGCCCCTATCTGGCTGTCTCTGAGGGAGTCAGAATCCATGCCTCGACCTGGTGAGATCAAACAATTAACAGCTTGTGCTACATGGCAGTTTTTCTTCAGCACTTCAAAGGACTGCTGTCTTTTCCGAATCCCTGTCAGGGTGAGGAACTGTGGAGATTTCTTTGTTTACTTACTGCAGCCCACCCAAGGATGCATGGGTTATTGTGCAGAAGGTGAGAAAACTCATGTTCTAATTCAGCCCAGTGTGTGTTTCTGTGATACTTGGCTTAGTGGAAATGTCAGAAAATAGTTATGCTGAAATTTCTTGCAGTTCTTACTTTTACTATTGATACAATAGAAGAATGATTTGAAATGATAAGGTGGATTCAGTTCAACCCTTTTTAACTTACATGTAGCACTCAACTATTGTTCAAAGCTCGAAAACTTAAGAATTGAAATTTTCGATGTAACGAAGTAGGGTTTTAAGACACATCTGGAAATAAAAGTTCACCGTGTCTACAGTGGCACTCATAGTCTGCAAATACCCATTACTGAGCAGGCATAGAGTTACGTATCAGAGTGAGCTTTGTCTAAGAACTTGAGTGAACTGTGTTTATATCTATTGTTTAGCATTGCTGGGAATACTTTTGTTACTGTAACTCTTTTATCATCCTTCTGGAGAGTTTACACTTTGTTGCTAGAAGAAAATTCAACACAGAAATGCTTTACTGATGCACATTTTATTAGTAGTGTAAGAAAGAAATGTCTCATGTTTTCTTGGACCCTTGTGCTGCAGAAGTGTGTTGGTGTTCACAGCTGAAAACTTCAGTATTTCATTATTCATGCCAGATTTTTCAGATAAGTAAGGCATGGTTAAATCCTTACAGTTATACTGTGAAATACTGTGAAACAGGGACAAACTAAGGCAGTAGGAAATTCTTACTAGTTCGTGTAACTTATCGTAGTGAAAATGCTGGTGATATTTTTATGCATCATATACTGTAGTTCTCTGAGTCATAATCTCTATTACTGACTGTTTTGAGAAGCTTAATAGCAAATCTGCCAGTGGGCTTTCTGGTTCCTTAGTGGCCTAGGCCATTATTATGGCATTATATGACATTATATCTTTAGGTCCAGTTGTTAAAGCATTCTCCAATGTTTCAGCGTGCATGTGGCTGAAACAGTGAAGAATTCCTGCACAATAGGACTTGCATTTACTTTGGCTCAGGGCTTGTGAAATGGAAGGAAGATATAAAACCAGAGAGGCAGCAAGCTAGCAAATTTTTACTGTCTCAAAAGAAAGCAGGCAAAAAGCATAACTCTTATTTGGCTCTGCTGAATGCTATAAATCTGAAACACATTTTGAGTTTACAAGCACTCATTCAAGATGATGATTTTCCATGAAGTGCACTGTATTGATGTGCTATTTTTTGTATCTAGGTTACCATGTGTACTGTGTTTTCTCTTTCACACTCAATAGCTGTAAACACTTGATGCAAATTTTCAAACAGACTGTCCTCTACATGCTAAGGAATTCAAACATTTAATTGTGAAACTGCACTTCACATTCTTTTTGGAGAATGGGGTTTTCAGTGTTGTTGCTGCCCTTCTTATGTAGTTTGAGTGGAGTGACTAACCTCTTTCTGCTCCTATTACAAGTGCAAAGTTCCACTTATTTTTTTTATAGCATTCAAAGTACAAAACAATAGCACTGCAAATGCACTTTTTCTTAGGCTCCTGAAGGAAAGGGGATTTTTTTTCAGAGCAGGTCTGCACTGGTTTTGGCTGTCCAGGATTGCAGTTAATGAATAAGTGTTCAGATTTGGATTTGGGGAGGTAAAATACATATTCAAGAGAATAGTTTAATTCCTTTTTATTCAGTAATGACATCTATAAGTATTGGCTGAGTACATCAGTAGTAAAAGATGCAGAGGTGGTAGAATGTTCTGTACTCTCCCTCTGAGGTGATTTCCAACACAAGCCTTTGTACTGACTGCTGCCATAGTTATATACGGATCAGATTACAAGACTGTCTCTGTTCTGCAGAGTTGCACTTCAATTAGTGTTTTGTCAAATTTGGTGTATTTTTAATGTAGGGCAATACTTTAAGAGCACTGGAGCACATACACTGTATGTGCGTGAATATAAAATGTAAGAACAGTTTATGGTTATTTCAGATGCAAAGCCACAGACGTGTGATCCTGAGGGAATGAAAGTTCAAGGTGCCTGCAGCAGTGAGTATTTTGTTTTGATTTTCAAGATTTTCTGTGCATCTGTGGCCCAATAGTGTCAACATTTAGTCATACCCTGTCTTGAATAAAAATACGTTCGTGTTATCAACAAGTATTGCTTGGCTTGTTCAAAATGAGCAGTTTGGAGGTAATTTCAGAAAAATCTGGGTTACAAAAGTACTTTCTCAGAATAATGTTTTGAGTAAGTACCAAAATGTTAAAAAGTAATTTTTATAATGCTGATTTACAGACTGCTTTGATTCTTTGGAAGTAAAACATAAGAGGAATCGGCAAATCTGCAGTTGCTTATTATGTTCATTTCTAAATATCCCTTTTTGTTTTCCTTTATTCTTACACACACACACACACACTTTCTTCATAAGTAGTGAAATCATTCTACTGTAAGGCAAATTATTTTGCATGTTGCTCTATCCTATCTGGTAAAATAATTAATTGTATTTTATTTCCTTGTTTATGTTTTTGGGTTGTCTTTTTTCAATCCCCCCCCCCCCTTTAGCACCTCCCTATTGGCTAGAATATAATCAAAGGTTCGTAAAGTTTTTCTCCATTTAACAATTCATGAAAGAGAGGTACACATTTTTTTTGATTCTCTTATGAAATTATGTAATATTTTCACATATGAAAAGGGTAAATATTACTAGTCTATTAATTGGCAAAAGGTATTGGTTTCAGTCAATACTGATTTTGCACAGAATAAAAACACAAACCACACTTCTATTTGAACAGGTAACCTGGCTGCTACATCAGCTCCGTCTGTGTCACCGCCACTACCATCCATTCCTCAAGTTGTAGCAGAGATGATCAAAGGCAGAATTTACTTAAGGTGTACCTTTGGTGTTCCTTCTGCAAACAGCTCTGTTGGATTCATTGTAACTTGGTCAAGACTTTCTCCTGAAGGTATCAAAGAAGAACTTACACGTGAAACAGCAGTTCACGCCTTCTCACTTCTAGAACTAGATGGGATAAACGTCAGACTTGGGGACAGAGTATGTTAAAACTTATTATAATTTCTTTGTATCTTTGTACATATGGCCCAGTAGACACTAAAAGTTGTCAGAGGGGGGTCCAGCACCGTGCAGTATAATTTTTCCTGGCAGAAGCCTACTGCCTCTACTCTTTTACACTGACAGTGCCTATATGAATGTGTAAATGCTACAGAATATATCAGCAATTACCACTGCCTTTAAGGTTTCGAGACTTTCTCAATACAGTGTAGTGTGCATCCAGGAGGTTAGTTTTTATCCACGTTGCATCTTCTTCATCTTCTACTGTGATTTTTCTTTGATACTGTAAATTAGGAGGATTTTTGGATGCAACTGCATCCAAATCTCAGTGAGAGGCTGTAAGAGCCAGAGATTGTGAGAAGCTGTATTGTTGATTCATTAGATAGATTTTTTTTTTCTCTGAATCAATAATGAGCTGCTGCTTAATAGTTTTGTCTCTAGGACTGGATTTAAATGGTTTAATTTCTGCCATCAGTAATTAAGCAGTGTGAAAACCTGCATTACCTTCCATGGTAGCAGAATCAAGACATAGATTCTCATAGTAACTTTGAGAAGCCTAAGCATTAGAAACAAACAAACAAACAAACAAATATATATATACACAAAATACAGGTTATTTTTCCTGGCCAAAATAAAAACAAAAACAAAAATACGTGGTTGGTATGCATGTGTATGTTCAAGCCAGAGACAGGCTCCTTGGATGGCTTGTGCACAACAGTAGCAATTGTTAATCCTCAAAAATCATTCATGGATTTAAGTGAGAGTCAAAAGGAAAGGCACAGTCATAAGTTAGCTGCTGCTATGAATCTGTGGGTTTTTTTCAGGATTGGAAATGTTGCTTGTGTGGTCAACATATCTCAAAATTGGTACAACAAAATTAAAAATAACCCAAACAAAAAAGCCAAACACAAAACCAAAGCAAAAGCACAGTGTCTAGTAGGAGGGAGCTGGCTCAGTGGAGGGAAATCACAGTGAATTCATCATCTTGGAAAAGATTGTCCAGGCTCGTAACATCAGAAAAGCATAATCTGAAACCTAATGGGCACTAAACAAAATTAAAGGGCAAGAAATGTGAAATGGAAAAAAAAGAAGTAAATAACATGTAATCAAGTATAGTTTGCATTTCTGTGAGATGTCATGGGTTGCAGAAAGGCTCCAGAAAAATTTTTAAAATCTGGGGAGACTTAAGTATTCGTTAAATAGGATGATTTATATGCAGCTTTTAGTTCAAGAAGTCTCTTCTTTCCTGGTAGTGTATGCCAGGAAAAGGTCTTAGGTGGCTTGATCTGTTTCTATTTTTTTCCTATGCTGTATTTACCAATTACCTCCGGCAACTGGTGACTTCTGGTGCAACCAGAAGACTGTCTGTGATAAATCCATTGAAATGACACATAGTGGCTGAGTTTTGTCTTTATCTGACCACTTCATACCAAAAATGTATTCTATTATGCTGGTTTTGCCCTACAGGTCTACTGTAGCAGTTCTGCTTTTTTCATGGAGAAGCCAGATATACAAAGCTCTTCAGCTGAGAGCAAGGAATTTTTTGCTGGAATTAAGGTAATTTTTAAAAAACATAATGTTTTACTTTATCATAGTAGAAATATTTGAGTATTGCTACAGCAGTTATTCCTCTGACTCAAAGGCACTTAAAATGTATTAATTATGAATTAATAGAGCGTGTTGTCAGCTGAGGTGAACTTAAATTTGTCAAAAAACATAAGAGTCACAATTGTTGCTGTGCTCTTCATGTACTCGAGGTGCAGGAAAGCTGAATTGGCACCTTGCACACGCAGTGCAAGCCTTGGATTCCGGCAGCTAGAGCCAAATCTGGCACTGTATTTATAAACATGGAGGGCCACGGCTCAGACCTGAGCCCAGGGACACTGTTGTCCATTAGTTTAATGCTGCTGCCATTTCTGGCATGAGTTCAGAATTTTACCCAGTATACCAAGCTCAGCTGTAGGCCCCTGTTACTGACCTCTAGTTGTGTTTTTGATTATACATCTTTAGCGAGCTGTATTGTAAGTTTGTGGAGAAGAATCCCAGGAGAAATATGGTGCTTCCAGACTCCTTTGGGAATTGTTGCCTGTAGGTAACTTTCCCTCCTTTTCCCTCCGCACTCTCCCAAGATAGTACACCAAACAGCTTCCAGGGGTTACATGGAGAATACATTTTTTGGGGTTAATGTGGTTGGTTTGTTTCTTACCTTTCTATCTAGCCTTTACGCTTGCCTTTTTCTTATCCTTGCCCCTTTTCCCACCTCTTTAAGACTCCGGCTGTAGCGTCCACATCTTTTCTCCAATGTGTTGCTGCTCCTCAGCCCATGTAAACAAGCACTCCTAGCTGGTTAGTAAGCAGTGCTGCAGTTTACTCACAAAGGACACATTGTAAGTAGAGTTTCTTCTATGTTAGATACATCCAGAAACATATGATATATCCGAAGATGGGAAGGAATACAGACTGACAATCGAAAGTAGCATTCCTATTCCTTGTCCTGAGTTTAGCCAGCTTCAAAGTGACTGCAAAATCTCACTAATGTTAAATAGTGTTGATGAAGGTAAGTATTACACTGATTTTGTTGCATTTTGTATGTTTAATATATTTTTATAAATATTCTTGCTGGTATCTTTCTTTGGAGAAGCTATTACACTGTATAATACTTTCTAAAATGTTAAAGTATTCACAGGTTATATATGATGCTGCTGAAAGCAGTAATATGGAAGAATGTGTCCATATTACTTGTTGAAGTTAGGTGATTTTTGACAGCTGTTGATATCAGAGCCATATTCTTTAACTTGAATAGAGAGAATACTTTAATACTTGCAAAGTTTAATTCAGTTAATTTTGTTTACCTGTTGTTTTCCAAGTACTAGATATGCAGTAGCAAAGTCCCCATTTTTTACTGTTATTGCCTTTTTCTCTAGAACTTTCTCAAGCACAAGTCCCGTGAACAGGAGGAGCCTTGCCTTTGCAGACAACCATTTCTATGTCACATTAGCAAGCCTATCATGACTGCCATTAGTCTATCAAACAGGGAAATTCGAAAACAATTTCTTGGGGGTGTGTATGAAGGTGTAGAGAGGAGGTTTTGCATGACCAAATGCAAGAAAAATGCATAATTATTTTAGTTTATGAAAGATTATGTAAATAAGTTATTATCTATATTAAAAGTAGTATAAAACTAGTGACTTATTTAGAGGAAAAATTCACTTTGTATTTTCTTTAAAACAGGTAAAGAGCAGTTAGGTTTAAACTTGGCTCTTTCTTCTTGTCATGTGGATCTTCTCCAGAAACCCTGCAATAATGGAATCTGTAGTCAAGCTGTAATTTATTTCACTGCTGTGACAGACTTCATGCAGGATGGCGACAGAATCACCAGAATTGCAGTTGAACCTATATCCAGTGAGAATTTCCTGTGGAATGGCTATGTTCCAGAAAGCATACAGGTTAAAAATCTTCATGTTAAGCTCTGTTAACTGGTCAGAAGTATGGCTGATGTCAATGAAGTTTCTATTTAAGTCATGACTTTCTGACTCGCACCAAGATTTCTAAGTAGTCAATTTTAATTGTTTTATTTTCATTTAAATTCTGTGTTTTCATTTGAATTATTATTTTTTTTTACATTTTAGTATTGATATAAATACTCAGTTTGAATAAAAGCATAATATAATATATGTAGTAAAATGTAAACTAGTATCCTAGGATAAATAATGTACATGAGTCTGTTTATTTCCAAATCTGACATGGCTTACTATTTGTTACTTTGTTCTGAAGATTACAGTTAAGGATCTACCCACTGCCTACTGCTACTCATTTACTGATCCTCATATAATTACATTTGATGGAAGGTAATTACTGAATTAATGCTCTTAACTTAAAGCATGTGGGGATTTTTTGTGGGTGGTTTCAGTGGGCTCTTTTATTTATTTAAGTATTTATTTTAAATCTCTGCTGGTGATATGAGTCAGATGTAGTTTTCTGTAACAGCACTGAGTTTAGGTTTGTTGGGTTTTTTTTGACAAAAAGGATAAATATGCTTCAGTTTTTAAAAAACGCTTGCCAGTCATGATGAGGTTTGTAAAATTTGCATTTCTAAAGGCAAGTTTTGGGATTGTGGCAAGAGAATGAAGCAAATGGACTATTTTACTTTCTAGAGCCATATGACAAGAGAGGAGAGGATGATGTGCAGTCTGTTGACTATGAAAGATAGGAATGCTCATATATGAACCATGATAAAATGATTGATTAAACAAAACTTTTAATGCAAAGGTGTTTCCAATCAACAGCATAGGTTCCCTATTTCTCTGTGTCAGTATCTGAATCCCTGTAAGGATCAAGTTACTAGAAGCTATCTACTGTCTGTGTAGCATTTTGCTGAGTTTATTAGTGGCACTGAAAGCAATAGTGGCATTGACAGCACTTCTTGAGTACTGCCACTTGCATGTCGCTGGCCTTCTTTTTGAAGTGAAGACAGCTTCCTTGGGCACAGCTGTTGTGGTTTTGCTATGCTTCTTTCTTTCAAAGTGTTTCTAATTCACAAAAGATGTCTGAACAAACACATGCTCCAAGCCTGAGACTTTTATATTCTCTGTTCAGTAGAAGCACATTTCTTCAAGTGGCAGGGTGAAAAGAAGAGGGTGCGTTACCTCCAAATAAGAATGTTCAGACCACAACCCCACTTCTGTGAACTTGATAACAGAA
>JAWWES010000081.1:26896301-26921098 GCA_035583135.1 Lophotriccus pileatus | reverse complement strand
TGAAAAGAAGAGGGTGCGTTACCTCCAAATAAGAATGTTCAGACCACAACCCCACTTCTGTGAACTTGATAACAGAACTCTGACAGAACTGTGATTGACTAGTAATAATAATTAAGTCAATGGAGTTATCCTGATCTTGCAGTTTCTCCTTCAGTAGAAGTTTTAGGGGTGTCTTCACTGAGCATTTTAACTGTGGATGCATTGTGATCAAGCTTTCTTGTGAAGCAGTGTTTTACTGTGATGTAGTCTGTCGGGAAGTATGATGCTGCAGGGAAAGAACTTTCTTTTTAAGGGTAAATTATGTTACTACTTTATTTTACAAATTGAGGAAACAAATAGAAAAGGAACTGTCTGCACTGAATCATGGACAATCTTATGCATTCCCAGTAGGGCAGCCATCTGCAGTTTGTCTGCTGGCCCATTATACACAAAGCAAATTGCCAGTCTACAATTAACTGTCAAATGCCATTTATAGCCAAGAGGCTGTTACACTCACAGCAAAAGTTTGGGGGTTTTCTTTCCATTCTTTCTTCTTCTTTTTTGCTGCTGAATCATTAAATTGGCTATTTTAACCTTGCTTCAGGGGACAGATGGCAACCCTAAGGAAAAAAAGCAAGTTGCTATTTATGGTTTTCATTTTAAATAATCTTAGGGAATAAGCACTCCCCATCTCCATCGTAATAAAGCAGACCTTTTTAAAAAAGATGTGACTTTCAAAATCATTTTGTAAAGGGTACTTGTGCAGATTTCAACAGCTGCCCCCACATGCACACTGCTGTGCATCTTATTTCTCTTTCTGCATAGGTGTACTGTTACAGAAACAGAAAGGTTGAGAAGTACCCTCCAGTACCCTGTCATATGCAGTGTTAAAAAAAATAATCAAAGAATATCAAAGGCTTCATGGTTATGTTTCCAATCACAGCCATTGTCTACATATACTCCACTCATGTTACTTCTTTTATTCCATAGTTTTCTGGTGTAAACATAGGGGTTTATCTTTTTTTTGGTTTAGATCTGCACAGAGGAAGATATAATGGTGTTTGTTCAGGATAAGTTGTGTGTTGGTCTGTGGGCTGTACTGGGTTTTTTTTCTCTGACTCAGGAAAATGAGCTGCATTATCAAAATTCACCAAATATTAGAAATCTGTTTGAAGATAAAGTTGCTGACATGTGTTGATTATAACCAAAGTGATATCACACACTACTCTTTTGATTCCAGAATCTATGACAGTTTTAAAACAGGAACGTTTGTCCTCTATAAGAGTACATCTCGAGATTTTGAAGTTCATGTTCGGCAGTGGGACTGTGGAAGTCTTCACTACCCAGCATCCTGCAACTGTGGCTTTGTTGCCAAGGAAGGAAGTGATATAATTGCGTTTGACATGTGCAGTGGTCAGCTGCGTGAATCGCAGCCACACTTATCTGTAATAAACAGAGACACAACAGGAAGCAATGTCAGAGTCACTGAATCCTACCTAGGAAGAAAAGTAACAGTAAGTGATAAATAATTGCTTACGGAATAGGTAAAATTAAAAATCATGTTTCTCATGATGATATCTTCAATCTCTTTTTAGGTTTTGTTTTCTTCTGGAGCTTTCATTCGTGCTGATGTGAGCGAATGGGGAATAAGCATAACGCTTAGGGCCCCCAGTTCAGATTACAGACATACAGTGGGACTCTGTGGCACCTTTGATGGAATTGCAGAGAATGACTATCACACTGCAAGTGGGGTGGAAATCCCAGATCATGCTAATGTTCCTTTTTCTTTTATTAAGGAGTGGAGGTAACAATTATTCTGCTTAAATCAAGTGTTATAATTTTTGGTTCTACCCTTATAAACCTGTCAAAATACTAAAAAAAATAATAATCTTCTCAAGTTTTTAAGCTAATGTTAGAATGTATCAATGCATTCCATAATTAATCTAAGACAAAATTGAAACTGAAGTGCCAAATAAGTATTTAAGTACTATGCTATAAGATTAGTTTGATTAGGTTTTTAAAAAAGTATCAAGGTGTACATAAAAAATATCCACTCATCTCAATTCTTTTATTATAAGTTATTCTTGAGTTTTGTGTTATAACTGGTCTTTAAATATAGCTGTGTGCTGCAGATTCAGTGACATGCTGTAAAAGTATGAAACAGCAAAGAACAAAAGGTTAATACTTTAGTAACACAATGAAGATAGTTCAGATGGTACAGTTTCATCTTTTTCTTTCTTGTCTAGAATTTTACCAGGAGATAGCTTGTTTGACAAAACACCTGCTTCTTTAACATCTTCGAGAAAAGTAGTTTTCTGTGACTGTGCACTTGAAGATGATGGATTATATCCGTCAGTGAACAAACTGGAGACAGTTTCTCAGTCAGAACTTCCTCTGTCTTGTAAAGAAAGTGAAAATGGTAGATTTCTTTCTTTAATACCAGGACTGGATGTCACTGCTGAGTATCTTGGTCCTGTTGATCTTGTCAGAGGCTTAAAGAAACGTTCATCTGCACATGAAATGGATTTATCTACTCTTCTGCAGAGGGAGGATAATCAAACCAAACTTCACAAAACATCATTAGTAAACTCACATGTCTCAGCAACCTCAGTGAGAAATACTGGTACAGAAAGAGAAGGAAGTTCAAGGTCAGGCATTAGAAAAAATTCTCAGCGTTACAGTAGGCACCTTCTCAAAAGTCTGTCTGTTACAAGTAGAGGGAAGCGTCAGAATTATTACGAATACCATCCAGTATTCCTATTCCAAAGTCTCAGCCAAACAGACTTGGAGGAATATAGTTATTTTTTCCCAGAGGACCATGCCACTGACACAGACCAGAAGTTCCTTCCTTCTTGGCCCACACCTTCAGGCCTCACCGAGTCTAGTGCTTTGCTACTCTGCCAGCAGGCAATAGCTAATTCCAGTATAGGAAGGTCTTGTGGTGCCCTCCTTGGCCGGCGAACACAGGATGCAATCGATATGTGCGTTAGAGATTTGCTGCTGAAAGATGACCTCAGTTGGGCAGGAGCTGCCTTACCTCTTCTGGAGAATGAATGTGAGAGAAGAATTTTAGAAGAAATAAATTACAACCCACAGGAACTTGAAGGCTCAGTTGAGAGCCTGCTTACTGCATTGAAGTGTCCCAGTCTCTGCAGTGGTAATGGGGAATGTACAGAATGGGGCTGTGCATGCTTTCAAGGCTACAGCTCGTATGACTGCAGCATACTGTCTGGTAAGTGGGGGGAAAAAAGAGATTTACTTAAATAATGTTCTCAATGTTCTTACAACATACATGTATTTTTCTCTCCTGCTTTTGTACACAGATAAGGGTTCCCAACAGTGGCCCTGTTCATTACCCAGTAATTTACTTGCACTTAACTACAGCTATAACTGTTTTCCGTTCAGCCTTCTTGTTTCCAAAGGACAAAACATGGGCTTACTTTCTGGTATGTCTGATTTAAGAAGTTTACCACGTGGTCAGTTTGCAATCCAGAGAATTGCCCCAAGAGATTGGCAATGTTTCCACACATTGTCTTCTTCAGAGATCTCCTTTCCCCAATTTTTTATAGTCTATGTGATCCTGTTTACTAACAGGATCTGTAAGTGGGATGTGCTTCTCTTTGGTGACGTTACATCTCTGTAAGATAACTATTAGATGTGATTGGATTAGAATCAACAGTGAAGTAAAGTAAATAGGGCTGGGCAGGATTTTCAAAATTTTCAATAAATAAGACAGTCACTAAAAATTCAGTTAAGTAGGTACACTGGAAAAATATGAACACTACTACAAAACTCAAAACTCTTTCAAAATAAAGGCTGCTAATATTTTCTGTTGCAGTGGTTTGTTTTAGTGACCTACTTAAAAGCAAATAAAGAAAGACGTATTCTCTCTATAAAAAGAAATATTTTATTCCTCTTGAAGTCAAATAAGATGGGTTTACTTCATAAAAACTATTTTTGAGTGTTCTAATTTGTCAGATTACTTCCTGAAATAACTTCCACCTGAGATATTTTGTAGTCTTTAATTAAAAAAAGTCCCATTATAAGTTAATACATAACCATCAACTTTCAAGTTCCTATTACTAGGGCCTGAGTTTCATTTTGATTTTATTCTGCCAATGGGATGTAAAGAATCGTTGTTGAGAAAGCAAAACACATATTCACAAGTCTTTGTTGAATTTTCTCTGCTTCATAATATTCAAGTTCTAAGAGCAGACAGAAGCCTAGTGTTAAATTTAAGATTCATTTTAACAATAAAAAAAATCTTTCTGTTTATGCCTTTCTTCAGCTGGGTCCAGATTTCATTGTTTACATAGTTTTCATGGTTGGATAGAAAAATAAACTTATTGCTTAAAGTAAATGCATATTAATGAGTTAATATACTGGCATTTATTGTCTAATCTCTACTTCCAAGACCAGGTTCCAGAAATTACAGAGCTGGAGAATGCTGGGCTGTGTGATATTCGACAGTATGACTGCACATCAGTGAGAGTTTTTGGACATGGCTTCAGGGAGTCATTGAATCTGAAATGTGAAATCATCAAGTTGCGAGTAGGTCTCCCTGAATAGCGACAATTATATTTTAAACTTCTTGTAGAATGAGAGGCAAAATATCTAACATATTAATCATTGATGTGGGTACAACCCAGTGCTTCAGTCAAAGCTAAAAGCAGAGGCTCTCAGCACTTTGCAGCAGACACTGAATTCTTTGCAAGATTGCCATTTCCTCCATGATAAGAGAAATACAAAACATAATGGGAATGTTCAGCAGCTGAGAGGGAGATAACAGGATAGGGCAGCTATCCATCAGAAAAGGGCAAGGGCAGCCCTGTTAGTAACAACCAGTACATCGTTGTTCAGTTTTTTTAAGTGCTTATGGAGAGGAATTCAAGTACCACTTCTTTGAAAAAGGACAGCAAGGTTAAAGGCATTACTAGATTTCTGCGTCAATTCTAATGCTTGAATGAGCCCTTTATAAACATAATAAATCTGTTAGGAAAAGAGAAAGGCATTTTTGGTGTGCTGTCCCTTTCCCTGAGGTAGAATACCATGGCTATTTAATGGTATACATGAGCTCTATACCCCAGATTTGAACAGGAACTTAAAAAAAAAATTGCATGATAGATGCAAATTTTGCGGTAAACTAAGGAAATCTGTATAGAGAGACTGTTGTTATTCAGACCTAGAATTTGCTCAAGGCGAATTTATAAGCAGTTTACGAGTTTTAGCCTTGAATAAGTAATCAGCAATTAGAAGTTTTTATGTTGTGTTAGACAGGAGGACAAAAAAAACTTCAAAGTAAAACTGTGTTTCATTGATGTGATGATGGAGGGGGTTAGAGTTGGCAAAAGGGGAACCATTCAATGGCAAATTTTGTTCTTGAGACAAAAGGTTTTCTTAGCTAGTTCCAGCAGATGCTAAAATTATTTTGACAGAATATAGATTGTTCTTAACATGTATCCACTCAAGTTGGCTTGAAATGATAGTCGAGAGTAAGTTTACACTCCATTAGGTTAGAAGACTTTTAGACCACGCTCACAGTAAGTCAGTTACTGGGAATTCTCTTCTCACAGTTTGAAATGTCGCAGTTTTAACTTGAGCAAGATATTCTGAAATCTCTCTTCTAGGTGGTGTATTTGGCTCACAACTACTGTACTGGCTCAGTCACATTTACTGATGATCTTTTCACTAAGAGCCAGCTGACTGCTGTTAGCTGCAGTTCAGGAGAAGGCTGCAAATTTTTTCCTTGAGACTACAAAAGAAATTAAGTGGGGGTTTGTTTTGTTTTGTTTAGTTTTTCAGGCTGGAGTAATAGTGAATTTATGGAAATGTCAGTGGACATCAGTTCTTGCAACAGAACTCCCCATACTTTGAGATTGAAATTAAATGATTAAAATTTCATAGGTGAGGCATTTTGACGGAATTTAGAATTTCTTAGTTTCAGTATTTTCACTTTTGAAATGTTAGATCAAATCTGTTGTCCATGGGCTGTCTTACCCAGTTTATGGTAGGAACTTGATAGAGGTTTGGGTCGGACATGGCCAGCAAGCTATGACTACAGAGATACATAATTTAAATGTAAAGCATGAGAGTGTGTTTAACCTCTGCAAAATGAAAATATTCACTTCCTTCTGTGTTACATTGAACCCTAGAAGTAAGTTTTTCTATGGACCTAATGAGCTGGAATGCTAGTAGATCTGAAGGCTTTTTAATGGTTAATCTGTTTCTGAAAAAATTATCTGAACTTGCCTCTTAATAACAAAAGATTTCTGGAGAAATAGACTGTATCACTTTTCAGAGGTTACAGTCCTAAATGCACTCAAAATTATATATTTAGAAATATTTAGCATTTATACTTTTACTTACCCTTGCTGTGAATTCTTTAACTGAATACAGGGTGAAAGAAAAACAAAATGTTTGATTGGGACAGAAATAGCTTATATGTCTTTTTAACAAAAGTGTTTAATTTTCTGTCTTAAAAAAAAACAAACAAAAACCAACAAACAAACAAACAGAACCCCCCCACAAAGGCCTATACAGCAGATGACACCTATGTGAGGACTGGGATTGAATAAATGTCTCGATTTGCTTCAGTAAGTAGAAAATGTGCCAGCTCAGTAAAACCTAGTCAAGCTCAAAATTATTTTTACTTTCTGTTCTCTTCATTCTTAGTCTGTCTGGATCCTTACTTCCATCTAACTTTATTTATTTTTCATATGCTTATTCCTACTTCCACATCAATACTTCAGTCAAACAGTGTTATCATCCTTATTCTGTTACCTTGAACTCTCAGGATGGATCCTTGGATGACTTGTCTTCAGTGCAGTTTAGAAGAAAAGTCTACAGGGTCAATGGTGTCCTGTTCAATTGAAAATCTACTGGCTTGTACAAGGGCCAAAAGGCTCAGTGCCAGTATTCCCCCAGCACCCAGAATGATACCTGAGCTCTGCCAAAAACCTCATCTGTTCCTTCCACTAACGCCTGTCCTCACATGGGAGCAGAGATGGAGTGTGACAGAGGCACTTGCACGTCAGATTGGTCCCGTTGCAGGACCACCCACTGTTTAACCCTCCTATTCCTCTCCAGCTGGAAGAACTGTTTGTCCTTGACAATGCAGTGCCAAAGGGCTGTGCGTCAGCAAAGGCTTCCCTGTCTTTCTTCCACAGTAGCAGGCTTAGCTAAAAATCCTTGTGTGCAAATAATGTCATTTAGTATTTGCCATCACATTCTAATCCAGACATATTAGACTTGTTAAAAAACTGTACAATACACGTGTTTTTTCTCTCTGATAAAAATATTTTCATGATGTGTTTCACTGAAAAACAGATTTTCTGTCTTAACATTTAGTATAGTAATAGCCACTGGGGTCCTGGAGAACTTCTGACTATGCCAGCTGTCTTCCAAAATGCCAGGACCGTTGACTGCCAATTACCAAATGATGGCCAGCAGTCTGATGTCATGGATGTGGTTGATGATAAACCCATTGCCATGTGGAAAATAAAGGTACTTACAGAAATTTCAAACATTCACTTACGAGTAAGATGAAAATATATCATGTAGATGTTATTCTTTTTTCAGTGATACTAAAGGTGGAACTCAGCTTGCCTAACTTGGCGGTCTCAGTTTCATCACCTAAGCTGAAGTGTTGAGTGTCATTTGAGTGTGTTCTCCTTCAGGGGGACTGTAGATATGACCCAGGTCCTACAGAGACACTTGTTCTTCAAGAGTAGAAGTTACCCTACAGAATTTCAAATAACATTGGATACATTTATGGTAAAATTGAATTGAGCCCAGCCTATATGTACTAACCGGTATGTGAGGCAGATATCTGAGCTCTCGTACAGATTGAGTCAGTAAGGTCAAGAGAGTGTACACATTATTCAGCTTACCCTAAAATAGGCACCCACATGTGATTGGTCAAATATCTTCATAGACTTATGGGCAGGTTTGATTAGATTTCTGATGACTGTTTTGAGAGTTTAAATACCTGTATGTAGGTGTCTGTTAATAAGTTGAAGCTCACGTCAGCAGCCCAGATTGGTGATCTATTGATACCTGTATTGGTTAATCCATTTTTGCTGTACACCTTGCAGGTTTCTAATGATGGATTCATTTATAGCAACTCTAAAACAATGCTATTGTATGATGGAGCCTGTCAGACATGTGAACCACAAGAATCTGGGTTATGTACATTAAAGGTATGTGTTTCACTAATCTCCATTATGAATAAAATGCATTTTTTCAGGCAGAAAAAAAAATGTAGAAAAGTCAGCAGAACGTACCCTGTTCTTCTTTTCAACAGGGATTTTCTATGCACGGAAATGATATGCACAGAAAGGCAAGCTGAGATGAGGCAATTTTAAATGTAAAGAATCAAGCCAAAAGCACTTCATATAATTACCAAACAAAACCAAACATACTGTGAGTTGCTTAGATTTAAAAACAAGCATAGTTGTTTAATGGAAGTGCAGAATTATTACATTTTATTTGATGCTATACAAATTAATAATGAATTTGATAACAAAAAATATTAATGAATCACATTTTTATTTCTCTAAAAGGAGAAAACATGCAACATAGATGGACTCTGTTATGGTGAAGGAGACACAAATCCAACCAGCCCTTGCTTACTCTGCAGACCTGACATATCAAAGTTAACTTGGTCAGTTGCTGAAAGTAAGTTCTAAATAGTTCTTTTGTAATACCAAGAAGATGGAAGTCTACTAAGCTTTTATATTATGGAAATAGTGATGGTTTAGCTTTAACTATTTACAAATAACTAATGAAAATTAACAACTTTCAGTTTAATTGGCACTTTGAAGTCTTTTGGTATTTAGCAAGCTACATACACATATGTTTGTCTTCAACATATAGATATAAAAAGTATTTAAAAAAAATTATTCTGATACCAAACAGGTGGAGATCACAAATTGAATTAAATGACATGTCATATTTATTAGCCCCTTAATATTTTGACTAAATGATCTACATCAATAGCAGAGATACATGGCCTAAATACTTGAAATTATATCCAAAGTTTTCATACTTCAGTCCATTTAGAAAACACACTATGAAAAGAAGATCTAAGATTTTCCTTTTTCACAGTATAAAGTTATAGACTAGAAATTGTAGTTCTTTTGGCTCAGACTTTGTATTTTCCATTGGTTTTTATGTGTATGAATGTGCTGGCAGGACTCTGCCTTGATTGCAAAGGGTCTTGTGTGAATGGGACTTCTGGTCCCTGTCTTGGTGAATCTTGTCCTAATTCAAACTTGTACGGGAAGCCAATGTAGCTATACCTATTTCAAAACAATGAAACCTGAATTAAAGGAATGAAATGAAACTCATACAGCAGTCAGGAAGTCAAGGGATTTCCATGTTAGAATCATATAATTAAAACACAGTGGTTAAATGCAATAAATTTTTTTCTTTTTTTTTCTTTTTTTTTTTTTTAATGTGTAGATGCAGTGCATTACAAGCTCTTGCTTAGTAGACGTAATTTCTTGGTTATGTTGCTATGGTTAAAATGAAAATATCAAGTGTTTTTTCTGTGCCATACAAATGGCATTAGAATTTAAGAGAAAAAATTATGTGTGACTTCCTTAATAGAAAGATATGATCCTTTTAATTTTTTTAAGTATATAGTAACTTTTGCTTAAAAGATGAGAACATCTCCTTTGTTACAGATAACCAGCCTCCAGTCCTTGAAACTTCTCAGGTTATACTACAGACTTTTTATGGAGAAGACCTTGTATATCAGTTTTTGGCTTCAGATCCGGAGGGCTCTGCCATTCATTTCACACTGGATTCTGGGCCAGAAGGTGCCAGTCTTTCCCCATCAGGTCTCCTTTTGTGGAAAGCTGTGTCAATGGATCTCCATAAATTAACATTTTCTTTGACAGATGACTGCAATGCAACAACTAAGGTAGAAATAGAGGTAATGCATATTACAGTAGAATGACACCTACTAGTACGATGTTTAAGATACCTAATTACAGAACTCATCGCTAGTTCATTAAAAAAATAGAAAACTGTCTTATTGGGCATGTCTTGTAGGTCAGTGTAAAATCATGTGATTGCCTAAATAATGGCTCATGTGTGGCAAACATTAATTTCCCACCTGGAAGTGGAAGATATCTTTGTGTGTGTGTGGCTGGATTTGAAGGTGATCTCTGTGAAGGGAATACTGATGACTGTAGACTTAACCAGTGTGGTATTGGCAGATGTGTGGATGGAATAAACAGCTATTACTGTGAATGTCCACCTGAACTTCAAGGTAAATTGCTACTTTATTTACACACATGATAAATGGGCATTTCTAGTTTTATGTCTGCAATTTTATTTTTTAATTTTTGACGATAAATAGCTTACTGTTAGATTATGAAGAAATTTTATGGTCTGGTGATAAAGATATATGGTATACTTCAAGATTTTTCTTGCATGAATACAATGGTTGTTTATTTTAGTTTACTGTGAAAGCAAATTTCCATTGTTTTTCTCCACAAAGATAAACTCAGCAATATGGAGAAACATAGGAATGATGAGTTTGGTTACAGAGTGATTTCTCCTGCAGATAAACATGTAGTTCCCAGAGCCCATCTTCTCCATATCCTGCGATAAGGAAGATACTTAATATAAGATGAAAAAATGTGAATTGCAAACCTAGTCAGCTGCTCTTGTTACATGCACTATTTCAGCACTTGCATACATTGTACTTTTATAAGTATGCCGTCAAAGTCTAGTGACACAATATTGTAGTAAAAATTAAATCTGTACTTTAATGCAGGTAAACACTGTGAAGAGGATGTAGATGAATGTGCATCCAGTCCTTGCTTCCCTGGAGTATATTGCTTCAATACTTTTGGCTCTTACTATTGTGGTCCATGCCCAGATAATCTGCGAGGAGATGGGAAGTCATGTTATGGTAAAATTACTTGTTTTTCAGAAGAGTACTATTACCTTACTGTCATTCAGATAAAATTTCTTTGATTATGCTTCATGTTTCTAACAGTAACTTAGGACTCTTTTCAGTAGTCAGCAAAACAGGACTGTCTCTGGTGATGGCAACATCAGACTATACTGGGTGGCATAGCTGTAGGAACCTTTTTCTAGTGACAAGAAAAAAAACCAGATACAAAACACCCCAATTCTTTTATATCAAAGTAGAATACAATGAAATTTTGGGTTTTTTTCCGTCATTATTTTCAGAATATGAGAAATTATTGACAAAATATTTTTCTATTAGATTGATTAGCATAGAACTATTTACCCAAACCAAGGCATTTGCCAAATAAGGTGCCCAAACTTTTATTTACAATGCAATTACTGAATAACTTCTATGTTTAAAATACTCTGTTAAAAACTTTTAAGAAACATATTTTACTTTTTATCTGCTTTCTGAATTTTGAGTTGTTCTTATCTCTTAAAACTTTGACTGTTTTATTTAAAGTTGAAACAATGTAGCTACTTCTGTGGACTACTAATATGCCTTCACTTATTTTTTTTAGAAAGCTTTGAAGACACCGATGTTGAAAGGAAGGATTCCACAGGAGATATTGGAGGGAATAAAGGTGATTTTTTTCATAAAGAGAATTGAATTTCTGATTCACATACTGATAAGAATAGAGTTGTCAAACAAAGGTCCTAGGCAGTTTTATGTTAGTTAGTTTAATTTTTCAGTTTGACACAATTTAATTCATTACTGGGGTTGTATTCTGATGTGAAAAATGAGACTGAAATGTCAATATCAACAAATCCCTTAGGTCAGTCAAGTCATTTTATTAAGAGTGTGATGTATGACACTCTTACAGTTGCCTTTTGTTTTAGTGACTAACCACTGACATAGAATAGGTAACATGGGGATAGGAACATCTGTTATATGAGATAAGCAAAAGTTTATGGCATTATGTTGAATGCCATTTTCCTGCTTTAACTCAAAGGAAAGGTGAAAGATGTGGCAAGTGACTGCTATTGGTGGCATTTCCAGGTTTGTGCCTGCTGGGGCTTGCTTTGCGGGAAATTCTCGTATGTCTTTCCCCTTTATCTCTGAATTGTTGTTGAGGGAGAAGGAAGATACTCTCTCACTCCACTGCCAGTGCTGGATAACTCTTCATCAGCTGCAAAATGGTTTGCCTTTCAGCAATGGGAGACAGCACTCTAATACAATTCAGTAAAGTTTAACCTTTTGTGGACCATTTTCTAGAACTGTTATAAATGGGTTGGAGTTCCATTCTTCCTCTGCCCCATAATGCTAAAAGACCGCATATGGCATTCTACCAGTCCAGGATTACAATGCCTTACTCCTTTTGACAGACTTCCAACTTTTCCGGGGCAGAATATGAAGAACTTTTCATTCATTTTGCACTCCTTTCAATGAGAAGGCTGAGTCAGTCTCAGTTGTTTAGAAAACACAGGCAAAACCCACTAATAAAACCCATGCAGAAACTTTAAGGAAGTTGCTTAAAAAGTGTGAAGAGTAAAAGATGGTAATACTTTTGCAACAAGATGGTGGATTATTCACCAAGAATACTGTCCGTGGTGCATCAGTAAGTAAAATCATCTATATACTTGTGATTAAGTCTTTGCTTCTGGACTCTCAGCTTACTACTAGCACTTAGATACACTGATGAACCATATGCAGTATCTTTTCTTTAAATTCTTTCAGTTACCTGGCTGGAAGCCATATATGGAGCTGGCAATCTGCTCTGACAGTAAATTTGTTTATTGACATGATATGGGAAAATCTCTGCTGTCTGACTCATATATATGGTGATTTCTCCTTATCTTCCAGCCAAGAAAAGGCCATGGTGAGAGGGAAAGGACATGGTTTGTGGGAAAGGACATAAACAAAATCTTACTCTAATTCTACGGGTTAGGTTCTACTGCATGCTTACATTCTGATGTAGCACATGGAGGGACTTCCTGAATCACAGAATGAATGGGCTATATGTTTACCTGTTCAGAAAGCATTCCCCATCCTCAGAAGGAAAAGGGTCTGTTAGTGTTCACGTACTTTCCCCCCCTCCCTTTCTTTCTAACATGCTGCAGGGTTTCAACAATCGTCTTTTGAGAAGGTTTTAAGCATCTCAAGCTATAATCCCAGTTCTATGGATGTCCCAAAGAGATTTATTTCTACAGAAATGGTCAGTAGCAGCACACCACCAGCCTCCACAGTAAAAGCAATCACTGCCTGGAAGTCACTTGATTCTCAGAGAAGTGCTTTTTTACAACCTGTTGTTACTAGAAACATTGCTCATGCTCTCATCAGTGGTCACCTTGCTGACATAGAAGTGAGTTCTTCAGTACATGCTGTGATGACTGCATCTTCAGGGAGCCATGCTATATCACATGAGAAGAAAACAAGGGAACAAGTTGAGGCCTACAGCTATTTTGATACCAGCAGGAAGACTTCTAGCAGCAGAGCAAATATAAGCAAAGGACTTTCTTTGCCAAGCAAAGCATTCAAAGGTGGCAATGCTCAGAGAGTTCTGCACCTGTTAGCCAAGCATAAAGCAAGTAATTTACCTTTTGCCCTTGTTGAAGTCACTGTCCCACCAAAAATGCTTCCTGAAGAATTGAGTGAAGCAGTGATTCCTAAAGCAATAACCTGTACTGATTTACCCTGTTTTCCTGGTGTACACTGTGAGCCAAATCAGGATGGTAGCATCAAGTGTGGTCGTTGTCCTTACGGTTATTATGGAGATGGCTTCACTTGCAGAGGTATTACAAATAACTGAACTGAAATGCCTTGAAAAAGGAATCTTGAGATGTCTTTGTAACTTGAAAGTACATTGTTACTGTATAATCAGTGAAAAGCATGGTGTATTGAATTTTCTCACTTTCCTTATTAATATTGGCATAGCCTACAGGCTTTTCGTTGTATGGATGCACTTAAAAATATTTTTCTGATGTTATTGAACTCCCATTTATAAGCAGTGACGTAATGGATTCTCTGTGATCTGTGTATTACGTTAGGCAAAACACAGTTGTGTGAAATGGTACTTTCATTTTCCTTATTCCTTTCTTTGTTTTCTTCATTGCCTTTCAGCAAGATGTAGACAAACATGTGGCAAAAATATGGAGTGTGTGGCACCCAATATTTGTAAATGCAAGCCTGGTTATGCTGGTTATAACTGTCAGGCTGGTGAGTATGGCATTTTGATTTTGCCTATGGTAACTTATATGCACTTGAAGAGTGATATTGATTTCTTTGCACAGCTCTGTGCAGACCTGATTGCAAAAACCGTGGGAAGTGCATTAAACCAAATGTCTGTGAATGTCTACCAGGATACAGTGGCTCCATTTGTGAGGAAGGTAAATAGAGTATTTTTTGCTTTTGAATACATAAATACCCAAGGGATGCTGTGAACAACTTCTATCACTGTTCATTCTGACAGCAAAGAGGTGTGCTCATTTTACTTTAACAGAACTATTAAGTAACACATTAGTGTATATCCTGATTTTCTTGATATACACTGTAAATGTTGCTTGTGATTGGATATTCCCTTTCACAGTAAGTAGAGGACTTCACCAGTGAATGTAATTGCCTCTAAGCTAAACAGTCCTGAAGAGTGGGAAGTACTCTCTGGAAATTGTGTCAGGTTTCTTTTTTTCAGGGTGTCCACCACTGTTGGGACTCTGTGTAGTGCTGGAATTAAATTCTTCTTGTTATTCTTGTCAAAAGGCATGGCATATGTCTCCTTATTTTATTTCCAGTTCTTTGCTCACTGCCAGTTATTAACATTTCCCTTTTTATAAAGCATGACCAATCCATGCATCTTTGTGGAGCTGAACAACATAATTCTGTATTTGCAGCACATTGTAAACCACCCTGTCAAAACGGAGGCACATGTTTGGCCAGAAATCTCTGCACCTGCCCATATGGATTTGTGGGACCAAGATGTGGTACAAGTAAGAAAAAGAGTATGAGGGGAAAATACAGAACATTTGCTTTTGTTCTTCAGGAGCAAGAAAGCAAATTATAATTTAAATTTTTGATGCACTCTGTCTAATGCTAGCAAATGACATAATACCTCTGCCTCTTTGAAGGAGCCCATGCTTGGACTTTTTGAACGTTAGATAATATTTGCACATAACTTTGAAAACATAATGGACTATAAAAGTTTGCCTAGATTTCATATAATTTTATTGTTCAGAGAGTCCAAATTTAGACATGCTGTTTATATATCATTCACTTGAATGTACTACTTTACTGACACTGAATTGAGAAAGTGCTTTGTCTCCTCCTCAAATCCCAGCACTTTTGGACTCAGTTTTTCTTGTTCTGGTTTCGTTTTTGACATTAAAAAAAAAAAAAAAAAGCTGCTCTTTGTTAAGGAGTGCTAAAGAGAATGAGATATAGTCTTGAAGAACTGATTCATGGTTTTCCAGAGCCATGATACTTAAATGTCTTTGCTTGTTAGTCTCGTGTCACTATGACTGCTGGCTAAAGCAATGGAAGATATTTGACTGAACTTTCTTGAAGTCCATCAAACCCATCATGTAACGTGATCATTTGACTCTTAGTATGGCATTTCCCATTTGTTTCAGAATTTTTAAAAAATTTTCTAGGTTTTTAACACTGAATACAATCAAACTATGGATAATTGCATGGAAAGGCTTTTTATTTACTTTGTTGTCTGGTGCTAGCTGTTACGTGTTTGAGACTGGATTAATCTGGTCAGCAATTCCTCTTCAGCTAGTGGCAGTTATTTCCAGTGTTGATATTTTGGAAAGAACTGAAAAATTAATCAAGCATAATTTGTAACATATCTCTTTCTCTCCCCTGACCCCCATCTCCTCCACTGCCTTCTCCTTTGTTTTTGCCCAACTTTTTGGATGGTAGTGGTTTGCAACAGACATTGTGAAAATGGTGGTGAATGTCTCACTCCAGACATCTGCCAGTGTAAACCTGGGTGGTACGGACCTACGTGCAGTACAGGTAACACTCTCTTCTTCCATGTTCCTGAGAGAGCGTCCATGGGACCTCCCGTAGTTTGAAACCTGGAACTGTGTGGCTCAGAGAGCAGAGATGAGCAGCTGCTTACTGCAGCAGAGCCCCAGCACTCCCTCGTGTCTCTGTAGGTAGTTTTGCTGCCAGCAGCACCTCTTGGAAGTCTTATACTGATTCTTTAATTTTGGTGGAGGTTCTGTGGGAGTGGTGTTACCTGCAGTTATCTTAGTTTAGTTACTGTCCTTGCAACACACACACATTTTTTATATACTTTATTTGGATGTCATGCTTCCCACTCTTCCTGACCCTATTTCTGCAGCAATGTGTGATCCTGTGTGTCTCAATGGTGGTTCCTGTACTAAGCCAGATGTTTGCCTCTGTCCACATGGATTCTTTGGTGCCCAGTGTCAGAATGGTAATATTTTCTTTTTTTTCTTACCCTCACCCTTAGCTGCCATTATGAGACAACGTGTGAGAAAACATTAGGACATGAAATTAATAATCAAGTCGTGTACCTGAGAAGTGGTGCAAAACAGATATTTTGTTATTTTTTAGATTTTATGACTGATTCAATGAGTGTCCAAGGAGAAGGGAGGCTCAAAATTTGTCTTGTCTTCCACTCAACATTTGAGCAGCATTCAACCAACCATTTTATATTTTGTGTAGCCTAGTTACTCATGTACACATACAGTTGCCAGTCTTGGCCCCCTTTTATCTGATTTTGTCTTTACTATTGATGTTGGTATCAAACCACATTAACGTGATTTTTACAACACTAGCCTGATAGTGCTGAACATCTGTACAAGCTGTCAGAATCTTAGTGTTGCTCTCTTGTTTTGTAGAAGTATATCACTAAGTCAAACAAAATGCAAACTACAGCCTTTTCCTCCTGTTTCTGTCTTCTAGCTGTCTGCAGCCCGCCTTGTAAGAACGGTGGTCATTGCATGAGAAATAACGTCTGCACTTGTCCTGATGGGTACACAGGTAGAAGATGTGAAAAAAGTAAGCCAGTGTTAAAATCCTTCCAGGATCCAAAAATAACCAATCAATTATTCTGTAATCAGTTAAATGTATTAAACAGCATATGTTTTTGATTTAAAGGCATCTGTGAGCCAAGGTGTATGAATGGTGGAAGATGTGTCGGCCCAAACATTTGCTCTTGTCCTTCAGGATGGAGAGGAAAAAGATGTGACACTCGTAAGTACCTTGTAGTTAAGAGGAGAACCATACCTTAAAAGTAATATATGATTTAAGGTAACTCTGTCCACACAAATAATAGGAAGTTAGTGCCAAAGAACTTAGGCAAATACACACATTGAAAAAAGTAGTAGTCTGTAGCTTGGAAGCGAAATTTAGGGTGGATAACTAATACCATGCAGTTCTTAGGCTAAATCATGGGATCAAAATATCTTTTAAATTCTTGTATAGCAAGTATTACCTGTTTCTTTCTTAATTTTTGTCTAAATAAGAAACATCCATATTTCTGCAAGGAGCTGAGTTCAATAAAGTGAAAAAAATTCAATTTGTGCTGTAAGAAATAAAAAAAAAATAGAAAAAGAAGTTCGGTGAAAGATGGGAAAACTGGAAACAGTGGGAAGCAATTGAAATTGAAGATGCAACGAGCACAAGCTCTTTAGGACAGGCAGAAATAGGACTGTGATGGTAGAACATCTGTGGGTCGCATTGTATCTTAATGAAGATACTGATGGTGCATAAAGAAAATGTGTCGGCATGGATAAAAGCACAATCTGCATGAAAATCAGCATGAGGATGGGTGGTAGAAATCCCATAGCTAAAGTGGTTAGTGTCTTTCATAGTACTCACCTGAGGCTCAGGAACTGATGTGGGCAATGAGCTCTCTAATGGCGCGGAGGAAAAACAGTTTTCTCTGTATTACTTTCTGTAATTATTGGAAAGGTGGTTTTTTTTTTTTTTTGTTGAAAAAAATATTACCAGTATTGACAGGGATGAGATATTCTTAGACACAGTGGAAGAGAGATTTGATTATCAAATAGGCACCTAATGAATGGAAATAGTAGTGGGTTAGATTATGGTTTAATAAGCGGGGACAAATGCGCAGAAAAATGGGTCACAGAAAATAACTTTGGATCAAATGTTCCTGAGTTGATTCACCATGTGTTCAGTTGCATGACAGACAAAAGATCTCTCGCCAAGGTGTGGGGTTTAGAAAGGTAAATTTGGAAAAAACAAAGCTATTAGCATATTTCAGGCTTTTGTAGCAATCTGTGATGCCGCAGAACATCTCAATGGCCGTAGGGCTTTTTGTTTCCAGTTGCCTCTCTTTAATATCCTGTTGATCTTAGATATTGCAGTGAAGGTGATGTGACTCTTGTGTATGGAAAGCACTCAACCTCTCATGGGCATCCTGAAATCTGAGTCATAAGTCAAAGTTATCACTTGGAATTTAACCAAACTTTGTGATGATGTTTGTGCAGCGATCTGTCTTCAGGAATGTAAGAATGGTGGGGAGTGTGTTGGACCGAATACATGTCATTGTCCTCCGCAGTGGGAAGGAATCCAGTGTCAAACACGTAAGAATGATGTGACCTGAAACCTCTTGCTTCAGCACAGTTCAGACTGCACAGTACAGCCGTGTGCAGAGCCTTCAAGTCCTATACCTTGGTTGTATTTTACCCTGATCTGTGTTAAAGGCAGGATAAAGTGTAGAGATTCCTTTGCCTGCTCTGAAGCCGTCCAGGATATGATGGCAGTCTGGGACTGTGGCAGTATGTGTTGGCTTGCTCTAGTACTGTACACTGCTGTACCAGCCCTGAGAGGCCATTGCAAGAGCTTGAAATAGTAAGATGCATTATAAAACACCTTACTCATGTTCCTTGCTCAGTCTCATTCACGCCCTTGGCATGTTCTCATGTTAAATCTCTGCCAAAGCATGAGGGGGATGGGATGGGCATAAAAACTTTGTTGGTTCCACATGACCTTTAAGTCTCCTTATGCTGAGGGGTGTTTCACTGTGAAAATACTGAATGAGTTCATGGCTCCTATAAGCAAACAGAATAAGTATATAGAGATAGTGCCACTTCTCCTCCACCAAGGTGTTTCAATGAATAAAGCCACATATCTCTTGTTTTAGCTGTGTGCAACCAGAAGTGTCTGTTCGGAGGCAAGTGTGTGTTGCCCAACGTATGCTCTTGTCGTCCAGGTTATACTGGAGTCCTCTGTGGGAAGAAAATTCAGGTACATGTGGAGTCAAGATGCCACCACAGATACAGTGATTTGGGAGTCATTATCTATTCCACCCTTGTCCAATGAAGCAGCACAATATACACCAAATGTGTATTTAGTCTGATTTCTCCCTTTCAGTTGTCAGTGAGGGAAAATTAATGAAATTCCCAAGAGCTATGCCAGTAACTTTTAGGCTTTAATATTTAAAAAATTGTTCTTAACACCTAATGTACATTTCCTTTGTTTCAAATTAAGCTGATTACCTCTTGTCATGCAGCAGGGATTGGTAACTATCCTCTTCACAACCACTGTTCTCTCTTCCAGCGTCTGGCCCCTTTTTAGGGAGAAGTGTCCCACTGCTGGCTTTCTTAGCTTGCATCTTTTCCCAGTTAACTACGCTGTCACTCAGTTCATCCCTGTTTTATACAAATGTTCCTTATCCCCAGGTGTGACTTGGGAGTAGCTTTACTTTTTTGCGTTATAGGGTGTGATGACGATTTCTCTATTTTGTCACAATTTTCTCATGGATTCCCTTGCTTGAGTGCTGACAGTCACTCACTGAAGTAGTTTAATAAAACATTTCCTTACAAGTAACTTCTTTGTGACATCTGAAGTAAAAGTATGCTCTTCTTGCATCATCTGTAATGTTTCTCTTCTTTTAATTTCAATGTATAGACACTTTTCTGGTGTCAGCAGAATTGAGAGATGGGGCAGATGTGTTTCAGAAATTGAAAGAGAGAAATGCTCATACATATTTTGAAAATATAAAACTACACATCCTATGATAATAAGAGACTATTTTTTGCAATATGGATTTCCAAAATGGGACCTAAAGAGGGGAATATTTTGATTTAAATGTTTACATAAATATGACTGCAAAGCATTAATATATTTTTAATCTAGAAAATATATATTGCTGATCAGTCAGACAATGCTGTATTGATCAAAATGGCACATTTTCTTTAAGAAACAAAAGGGGTATAGGCACAAGTTTAACTTACGTTGTGATTGTGTATCAGGAAAGCAGAGACTCATTGATAACTTTATCATAAGCATGGGCTGCATCATTAAAGTCTGGTTTTAATTTTTTTCTCTCTCTCCAAGGTACAAAGGCATCATGACTGAAGAAGTGTATCAATTAAATTGCAATGCTTCGTGGATGTATGAGAATTGAAAAAAAAGGCAATTACAGAGTTTATTTAAATCAAAGGAATATTCAGAAGTGTTATTTTTAAAGATTCGTATTAGTCACAAATATTGGTGAACTTTAAAACAACAAGTCTTGTAGTCTTAAACAAGTCTTAAAGCATATGTATATTTCTATAATTTTTTGCTACCTCATGCACAAACCCCACAGCCTCTGATGTCTTTACTGGACTCACAGATCTGATGACTGATGCAAACCCAAAATTCTGCAGTTTGTTGATGCAGTCAGATGACTGTGAGATTTCCTTTGTGGGAACAAGATTGTGACAGCTGCTGAGTGTTTCCAACAAGGATGGCAGCACTTCAGCACTTCCTGAATGGTACCTTCTGTTTTTAAACACTGTATACATTATGTATTATTTGGCTGCAGACAGAAGAAAAAGCAGAACGATGTTTTTCTTCTTCTCTTGTATTTGCATTATTCTTGGTATAATGACAAGCCAGGAGGGAGGAAGGAGGGGGAACCTGAACTGAGGCTGGGCTCCTAACAGTGGAGGCATCCTTCCTGTCTTGTTAACAGTCAAACAGATGCAGAATGGCTCTGATTTATCTATGGCAAGACTTTGTAGCCACAAGACAGATACCAGCTCTTCTGTTTTGACTTCCTTACTTGCACTTACAAATTTGAGTACCCAGCTACTGAATTATTGCTGTGTCTATAAGACTTTAGGCCTCTCCTTTGAGATAGCATTCAGTAATGTGAGGAAATTTTGTCCCCAGGTCTCTAGGAGAAATTGACAATGCTTTTAGCAATGGTGAATCTTCAAATGGGAACTAATAAGCGGAGAAATTTGTTGTATATATGCCATCCGTACACATCATGTCAGAAAGTATTTGTAAGGACTTCTTAGAGGATTTCTTTCCATTACCTATTGTTCCAATGAACTGTTAGCACCTACCAGCTGCCAGATAGTTTTTGAACAAATGAAATTCCATTTTTTCCTAAGTTTCCTACAGAAGACCACTACCTTCTCCTAGAGCTGTTAAAGACATTTCAGTTCCTGCCACAATGAACTTGAGTTCTGGTAAAAGACACAAATATCCCTTTACTTAAACCATTCAGATTTACTGTTTAGTTTTGTTTATTTTAGACCAAAATTAAACATCGTGACTTTCTGTTCTCCAGAGCAATATTTAGTTTACATGCTCTAATTCTGAATGGGAAGAAAATAAGAGCTCATTTTGCCATTTACTGCCACTCGGGGATGCTTATTGCCAAATCACAGCTTTTAGCAGCTCTGTGCCTAGATTTCTGCTCACCTTTTGGTAGTCCTCTTAAGTCATTTTGCAAAGTAAGCTGGCATTTTGATAGCTCAGCATCATTCCAGAATGATACCTGATGGATTTCCAAGTGCCTGACTTGTGTATTTAAAAAACATTTTCAGTTTCCCACTTGCATTTTAAATTTCAGTGTTTCCGTAGTTTCTGTCAATCAGGCATCCCAGTGGCTGATAGCCTAATAATCTGAGAACTGTTCTGTTATTTAAAACCTTTCTCACATCTCACAAAGATCTCGATGAACAAAATCTGAGTAGCTCTTGGAACTGATGCCTCAGGATGATGCTTTGAATACACAAGATTCTGAAAATGTTCTTAAAGTGCAAACACAGCAGTATCACATAATCTCATTGTAATCACCCCTGTTCCACATGTCAGTTACAGAGGTACTGTGCTAAAGAGAAAGAACATCTGCCTGGAACACTGCTAATAGTATTTTGGTTAATGAGTTTCTGCAACCCTCTGTTCACAGAACTTAATATGTATATGTGCATTTCTGGGATTTCAGGCTGAATAAAGGGGTTTTTTATCATAACTTTTAGTATTTCCCATTTATTTTCAATGGTTCTAAAGGCAGAAATTATTTTGTTTACATTTTTCAAACACAAGCTGTGTGAACAAAAGGACATCCAGAGTTTTGCTGTAGTTGCTGAAAATGCTCAGTGCTAAGCTGTGCTATTTTCCAGCAAACATATGGTGCAGAAAAATTACATGCAAAAGGCCAGACAGCTACTTCAAAACTGTCCAGTAATTATGTGATTAGTTGAAGCTATTTTGTTAATAGATTGTCCATCATACACGTGAAACAGAATTCACTGTAATTAGAAAGCACATTGCAACAATGGAGCAAAACTGCTCAGTGTAGCAAGAAGAGGCAGAAGCACAGAGAGTGCTTGTGTACTGAGGTTAACAAAACTGTTCTGAACTTGCAATCTGAAATTGTGCCCCAAAGATTTAGGGGATTTGGGATGGGGAGAAAAGTGTTGCACACTGCTGGAGTTGACACAGTTCCGATCTGATGGAACAAATGGCCACTTGTGCCAAACTGAAAATCTTGCAGTGACCCTTAGCACGCTATGCAGAACACAGGCATCTTCACTGAACTGTCTTGCATGATTTCTTTAGACACTAAAGAGTGCTGGAAGGTACCTGTGTATATCATCCATTTATTACCAGGTTGTACTACAGTTGCTCTTCAGGCCAGCAGAAATTCTCCCAAGTGCAGGTTGACTTTTGTCCCTGATCTTGAAAAGATCTTTAAAATGCAGTCCTATTAATGCTTTCTGAAGGAAGGACTCATATCACAGGAGACACCACGGCAAGCCATGTTGGCTGTGATTTAGAAATAAAACCACAAGTGGGCCCCATGAGAAAGGCTCTTTTTAGGAAAGAGCTGTGAAGAGAAGCAAGTTAACATTTCCATTTAGAAAAAACAAACTTATAAAGAAGAATCAAATGATTCATCAAATGATGAATACTTTAGGCACAAATCCTAAAGTAAATAGGTATAAAAATTGAAGCTACTTGACAAATTGGTTACATCAACTCCATTACTTCTCCAAATGGGAAGTTACAAAGTTTAAATTCTCAATAAAACATAAGATCTGGGTAGATACACAAACCCAAACACAGAGGTTAGAAAGTGTTGCTAATGACTAAAGATGTTTATGCTGTTTCTGTCACATAAAGGTGTCACATGGCGGTGTTGGGTCATTTTATTCAACTTCCGCCCACAGCTCTGTTTAGCAAGTAAATGATATTTTACAGATAAACCACTTAAATCAATTCTTGTAACAACCACTTATTAGTAAAAGAGAATATATAAATGGTAAAATGTGAGTGCAAGTAAATTAGAAAGAAGAAACACTTTTCACATTTCCATGCACACTCTAAAAAGAATATCAAAAATGCAACCAGTGCAATATCCCTACAATTTTTCCAGTTGTTTATAGTGAAAAACAGAGCATCCTACTAACTATAGTTACAATTAACTCTAACAAGTAAGAGAGCTAATATGTTCTATGTTGTTTTTCTTGACCTTTGAGCTGCAGGCATGACCCGCTTTCCACAGAAAGACACATCTGTTTCCAAAAACTACATTCTGTAACTTGTACATTCAATCCTCCAGCGAGTGGAAAACAAAAGACAAGAATTACTGACAGTTCTTTTAGTATGTGGAACGTGGAAATAATGTGGGGACTTGGAGTTTCACTTTTAATCTCACTTAAAATTTAATTGAATTATAAAAAGAAATTATACTTCTTAACAAACAAAAAAAAACACGAAAAACTCTATAGCCAGTAGATGGTGCTACATTCAAACACTATTTCTAAAATATGACATTGCTTTCTGTGTGCTATCCAACTACTGCTTACTTATTTCAGTCATTTCTAAAGAAGAAATTAATTAAAATAACATTTGTTTTGGCGTGCTCAGAAACACCAATTACACATCTCTCACTGACTGCTCCTTTTACTCCTAACAATGTCAAGATCTCTTTGAGCTTCTAGTCACCATTCTTGTCAGTTTTGTCTTTACTAGTAAAAGTCAGTCTTGGGAATAACACTGAGATACGATGACTCTTTCTATTTACATGGTTCTGCTCATATACTCTAAATCTTCGGTCTGATGTAAGTAATTTTTTCCCCTTTACGCCCCTGCAACCATTATGTCACCTAAGGTATTCAACTCCCGAAATGCTGAATTATGGCACAATTATTGTAATGAACTGTGACACTGAATTTCA
Source organism: Lophotriccus pileatus (assembly GCA_035583135.1). Classification (NCBI taxonomy): domain Eukaryota; kingdom Metazoa; phylum Chordata; class Aves; order Passeriformes; family Tyrannidae; genus Lophotriccus; species Lophotriccus pileatus. Next base: position 26,896,733 of record JAWWES010000081.1, on the reverse strand, counting down.
TCATCATCAACATCAAGCCTACTTCAGAACCACTGATGAAATCATCGTTTCACACATGAAAATCACTATTTTTACTAGCAGGTGTGAAATAGCCAGTGTTTCACAGCAAAAGCAGCACAAAAAACATGCATTCCTCTTCTGTGGTCCTCCGTCTCTGGGAACAAATCCTGCACAACATGCCTGTAGCATGTTTTGTCTGAACTAAATGCAACAGCCTCCAACTCAAGGGCAGAGGAAAGCTTGACTGTGCCACACAGCAGTTGCTCATTACAAGAAATTAGAAGTGTGAAGAAGTACACCATTGCCTTTCATTTGCTCCCTGCATGCTTGGGTTCTCCCTTTTAGAGAAGGCTGGTAACTGAGAAGACCCCATTACCCTTGCCTCTTTGCTCAGTGGCTTGTAATCCCTGGAGAAACATGCCCATAATAAGT
>JAWWES010000081.1:26883819-26896201 GCA_035583135.1 Lophotriccus pileatus | reverse complement strand
TAACTGAGAAGACCCCATTACCCTTGCCTCTTTGCTCAGTGGCTTGTAATCCCTGGAGAAACATGCCCATAATAAGTCACTCTGCCCACGAGATCTATTGCATGTTCTGGTGAGGGAGTTTATATATAAGTAAAAATGTTATTCCAACAAACGGACTGAAGTAATGCATAGCTAAAATTCTCCCACCAAAAATTCCAGTTTCACCTAGAAGACAGTGAAAACAAATCTATCTCAAAAAAATAATTGATCTGAGCATCATTCAGAAAGTTGACTGATTCAACTCACAGGTTTTGGCAAAACCTTCCTCAACTTCAGCTTTCAAGCAACAGCACAAATGAGACATGGAACAATGGACAGAGGAGTCTCAAGTCCAATATGTAGCCTGATCAAAAGGCTGCAAAATCTAAATAAGGACTCATGGGAATACCTCCAGAAGGGAGGCCTCAGCATGTTCCACACAGGTGATTTGTGACAGGCACAGCTTTTCCTTCCTGCCAGTCTGTAGCCTCCTGTTGTACTGCTCCTATAACAACACAGTCTTGAATGGAAAAGAATTATCAATGTCTCCAGAAGAAAAACACATTTCCCTATCTCACTGGGATAAGAAGCAGAAATAACTGGAATTTGAGAGATGATCAGATAATATGACTGTAGAAGTGGTCAAGATAAGGATTCTTTTAGAGTATCAGTATGGATTAAGCTTTTAGAAAGTAACAGCAGAATTGTTTGAATGAGTACTGTGTTTCTTTGGCTTTGGTGGTGGGTTTTTTTTAAATACTACTTAACTGATCAAGATCCAGATCTGACTGGGGGGAGGGGCAGGAAGCAGACATAAAGTGATAACCAGGATTTAAATAAGACGCTTTGCAGAGTGGCAATGTTCCAAAAACATGCAAACTGCAAATTTCCTCTTGCAACTGTTTAATCTCATTGAAGTGAAATTATCATTGAACTAACATCCACTTCTGATGATCTGAATTGAGGGCTTTTTGTTTCATATGCTTTTTAAAATACACATAATTAATAGAACACAATAATTCTAGTCAAAGGGGAAAAAAATCAAAAGAGCATAGACCTATTCCGAAGTACTTGATTTGAAGAACAAATTTTATTTCCAGGTCAGCTGCATCAACCAAGACATAACACTTCTGCTTATTAAGAAAAAGTGAGAACAGAAGAAAACGTGCCATACACTACACACAGTTGAATACTCAGAACAAATTTGTTACAATCAGCAATATTTTCATATAGAAAAGTATTTACTTAATATAGTGAGGACAAAAAACTATTTGAAATCAGTTAGTTAACATGGTTATTTTAAGGTCCCCCCACTTCTTCAGACTTCATCTCTGGATGGCTATGTAAAAAAAAAAAAAATAAAAGCAGCTTATCTTTGCTGAAGTTGCTTCATTCCTTCCTTTTCTTCGTGCACTGCAGACCAGAGTATGGCAGTCGACATCTGCACACGTTTGGAGCTATGCACTTCCCTCCATGTTGACAGGGTAGTTTACATACAGCTGAAATGAGACACCAGATACACAGTACGTCTTCAGCACAATACAGGATCATTTTTCTTCTCACTGTGGTAGCAGAATTGTTCCCTGGTGACTGCACGGGGACAGTGTAAATAACAGCATAATGGAAGAACTGAAAAGCAATGCCTCTCAATTTATGGCATCGTGGCCTTCACTGGAATACAGACACAGTATGTCTAGTCTTATTCGTGCTCCATTTCCCTTTTAAAATACTATAATTTCTGTTCTTTAAGGCACAGGCAGTTTTTGAGATGGATGCTTCCATGAAAGTGAGAGAACAATAAAAATTCGTGCTGAAACTTATTTAAGCCAGTTCTTGGATCCACATGCATGAGAATACAGTCACCACTTTCTGTTCCCCCACAGGAAGGGCAGGGGAGGGCTGAACTTCAGCTGTCCCCTAGATACCCACCAGTTCAGTTAACAAGCCAGGGGCTGCAATTTGCTTATGAGCATCTGCACCAACAGAAGTCAAACTTGATGCAGATCTAGTTAGTTTAGGAACAGTCATTTTGACATTAAGAACCTGACCACTTCTACCACTGTTGCAACTGCAGGGAATGCAGCTAAGCATTTTGCAAGTCCTTTGCATCTCCTACAGCTGGCTTTTAATATCACCCTCTATCTCAAGACACTGACAAATACAAAGGATAAGGAAATGGTGAAATGGGAACATCAAAATATTATTTCTTAATGTTTGCTTGAACATTATATGTTACAGAAGAACTAACACTAGCGGATTTAGATTCCTACAGCCACATGAAAAATTCAAATGCAGAGGACTTAATCCAGAGACCTTGCACCCATGACATCCAGTTTAAAAGCAATGTTTACATGAGCTTTAAACATCAGGGCAATGCTGCTGCAAGCACACAAGGCCCAAGAAAGGTAGATTAAAGACTTCATAATCATCTGCTTATGTGAATAAAAATTTGTAAAAATGCCAGTGTTTGTTAGCAGGTATCAATACTAATACTGACTACAGGCAGCTTTCTCATGCTCTTAGTAAGAGCACCTGGAATTCTGACAACTTACCCTCAAAGTCAGAATCAAATTTCAGTTTTATATATCCATAAAATTTAATGAAATTTCTAACCCACACCAGTAGCAATAGCATTTCTGTAATGGCCATGTTCAGTTCTTTATCCTAGGGTCTCGGTTTATAAAAGATATTTCAGAAATACTGACAATACATACAAAGCAATTACTTTGGTGGCAACCAAAATCTGAATCTCTGTCAGAGTGAAAAAATTCTGTGTTTTTTAGCAAATTATAAAACTGTCTACTCCTTATACATACTTGTAAGAGTCCCAGTATGCAGAAGCAGCTCTCAGTTACTATTCTAAGATACTTCCCTAGAAGCTTTGTTAGGCACTGAGGATTTGAACACTATGTTGGTAAATCAAACAAGCAGAGGAAAGGATAAACGAAAAATGTCAGAAGTCATTTACCTAAGTGACATGCTCCACCGACCCATCCAGCCGGACAGCTACAAATCCCAGGAGCCACACAAGCCCCATTATTCCGACAACCTTGAGGACAAATTGCTAGAAGAGAAAGAATGGATAAGTCAGCAGGATTTACAAAACTGATATAAAAGAATCCTGACAGAATGAAAGATTCAGGATGATACAAATCAAAATAGCAAAACACATTTTCTTCCAGGCCAGATACTCAGCTGGTATTACTCCAAAAGCACTTCTAGGACCATGGAAATGGGGAAAAAAAGTACTTACTTATTGTGCTAAGATTTTTGGTTTAAATCTTAACAGATGTACACCTGATGCAAAATAATTTCATACGATTTTATCTGCTATATACCATTAATGTAGGTCACTCATTTCTGTAGTATTGTAATGACATTTCCATAGTTATTAGTCTCTTAATACTTTTAAAATGTTTTTGTTACTGCAGTTTTATTTTTAATCAAGATTAATGTTTTCATGAACGCAGATACCCACCTTCTTGGCATCTTGATCCTGTCCAGCCAGAAGCACAAAGGCACTTCACAACCCCGTTGACAGAGACGCATTCCCCACCATTCTGACAGCCTCCTTCACAGCTTACTGCAGAAGACAGCATACGCCGTGCATTTCAGAAGCAGCACAGGACTTCAAATAGTTATCTTTAAACAGGTGGTCTAGCATCAACTACTTGTTTTATCACATCTGCAATGACCTTTCAGAGCAAGGCACAGTTCTCTAAGGAATAAGTGAGGATGACAGAACCACAACTGGAAACGTCACCTCAGAAAGCGGTTAAAATTAGGCATATGCTTAAAAGCTTATTGAGCATTTAGCCTGAGAGTATTATTGCTATGGCACAGCTCCTCCCCTCCCCAGCTGTGAGCCAACTGCTCACCAGCTACACCACTGTTCATCAGCTACACCACAGGAACTACTAACATACATATTCATATCAAACTTGCCAAATCACAGCTGGTAAGCCAAGAACATGTGGTCAAGGATGTACGTGTTTCCTTACCTGACAGGACCTACATGTAACAGGAGGAAGAAGAGAAATGGATATTACTTTGACAAATGAACCTAAGCAGTGCCTTCCTAAAGGCCAAATATCTAAGCCAGCCTCCTCATTCCAGAACTGTTCTATACATTAAAGCCCTGCAGGCTTCATTAATGAAGCATGATTTATGCCAGACGTATGATTGGTATAAACTGTGGTGAGCAACACCTTTGAAAAAGCAGCACAATCACTCACTCCTCTGTACACTCAAATGCTTCCTTTCACAAGCATGAATGTATAATACACACTACCTTCCCTTGAACTATCCTTCATTATAAAGATGGGCAGTTGGGAAGTCTGCTTGATAATTTGTAGGAAAAAAAAAGGCCAAATCTCTGTTCAACCACAAGTTTTGAGCTAACAGATTTTTAGCACAAGTACTGAATATGCAAGGACAAGCAAGTCAACTCCAGAATACCTGGAAAAGCTCTTCAAAGCTTGTTTGCATATTTCTTTGTCACATTATATATGTTAATATTGATTGTGTTTGATCTATTTTGGTAACTGGGAGAAGTGCCTAAAGACTGGATGAAAGCAAATATCACTCCAATCTTCTAGAAGGACAAGGAAGACCCAGGGAACTGCAGGCTGATCTTCCTCACTTCAATTGCTGGTGAGGTAATACAAGAACTGACCCTGGAAACCATTTCCAGGCACATTAAGGGTAGGTAAATCACCAGAAATAATCAGCAAGGCTTCACAGAGAGGATAACCAAGGGTAGAGATTGCCCTGGGAAGTTGTGGAGTCTCCATCCTTGGAGATATTCAAAAGCCATCTAGACATGGTCCTTGGCAACTGGCTCAAGCCCTGCTTGAGCAGGGAGGTTGGAATTTATGACCTCCAGAGGTCCCTTCCAAGCTCACCCATTCTGTGATTCTGTGTGATTCTGTAATAGCACACTGCCCCACACACAAGTTTGTACAAGGTGAACACAAGCCTCACCTTTGCCTTACGGGGGTAACATGATAACAGAATCACAGAATATTTTGAGTTGGAAGGGACCAAAAATGAGTCCAACTCTTAAGTGAATGGCCTGTACAGGGATCAAACCTGCAACCTTGGCATTATTAGCAAATACAAGGACTTTTACTCACATACAAATCCAAGTCTAGGCTGTAGTATTAGCATACACTGAATCCTCACTCTGCTTTTTCTATTTAAGTAGCACCACTTACCTTGTTTCTGATTTAGTCTCGTGCAAGAATATCAAGTTCCCCTTTCTTGAGGGGTCCCTGTCAAGATTCCACAAAGCTACACTTTCAGTTGGCTTTTGAGACATTTTAAGTAATAAAAAAAAAAAAACAAACAGTTAAAAATTCTTTTGCTCGAAAATTAAGCTGACCATGCTCCAGTTTGTCTCATCACTGTCAACACTGTTACGTCTACTCAAACTGCGTAGTTCTTTCCCAATGCATTATGTGACAGTACTGTCTTATACAGATCTTCATCAGAAGATATTTTCTCATCTTTTCTATTCCTCTATAATGTTAACAATTCTGATATTAAATTATTATCACTGGCATCTGAATTCCTATTCAGTCCAGTTAGCAGCCCAGAGCTATAGTTTAATATTCTGCAGATTTAGACAGATGTTACCACATTAGGCACTCAGGTCACACCTCCTTCATAAAATATCAAATATAGCTCTATGAAAAAATAAACAAATAAAAAAACCAACAAGCCCCAACAACCCCTCAACAACAAGGCAGAAAGCTGCAGAAGCTAGTTGAGTTCCTTCCCCAAATACCCATTAGGTTACATTCCAAGTAAACTCTTGGTAGCTATTACACATTTGAAAGACATAAAGAAAATACCCTCAAAATAAACATCAAGCATAAACAGAGAACCCTGTGAGGTGTTGCTAGCTGCTATGACCACAGTGAGATAGAATGTTTATTAAGCTCTCAGCACACTAACAACTGCCCAACTAATTTACCAGTGTCTTTTCAAAAAAAATTTCTAAAAATTTTTAGGTGCCACATTGAGGCATATCTTCTGAAAGGAAAGAAACGCGTCCTTTTTCCTTCCCATTCTGGAGATATCTTGCCTACTAAATAATTCTTCCCTACAACTATTTCAAGTTTGTTTCCTCTTTTCTCCCAGAACTCGAGTTATCAGTAGTCTGATCAGTTCATAACAACATAACAATATTTTCTTGGATTGCCTTTTCCAGACCATGCATATATTAAATAGGCTTCATGAAACCATAAAAATTGGTCTTTGCTACTCCTCATCTCTGTCATTTCGTATTACCTCTTGACAATACATTGCCACACATATCTTTAGTGACTTGCCCTCAATATTACAGCCTTGCAGATACTACACAAAAGTTTCAACCACTTAATGCAGAAATATGGATCTATACAAGTCATCTCACTAAATTATTTAGAAAGAATCTGTTACAGAGCTGAATAGAATATTTACGTAACACATAAACGTGGTATTTTCCAAGTGAAAAAAATTGCTCCGATTCTCACAACACACTTCAGTAGATGTACTCCATCCCATCCTCCTGCAAGCATGCAGATCCTCTAGGCCATGCATGTCTTGACAGTAAGGTCAGAGGTTTACAGAATTCAGGTCATTATTTCAAAGTGTACTTGGTTCAGGACTTCAGGAGTCCCAAATTAATTTAGTCTGTTTTCAAACTCCTTGTCTTTCAAAGCTACCACTTTTTTAGGTCTTACTCACCTTTATGACAGTATCTACCTCCATACCCAGGTGGACATCTGCATTTTCCAGGTCGGAGGCACTCCCCACCATTTTTGCATTTTGGATAACATGTAGCTGTAAGACAGACAATAAAGAAAGCTTGGAAAAATATTGGTGAAGACTATTAAAGTTATTACTTAAATACGTAAGAAATTTACATATTAGTATATTTGCATCAGTTGTCTTCATATTCCCTAAGATATATTTGCCGTGTCATCTTACACTGCTAATCAGGTGAAATAACTTCCCTGCACAGAGAGCACTCCATCCTATTAAGCTTTTAAACACTCAAAACTAAGGAATCTTTTGGACCCTAGACAGAACAGGCAGCAGAAAGAGCCATATTAAAAAGGAATGAAGGAGCACAGCTGGACTGCCAAAAAAGCTTTTGATAACTGAAGTCAAGAAATGACAAGTGAGAAAACAGGTGATAAGAAGAAATGATTTAATAAAAAAATGCTACAACTTCAGTGGCATCTTCTGATTCTTAAGATGAAATATCTGACTTTTTCCTCTTTACTGGATTCCTACATACCCGAGTTGCTTGTGTACCTCTCCAAAAAAACTACATGCTTAATTCCTTACACTTCTTCTCTGAAAAGTCTCCAGAAGTAAGTCAGCATTTCTTTCTCCCCACCTCCTTTTTTTTTTTTTTTTCCAGCGGGCCTCTAAGGGACCTTTCTGAAATGTACAGTGTTTAATTTAGAAACCATCTGAGATACACATAACTTTTCTCATAATTGTAATTATCTGTTGTGAGAAAAGCATCTATGACCATCACAGATCCTGCAAATTTTTCACTGCTGACAGCTTGGACAGATTGGAAAAGGTGCAAATAAACATTTTGATTTTGCAAAATTCTGGATAAGTCCAGTCAGACTGCAAATAAATTATCCATCACATAGACCTCCTTGCTACTCATTCCTGAATCAGCCCTGGTGTCTGAGAAAACATTTGTTTATTCACACACAGATTTTAGAAACCCTTGTGTTTCTGAGAGTGTCATCTGAGTTAACTGCAGTTCTCTACATCACATCACTTTGTCCTCTGACTGGATGGGTGAAAAGTCTGAAACAGAAGGAAGAAAAGGCAAAAGATGGCCAGTGAGTAACACCACACTGATTTTTTTTCTCATGCAGCACTCTGAAGCAACACAACTGAAGAATATTTTTCACATTAGTATCTGCAGAATGAGATTTACAGGCAAATAAAGAACAGAGACATGTATGAAAGAATCACCCAGTTATCAGTTCTCCTTAACTGTTTTACCAGATGCTTTCAGTTCATTGGAAATGCCATACAAGGGCCCTCAATTTAAGAAGAATTCTATTTTTGTGTCATTTCATAGTTTTCAGTTCAGTTTTGTTGGCAGAACAAGGGATGAACCTTCATTTATCCATTTTTTTTCTACATTGATGACCTTATGAGAACAAGGATTTAGTGGTTCCCTTAACAATTCCAGAGATTTCACCCATCTAGTTCAAAAATGGATCTCCATCTCCAACAATCTTTCACCTCTCCCCAAAACCCAAAAATGTCTAGGATCCAACAGTTGTTTGGAACAGTTAATACAGCATAGTTTTTAATCTCCACTACACAACACGTTGGCTACCCATCATTTGTCACCACCTGCTAGCCATAGCCTCCAAATGAAACAACACTCCATGAATGATTACAACATTGAATGAAATTTTCAGCATCTCATCTCAGAGTTAAAAAAAAAAAAATCACATTTTAAATGAAGGACATTGAAAATTAGAACGAATATTGTACAAATTATATCACCTCTTCACATATGGACAGCATGTGAAGCAAAGCAACTCCTGACATTGAGTGACTTTTTAGCAATTAATACCCACAAGGTCTGCAGTTAAACTTTAAAAGAAAGGATTTATAAATTAGACATGTTACATTAAACATAAAACTCTTCTTCACAATATTTGGTTTTGCACATTCGGTAACATTTTTAAAAATACTTTGTCTCCCCTTGGAAACTAACAGGCACAGACTTCAGTTCACCTTAGCTTTACACTTCCTACCATGGAAATGGGATGTACGAATGATTCTGTGGGTCTGGTAACATCTAGGAAGTAAACTCCAGTACCTTTAAAAGCACAACCTATTCTAAATAAAACGAAATCCAGAATATAACCTACCTTCTACTCACTTTATCTTTTTGTTAGTATTATCCTGACTGATCACACCCAGAAAGACCAGTTTAATGTTGCTGAAGCTTAGAAAGGCATCAGGCCTCTAAAAGTGTTCAAGAACCATCTGGATGCAATCCTGTGCCACGTGCTGTAGGATGCCCCTGTTTGAGTAGGGAGGTTGGACCACATGGCCCACCGTGATTCCGTGATTCCTTAAATACTCCCAGGGAAGTATTTAAGCACGCACAGTTAAAGCAACAGAAGGAAGCCAGCACAGAAGCCTGTCCACTAAGTAGACCTTTTACCCAACGTCCAGGTACTACGATCTACTGACCCACGAAGGGGTCTACCCATCTAGGAGAGCTCCTCGTGCCGGCTCTTGGCTGCCTCACCTCACCAAAAACTCTGTGTCTTTACCCTCTTCACCCTCTTCTTCCACCGCACCTCATTTACGCCCTCCCCGGCACCCAACCACCTCTCGCACCAGATCCAAACCCGAGCTCCTCAGTCCTTCCCGTAGGGCTTACTCGCAGGAAGGCTGTCACGACAGAGCGAACACACAGAGGTAGCTGTGCCCAGCCCTGCTGGAGCTCAGACGCGTCCCCAGGGCCCCAGCGCGTCCCGCCCCCGCCGGCCCGCCCCGGGCACCGGTACCGTGCTGGCAGCGCTCGCCCTCGTAGCCCTTGGAGCAGAGGCAGGTGCCGTTACCGAGGCAGAGCCCGCCGTGCCGGCAGCGGGGAATGCAGGCGGCCGGGCCGGGCCCTGCGGGCAGGGCTGCCCCGCGGCACAGCGGGCACAGCGCGCACAGCGCCAGCCAGAGCAGCGGCCGGGGCAGCCCCGTCCCGCCGCCGTCCCGCCGCCACATGGCCCGGCCGGGCGGCCGCCAGCTCGGGCAGCTCGTCCCGCTCCGCTCCCCGCCCCTCGGCCGCCAACTCTCCGCTCGCTCCCCTCTCAGCCCCGCTCCCTCAGGCTCCCCTCGCTTTTACCCTCTCCGTTCGTTCCCACTCCTCCTCCTCAGCTCCGGCCTCCCCCCGCCCCGCCGCCCCCCGCGCTGTGTCAGGGTGGGTGGGAGCCCCCCCGGGTGTCCGTGACCCCAGCGGGGCACCGGGCGGGCAGGGCCGGGAGTGCTCGCAGGAAACCTGCCCTGGAGAAGAGAAAGCTCAGGAGGCCCTTAACGCTCTCTACAACCTGGTTGTAGCCAGGTGGGGGGTGGACTCTTCTCCCAGGCAACCAGCGACAGGACGAGGACACAGCCTTGAGCTGTGCCATGGAAGGTTTAGGCTGGGCATTAGGCAGCATTTCTTCACAGAAGGGGTGACTGGAATGGGTTGGCAGAGAGTTGGTAGAGGTGTTTAAGGGAAGACTGGATGTGGCACTTAAGTGCCACGGTCTAGCTGACATGGTGGTGTTCGATCATCAATGATCTCAGAGGTCTTTTCCAACCTAACTGATTCTGCCTGCAGGTGCAGAAGCCTCTGCCAGCAGAGGACTAGCCACCATGTAGTCACACTATATGTCGGGCAAGAAACCCACCTTAGCACCTGGCCTGGCAGCGTACCGACCAGTTGCTGGCCCTACCACCCGCTTCCAGGATAGCACAGCTCTGACCTCCAACCCCCTTTGAGACCTTACAGGCTCTCAGATTTCTATTCACTTCTACCTTTAAAGGTGCTGTGTGTTAATATCATGACACATTATTCAAAGGGTGACTTGAGAATGACGTACTGAACTCACTGTCACCTTGCAGATGAGAGGAATTTGGGTTTCATAGAATCATAGAATGGCTTGGGTTGGAAGGGACCTTAAAATTATCAAGTTCCAACCCCCTGCCACGAGCAGGGATACCTTTCATTTGACCAGGTTGCTTATATCCCCAACCAGCCTGGCCTTGAACGCTTCCAGGGATGGCACATCCACATCTGAGCCTCATCACCCTCACATTAAATAATTTCTTCCTTATATCTTATCTAAATGTACTCTTTTTTTTAGTTTGAAGACATTCCCCCATATCCTGTCACTCCATGCCATTGTCATAAGTCCCTCTCCAGCTCTCTTGTGGGCCCTTCAGGAACTGTAGATGCCCTAAGTTCATCCCAGACCATTCTCTTCACCAGGATGAACAGCCCCAGCTCTCTCAGCCTGGCTTCACAGAAGAGGTAACCCAGCCCTCTGAGCATATTCATTGCCCTCCTCTGGACTTGCTTCTTGTCATGCTGTCTCTGGATAGGGCTTGAATTCTGTGACAAATATAATAGCTATATATTTTGGTTTTATCATGAAAATATTTTTAGTTACAAAGAACACAAACATAGATGATAAGGAAATATTTTTTCTCTCATTATTTCCCATATTTCACAAGCATTTTCTATAATTTTAAAAGTCTCCCAGACAAAACACACACTTTCAGCACAAGGTGAAGCCCGGTGGAGTGTTTTCAGAAGAGTTTAATCAATAGTGAAAAAGAGGCATTATAAGCACCAATACAAAGCGTCCACAGAAAAGTGAAATCAACCTCATGCCTTTTCAAAAAACTAAGGGAAAAACAAGTCTGTTTTCAACAGTGAGAGTTGACTTTGAATTACTTTTGCAATTGGCATAAAACAGCTTAATTTGTTTTCTAGATGAAGCAGTACTATGATTTGGTAAATACACTCATTTTGACTGGAAATAAAAATTTACCCAATTGCCTTGTAATTGATAGAATAAAAGGCAAAGGTACTTCTTGTGTAAAACTGGTTTTAATCCCTTTTCATACCTACAGAGTGTGGAACATACAGTTCATAGAGGAAGTAGAATACAAGGCAAATCTGTTACTTGATAGCATGGCGTGCTGTCTGCCTTCTTGTAAAGGGTAAGGTACATGTAACGTGATCTTTGCAAGATGTATTTAGACTTTCAAGTAGCATGGTACTATTAAATAATTAAAACAAGAGTAGCCTAGAAGTGCAATACTAAGTAATAACCTCAAACACACACAATTGCTCTCTTTCTTGTGCCTAGGCAACCAAAGCAACTTTTAGATGATACATACATACAATTACATTCATCCTGTGCAAACCCATATTGCAAATATTATTTCATGTAGTACTAATGCTGCAAAAAAAAGTAGTGATCTCTTTACTCATGCAAAAAGTTTTCATAGTGTGCTATCTAGAGTAACAACATTCAAGTCCCATTCTTATTGCAGTTCCAGTTGTGGAACTGCAATCTCCTGGTTTTGCATATAGTATTCCCTCTTGCAAGTAGCAGGGTAATAGGATTGTGCAGTGAGAATACTTGTGGTAAAACTAGTTGCCAGAAATATATTGCAGAATAAATTTTTCCCAAAAGGAATAGCTTTCTTTATGCTACCCCCACAAGAGCAAAAGGAAGAAAGAAAAGAAGATGCTGACTCTGGTCTGTATTGTTCTCTGGATACATGATAATTTTGCACTTCCTTGACTTCTGCCAATAATTTTTAC
>JAWWES010000081.1:26845237-26872769 GCA_035583135.1 Lophotriccus pileatus | reverse complement strand
TTAGGGGGAGGAGTTTTGGGTCTCCCCTGTGGTTTGGTCTCAACAAAACACTTGTGTCCCACTCAAACGGAGACAGACTGTAAAGAAAATGGATATATTTTAAAATGTTTTTTTTATTTGTTCTGACAACATCTGAAGAGGAAGTGTTATAGACCTCAGTTTGATTTCAGTCCCGCTTAGTGTTGAGAAACAAATCCTGGTGTCACATCAGACACAGCATAAAACAAGGGTCATCAACACGAAACCTCACATCAGCACCAGAACCACACATCAGAACCTTACTTGTTCCAGGATAAGGTCATATATCTCCTCTGAAGCAAACATAGCAAAAATTGTCTTAATTTCTAGCACATGTGACAAGTACATGCTGTAGAACATAATTCACCCTCCTTATCTGTAAGTGGGTGGTTTGGTCCCACTTACACCCAGAGCAAACATTTCCCTGTAATGGCACTGAGGGAGTAGTTTTTGATAAGCGCTTTTGAACGAGCAACTCTGACTGAAGCCTGCAGAGGTAATTGCAAGCCATATTAAATTAAGAGGATCAGATGGTAAAGTGGGGAAAGGTTAAATAATTTTAAAGCTATAATGGTAAGTTTGCCCACTTCATGAAAAGTTTCTGTCTATAATGCTCTAAGGGATGGAAAAATCTGCTTTTCTCCTGGCAAACTATTTCAGCTGTCAATTAACATAATGAAAAATTTTGCAGCTTACCTTTACTGTGAAGTTTTTTGAGTCTTTAATGTCTCCCTATGGGAAGACTCTTTCGGAATCCTTTTTGCAGCTAAAGACAAACAAAATCTGATTTTATACTGATACAGGACTTGAAACTAGTCCTAGGCAAAGCCTCTGCTTAATTACACAGGTGGTATATGTGTAACCTTTAAAATCAGGGTATCTCCCTGCAAGGATTACTCCTGTTTCTGAAAGATATTCTTAATTAAACAATAATAGTTCTGGCATAGCTCTGTTGCAAAGAGCCTTCACTACGGTGAAGTTTCAGCCAGAAAATGTACCACTTTGGTACATGGTACTGGTGTCGAGAGGGAGGGGTCATAGGAAGGAGGCTGAGAGCTGCCCCTGACTGATGAGTAAAGCACTTCTCTGCCGTTTAGGAGGCCAGCAGAAATTGAGATGGTAACCCTGAATATCAGCAGCATCTGTGAAATGGCTACAGCTCCTCGCCTGTGCAGGGGAGGCCTCTTGTATCCCAGTACATAATAGAATGCAATTGGCAAGTCAGTGCAGTCCAAAATGTCCTTATCAATGCTCTTTGGGCATGATAAAATGGAAGGGCCATGAAAACATGAAAGCAAGATTAGGAAATGAGTTTCCCAGTGTTAACTGCAAAAAACCAGGATTTATATTGCCTGCCACCAGCAGTTAAATTTCCTGCTCCTGAAGGTTTGTTAAGGCTTTGACATGGTTACTCTTGACATTCTCCCTGGGAGGTGAGAGAAACTTGCTGGGGAAGTTGGAGTTGTTACGGGATGACAACAAAACTGGTGAGAAACACCCCAAGCCTTTTCCAAGAGCTCTTTGGCAGAGTGGGAGGATGTTTTTCAGAGGGCTCATCAGCATCACAGCTTATAGCTCTGCCCCTTAATCTAACCCACATAAGAGCTGCCTTGGCCTGAGGGGACTGAGCTATCTCGAAAGATGTGCAAGAAAATTATACATATGTAAATTAGTGAAACGGGGATTTGGTGTGTCTGGTTGAATTTAAAACAAATAAAGTAATAATGGTTGGGGGTTTTTTTGTGTTGCATCCTTTGGCTGAGGTAGTTTATGGTTACCAGCAGCTCCTGAGACTGCAGAAATAGTCCTTGTAATTCTATAGCAGTGTACAAGTGACAGCAGGTGACAGTAAGAAGAGTACCTTTCAGACACCTGGTTATGCTCTACTCAGGACCGCTGATTGCTTCATCCCCTAACACAGTACAGATCTGGAAAAAAAACACATTTCCTTCCATCTCACCCACACAATCCTAGGAACCTAGTTAGTGCTTTCCCTTTTAATACTAAAATTAGAATGAGACCTGATTAACCTGTTCCTGGTGGATATTCTCCCTCGTTTCAATAATTCAAAACAGGTCCAGGAGCTGTAACTTGCACAGTGAGAAGGAGGCAGGCAGTATCTTTCATGTTTAAGGAAGACTGTACATTTGCTTATCTGAACTTAGCTGGTATTTCTGAACTTAAAAATAAAACACGATGCCATGAAAAATGTGTAGGTCCCACATTACTTGATAACTTTTCCATCACTCTATGAATACAGGACACACTGTCAGCCCATTTATACCTTTGTGGCTCGGTAATGAAAATCTTTTGTGAAGTGAAAAGAAAAGCTAGAAGAGTTAAGCCTAGAAGCTAGCCATTACTCTTCTTGTCAGTGACTGTATCTCAGTGAACTTTATAAGTAAGTCATGATATTCCTTTTTGTTTTTCTTACTCCACAACACAGTGGGACTATCTATTGAGACTGTGATTCCTTGCTGGGCTTCACAAAGAGTCAATGGTTGACCAAGAAGGAACAAAGGAGTCTTGTGAATCTGTCAAACTGAGGGGCTATTAGATTTTTAGCTA
Organism: Lophotriccus pileatus; assembly: GCA_035583135.1. Lineage (NCBI taxonomy): Eukaryota > Metazoa > Chordata > Aves > Passeriformes > Tyrannidae > Lophotriccus > Lophotriccus pileatus. The sequence continues at coordinate 26,870,183 of JAWWES010000081.1, read as the reverse complement.
AATTTGAGAGGAGAAAAACGTCATCTAGAAACAAAAGGAGCATGTTCAATCCATATGTCAAAGCCTAACAAATCATGTCTTTGATTTGGGGATTGTGAATGGATCAATTAAATGGATGTTACATTCCTGAATGAACCCTTGTAGTTTTCATCTGTTTGTGGCACGAAAGCACTTTCCTGAGTGGGAACCATGGGTTCAGGAAACAAAGGGCTCTTGAACCCACTTTCAATTCCTTTCCACAAAGAGCTTAAATCTTCAGATTAAACCAGAAATTAGGACTCCCACACTTAAGCAAAGTAATAAATGAAGCATCTCCCTAACAGCTGCACTTCTGGCTAAATGATAAAATATGTAGACAAAAGCTTTTCATTGGAAGCATTTCATGAGAGTATTTCTGAGAGGTAACAGCACTTCAGAAGTTGAGGACTATTTGTCTCCTCCCTTTCCATTCTTCCACAGAATATGGAAAAGTGGCAAGGGACATCATTTTCCTTCCCACTCTGGGGAAGGTGATAGCCTCAGAGCCAGGAAAACAGCTGAAGCCAAATGCTGACAAAGTGCCTGCAGCATCAATTCACCTTTACAAAGTTACACCATAAACCACAAAGGCCAGAGCAGATAAGCATGCCAGGACCAGCATGACTTCTACTTTTCATGGTCAAGATGGAAGAGGTGGCTTCAGCATTGCCTAGAGGTGATACATATTTAACTGAAGCAGCTGAGTAAAAGAAAGAAAAACCAGAGGGCATCGCAACAAGGGTCTATGGAGACACTCAATGCCATGAGCCAGTGGGCTGGGTGTTCTGCCCCAGCAGCTTCTCTGCCTCAGTTGGTGTGCACAGCAGGTTAGGGGCCTGTACTTTTCTGAAAACAACTGGGAGTGCAACAATCCCCCCAAAAACATGTTGTTAAGGACAGCAATCACTGTCCTGGCACCATTATAGTTTCTTCCTTCTCTTCACAACTGATAACAGGTATTAAAGACAGAGATTTCAGTTCCTGATGGTTTTTGACCTTATGACTTACACCCTCCTCCCCCAGACTGGCAAAAAACCAACCACCTCCTCCTTATCTCAGAGACAAAGTTGGTACAGCATGTGGATATTTGCTCACGGCAGCGACAAACAAAAAAGTTAACTTAATTTTGCTTATCTATGTGAATGTATGATTGCCTTTGTGATGCCGTTAATGATGCCTGGGCTCTGTAGCTTCAAAATATGACCAAGAGAAAGAAAGTTCCTGCACTTCCCGTAAGAGATAGGCTAATCAGAACACTGGAGAAGAACAATTAGTAGCACACTGCTTTTACATAAGGCTCATCCCAAGTGTCCAAGCACCAGAAAAGGTGGGTTCATCTTCGCTTCTCCCTGTTGCAGGTGTGGGAAGATTACAGTAGAGAGCAAACTACTTTGGTGAGGTCAGTCTTGAGTCACCTGTGGAGCAGGACACAAATCCCTGGTGCTTATTCATACCATCCTCTGCCACCCACACACAGTGACCTAGCAGTGAAGCCAGTCTCAGAAACCAGCTCCAAATCCGGTTCATCAGACTCACACTGACTAATGAAAGATGCCTGAATAAGCTTGTTCATGCTCCCTTCATGACCATGTTCCCCACCTGCAGGGCACAGCGCAGAGAGATTGTCAGGTTTCACACATTCACCTGGCACTCAGTCATTTGACTCCTGCATGATGCAGAGTCCCATTTACAAAGAAGCTTTGCAAGGCATATCCAAATCAAAATCAGATTAATCAAATCCATGAGTGAAGTAGCTAAGTGGAATAGGGACTACTGGATTTTAGCTCGGTTCTAGAGAAACAAATAAGCATATACACAGTCTATCTGCCTAACTCCAGCTCACCTATTGCCTTTGAACCCACCCAAACAAACATAGAAATTAAGTCAGCTGAGACATGAGGTCCTTGCAAATGCTGCAAAAATTGATGGTTGTGTAAAAGAGAGATGTCAAAAGTACTTGTGTTGTAGGAAAGAATCCAAATAGAAATGGTCCCATTGCAAAATATCTAAAATATTTACTGATTTATCTAACAGAGTAATTACAGCTAAAAAAAAAAAAAGGGAAAGAGAAAGTTCCTTAGAGAAAGAGGAAGTGTAATAGAAGTTTTAAAGGAAGAGATATAAGGGCTGCCTAAATTTCCAGAACCAGCATCCTTCTAAGAAATAAATCCTAAATTAGTCAGGGCCATAAATAATCCCCTAAGAGCCTATGCTTCTGAGATTGTGGGCTCAATTATTTTTGTCATGAGAGTTAGAAGAGATTAAGCAGATAAGGGCAGAGCATGCTGATTAAGGAAAAAGTGGTTTGCTCAGCAGATGTCTTGTCAAAACCACATCCTTTAATCTCAAATACAAACACTAAGACTACCACTGCAATGATCTGTTTTAGCCATTAGAGTATAGAGTATTCTGGGGCACAACAGCAGGGAATATGAAGGAAATACAGTCATTAGGGTGCAGAGGAAGTGTAAGGTAAAAGTCTTTCTGTGAAAGGATAAATACCGTTGTCTAGACAGTTTTCCATGAGGAGGAACTCAGGAGATGGGCACAGCCCTCCCAAGTTGTTAACACTCAAGTGGGGTGTGTATGGTCCTCTGAGGTTGCCCCAGAGATGGGCTCATCTCTCTGTTGACCTTTTGGAGGGAAAAGATGCCCTGTGCAGAGCCCGTGGGCCAAGCAGCAGGCTGCCAGCAGGACCAGTGGTGTGACTCCAACAGAAACTACCCCAACGCCTGGGAAGCTGGAAATGGAACAAACCCATCTCTCTCCAGAGAGCATGGTCAACTGCGAAAGTTTAACTTGGTTGTTGAGCTCAACTCCATGGCTGAGACTTGGTGGCCTGAAGAAATCTGTAGCCTGAGAGACTAATGATGAGGCTAAGAAAGCAGAAATCTTAGGTTCTGTCAGTGTGGTCACTCACATGATGTGTAAACTTGTTTACATGAGAAAATATTCACCTTTCTTTTTTGTCATCTGTCAGCTATACTAGAGTGCTTAAAATTGTTTGTTCACAAAATTAAAAATAGTATTTTTTTTCTCCCAAATGTTGGATAGATTCAAAATGCTGTTCCAGCATTCAACAGTTCAAAGGACACTTTTTGCAAACAGAACCTGTACAAGAACCAGAGACTATAGACAGTCTTTTGCAATGTTAACTCACAGTTCAGTCATGGAGTTAAAAGCATTGCAGCAAGAAAAGTGCCTTTTCCAGCAAGAGACCTGAGATAAAAAGCCCATTGACAAACAACTCTAGGACTTCTTTCAAGCTGGCTGCAGTCGGCACAGTCCACCAACCTAGCCCAAGGAGGGGTAGAACTTACACCTCTCTGCAGACTCTTAGCCTAAGAAATGCCTTTGTTCTAATGTAATTAAATTCTGTTAACAATTTGTCAGAATTTGCTTGAAGGCTTGAATTTATAATGGGACACCAATTCATCCAAGCTCATGTTGTTTAGCAATGTAAAACAGAGTGGAACTGTATCTGCAGTATGAGCCCCCACAGCCTTTTCATTTGTCATTTATGAAAACACAGATACATGGCAATGATTATGTTCTTTAAAGTATTTTATCCATCATATCTAACATTATAGAAACCTAATTCACCTGAGTCTTTACAAAATAACTCCATTTATGATGGCTGCCATTTTTTTTTTTAATCTGTTCAATTTTCTGAACATTAGCTTGTTGGAAACCTTAATAGGGAGTTGGATTAAATATTAACACTGTATTACACATACATGTATTTTTCCAGCTAAATGTACAATGACCCAACAGTGCAAGACTATGAGTGTGCATATATGAGCGAGTAAACACATGCACAAAGTCATTGCCTTAAATTGCAGGCATGGAATTAAGATTAAATAAACTAATATGTCTAAATAAACTAATTAAGATTAAATAAACTAAACTGCCTATGGACATGAAATCCCCAAAGTGATGGGGTCTGACAAGTGGGGTTTGTCACGCTGAGTACAGAAGTCTTCCAAGGAAAAGCTCGAGGGACTTTGCTGCAGGACGTGCACAAGGCATGTAAGAGAGCAGATTCCTCCTGCCACTTCACATCCCTGGAGCGTCTGCAGGCACATGCAGAGCACCTGCTGGCAAAGACAGAAGTGTGTGAAAAGCCATGGAGACTCAGGGAGAAGGCATGAAGCAGTGCAAGATGCACCAGAACAAATGCCTCAAGGTTGCTGTCCACACCTGAAACTGAATAGACACTCTGAAATCCCAGCACTGGCCCCCCTGTCCTTCAGTCCCAGTGCTTCCAATGGTGAATATGACTGACAAGTTCGCCAGATGAGCAGCTTGAAGGTACATTGAACACCACAAGGCTACAGGCTATTTTCCAGTTGTCCAGCAGGACTGTCACATCCAGTGCATGAGCAAATGGAATGGGTCAGAGTGTCCAGACAGTACTTCACATTACATTACAACCCCTGGGTATTATTTGGATCAAGAGGCATCTCCTGTTTTACTCCTCCCCAGTTCTAGCTCTGTGTTGCTTCTGAGCAGAAAGCAAATGTTATCATAGCTCTAGAGATCCCAGCTTTTCCAGATCATATTAAAATCCTTGGCAGAATGACGATTGCCCAAACCAAACATTTAAACAAGCATATATCTAATCTACAACATTCATTTTGGCTTTAAAAGAAAAAAGCAACTTCTTGTCTTAATTCAATTATATTAAAAACTTCCAGTAACATTTTACATAATGTTTGACCAAAGATCTCAAAAAAGTTCATAAACTTGACAAAACTCTTAGTTTAATAAAAGTTATCATTAAAAATGTAACAAAATACACAAACAAAATTTTAATCAAAAAATAATCTCCTTGACTTGGGTAAATTCTACTCCAAAATCTGAGTTCACTGAGTCTTCTGCTGTCTATATTGCGGCTTACATGTACTCCATAGCTAGTTTCTAGTAGAGCAATAAACATTTTGTTCTGCATCAACTGTTTAACTTGGTATTTGCAGAATGCGACATGAAAGGACATTTCTGACTGAATGTTGTAGATTTGCCAGAGGTGTAAGAATAAGTTTAGCTAATGCTTTTTAAATGAATATTATTGACCTCATACTGTTATTTGTGTTTCTTGCTGCAGATCCCCTGCAATATGATGTATAAGTAGTATATTCTGGATATGTGCACAGGTATATGTATTCATTTTTTTGTTGGAAATGACGAAAATTTCATGTGAGAAAATTAATCATGAGGTGGCTCTGTTGGAAAACACCCTGGGACAGAAATGAGCTAGTAGGTTAGAAACCTGTAAGAAAAAACATCTGGTTTTTATTCTAATTTATTTTCTTTAAGTCTGTGAATGTGTTTTGTGGATATCAAGTATTTAATTCCTAGAATATAGAAGGTTTTAATGTTTATTCTTTCCTTCTTCACAGTCCCAATCCAGCTGCCTGCCTGGGCAGCCATTCCAGATCATCTGAAACTATCAGGTTCTTCATCTTTGTGAGTTAGGCACAAAAAGTCTATCTAGGACACTGTAAGGACTGCAAGGCTATAAGACTCATTTCATACATGGAAAGCTTGTCTGGATTCAGAAAAATATACGGGTTATTTACTTAAACATTAGCTTTACTATTCACTTCCAATGCATCTCAAATGACAGTTAAACTAGAAGCTGTATTTACAGCATCGTCCACCTGACATGTCCAGGGTTATGGCTTCTAGGCACTATTGTGGTTTTGCTTAATATTCTTTCAGACACAGTCTACAGGGCGGACACTTCCATCACACATGGATGTTGCATTGTTTGTAGCCAGAAATTAGGTCAGAGGAAAGTGGGAAAGGCCACTGAATAAAATATGTCAGAAAATCATTTGGATAACAACACACTGAAGAGAGGTGATGTATATCAGTATCCTTTAGCTTGAAATACTGTCACATGAAACCTTCAGTCTGCATGTCAATTCAGTTTGGGCCATTAGCCACTTTTCCCCAGTCACCCTGTTCTGGAGGGAACGTCTCTCTAGAGACAACACTGGATGATACAGTCATTATTTATCATCATGACACCCCTCCTGGGACTGTTAACAAATTTCTCCTGAAAATCTGTCAAGACCATCAGTATATTACAAAGACAGCAGAGATAGTCATTATATAGTAATTCTTCTGCAAAAATGTAGTTTAACAGTGCAATATTAAAGCCTAATAGCCTATTCATCAGCAAAAAACAGAATAATCCTTAGACTCAATGATCCTATCCATGTTTATGTCTTCTATCATGGACCTTCAGAGCTTAATATCTCAAATGTGTATTCACATATGTGTATATGTACACATATTCACAAATTTTCATGCACTGGGGATCAAAATTATGGTGCACTTTTTTGCACTGAAGAGAAACAAATTTGATGGGTGAAAGCTGTCAGAACAGCAGTGGTCCTGATTTTAATTCTGATTCAAAATAATTTTTTTTTCCATGAATACCAAATTTCAGCTAGCACAATTAGCTTAATGGTAAGACTTTCGCATTTGAGCAGTAACCTGCAAAAACCTACAGAAAGAAAATAAATTAGCCTATAAAAGGAAGATCAAGATATTATGAGGACAAAAGCCAACTATGTCTCTGGAAAATTGCTTTGGACTTTGAGTGTTGTACTGCACTAACAAAACAGCACTTAATGTAGAAGAACTCAGTTACAAAAAAAAAAAAAGAGTCTAATAATTTTCAAATAAAATCATAACAGTTTGGGAGTGCTTTCTGCTTTGAACTACCCAAAATGCATTTTCAAGATACATGACACTACTTCCTTCCTGGTTATTTTATATTATTTTTAGTAAAGTTAAGTGTGCAAGAGATAAACCACACTTTAACCCCATCAGAAAAGAGCTGTGTATCTTCCTATTCAACTACTTGAAATTCTACTAAAATTATCTTAATTATACTTCTTGCTGCATTTGAATGACCACTTTTCTTATGCATGGCACATTTAATATTTCATTAGAAGGACCTTTAATTTTTCAAAATTACTTAAAATAATGTGGTTTATATTTCTAATTTAATGGTTAGGTTGACAAAAGAAAAAAACAAGGTATTTGTAACAGATGACAAAAAATGTACTATGTGATTATTCTTTCTATGAAAAAAAGAAATAAATTGAAAAGATTATTTTCAATCTGAGAAAACAAACACCAAACAATGCTATAAAGTTGATTTTTGTGTGTACTTTAGGACTTCTCCCTTTGATACCCACATTCTTTTTAATTAGTTCATTGGCAGTGATTCTTTGCACAATTTATTTTCTCTGGGTTCTGCTGTTTCCTATCACTGCCTGCCAAATGGAGAAGTACAGAATTTAAATCTGTTAAATAAGAAGTAATATTCTTACTCAAGAATAAAGCACAGAAGTTGGCTCAGATGTGTATTCATTCATCTTTTAAATGACTGGCTTTATTTCAGAAAGTACGACACAGATGCAAATCTTAGTAGTTTTCCAGGGGGAAGCTGCACCCACTTTATCAATGTACCAAATATAGATTCAGCACTGCAGTGTAAACTACTAGCAGAAGTAATACATGTATATTTATGTATGTGTATTATATATTATGTATTATATACTATATAAAATATAGTATGTATTATTTATTATATGTTATGTATTATAGTTTATATTTTCAATTCTATTTTATTTTACATATTATATATTATATATTGTATTTTTATCTAAAATATATATTAAATACAATATATAAATATTATTTTATACATTAGTTATACATATAATTTAATTTTTTAACAACATTTTGTTTTCCAAAAGGATTCACCAATGCTCTTATTATGCAATGTGTTGCACCAACTCTAAGGGAGTTAGTTTGCCATTTGAGAGGATTTTATTTATAAAAGCTTAACTTTTCCATAACATTTCATGTACTTATATGTTCAGGTCTTTCCTAATTATGACTATGCTTTGCTAGTTACGCAAAAATTCAATATTTGTCTTTTTTTATGCTTTCTTCACAGGGTTGGTTGATGTTTTTCAGTGGAAGTGCTCACTGATCTCAAAATTGCAGCATTATATGACCAGTGGTGATGAGCAGAAATAAAGATCTTCTGTGACTTCTATACCATCATCAATTGTAAAATCAGCTCTAAACTACCCTGATGACATCACTATTTATCATTTGTGGAATCTGAATGCATGTTTTTCAGAGCAGAATTTGTTTACTTGAGCTAAAGGACTACCACAGAGGAAAACACAAAATATTGTTTAACCCTCAAATGACAGATCTCAAACCATCTTTTTTTGAAGTCTTATGCTAATGATAAAATTTTTTACTATGAGTTTTCATCACAGAATTCACAAACATGAGGGGAAAGCTGCAAATGTGATGGATCAGCAGCCCCAATGGGAAAGCGAGCATGTGCACAGGCACATACACACACGCACAGGCTGAGTCACCAATCATCTCATATAACTCCATAACAAAGTAATTGCTCTTCTTGACACTTGAGATGAGATTTGGGTCAGATTCTGTGCAGCCCCAGCTTATGTTTCCTGACAGTTACTTGCAGACTTCTGTGCTTTGCACACCCACCGCTATCCATCAGCCATCCTAGTGGAGTGACCACTGCCACTGCAAGGCAACAGAGCTGTTTGCAGCATCCTCTCCCACAGGAATTCAAGCCCCGGGAACCTGGGCACATTTGTTTGTAAATTTCTTCAGTAACTAGTTCAAATGATCAGGCTTGGGAAAGAAAACCAACAAAAAACCCCTACACTGCTGCACTATATCAGTTCACCAGAGGTCATGGCCACAGCATCTGGCAATATGACCACATCTCCTGTAGTCTCACAATAGAAGCTGCGAGCCTAGATCCAAAATTTCCTGAAGACATAATGGCAAAGAATTGGATTCTGGATTGCTGGAAGTAGTCAATCATATGTGCTTGGACTTTAGGTTTTGAACAATTATCCAGAAATAATAATACATGAGATTCCATCCACTGACAGTTAAGTATCACATCATCGGTACCATGAAAAGGCTGTCGGGATGACCTTCCCAAAATAAAACAGATAAGTTATATCCAGAAATTTATTTAGTGAACCAATCATGAGTGCATTGCATTATCAGATCAAGGCTCTTCTGATTACCCTGTAAGGTAATACTGCTAGTATCTATTATTCAAATAGCTAAGGAGACTAGAAAAAGAAACAAAATTAGACAAAGCACCATCCTCATCAGCCTAAAATCCCAGACTAGTTTGTCTGTTGCACGGCCAGTGCAACAGCACCAGAGATGTTCTTCAGTGCCTTATAGACGTAAAAACGATGGAGGTGCATGTGACACACTTACAAACTGGATCACTGCATTTGTTGTTATGCTAAACTTTTACACCCTTCCAGTGAATTTCCCTTATTTCAACAATTAGGAGATAACTCAGTCATCCCAGGCTACTTTTACTGACAAGATATTCAATTACTACAAAATTAATTGTCTACAGAAAATAGATGCCACTCCACATAGACTGGTACAACTCTCAAATATACTCTTATTCATACAATAGGAAAATTGTTTTTCATAATCTGATTTGCCTTCATAATGATGATTAACATACATGTCTTGAAGATAATACATCCTAATCAGTTTCTCTGTATTGAAGGGGTAAGAATATCTACTTTTTTACAATAAGGCAGTTTGCTCTTTAAAGGTCATAATTTGAGAGCATGGGAATGAATTCAGGAATTTCTTAGTTTTGAAAGTTGGGTCCAAGCTATTAAGCAATACATCTGACTTTAAATAAATTACTAGATAGAAAATTCAAGTCTACTGTACGAGGGTGCTTAAAATGACAGAGGGATGCAGGACTGAGAAATAAGATTTTCCCAGGCATATGTTAGAGACTGAATTTGGGACAGGCTTCTCAATGCACTGTTAACAACTTGCTATCTAAGGATGAACATGTTGTAAAACTGAAAATCTGAGCAGATATATTCTATATTTCCTTCCCTAGGTAGCAACAAAAAGCATGTTTTGATGTTAAATATTAATTTTATGTACTTTAAAATACTGATGAAGACATCTAGTGAGGAACAGGGTCAGATATTTATACCAAGACAGCACATTTATCCAGTCCTACCCTTGTTCATGTTAATACAATGGTAGTGACATTAATCACTGTGCAGGTAACACCCCCTCCCACAGATTTATAATGACCTTGCACAGGTCTAGATTTAGGACCAATTCAAACCCACTGAATTCAGAGGCAGCCAAGGATCATGGTTTCAAGAGGATATAAAGTCATGTTGACTCACAGGGAACTAAAATATTACATCGGTCTCTTCTAGAGTAATTCTGAAATTTGTAATTGTGTAATTCAAACATTTTTCTTCTGCTTGGGGCCTTTAACCCACCATTTGATTCTGTGTGTGCTCAGCCCCTCACCACCGTTCCAGAGGTGTGGACTCACCCTCTGCAATTCTGCATGTCCTATTACAGGGGCCAGGACCAGTCTATCACTATGCGGGTATAACCAAAATTTTGTATTCTATACCCTCTATGTAATATCTGTTGGACTGTTAATAAATGGATAATTTGCAGCAGCTGCCCAGGGCACACCTGCCACCTCAGGCTACAGGATGGGTGTTAAAAAAGCCTAGGAGGCAGGAGAGCATTCCTTTGTCTTCACACCAATGACTCAACTGTGATAACTCCTCTCCAGAAAGGTATTAACAGCTTCACACCCAGCCTGAGGGGTCATCTCTGCTAATGAGCCATACTGGACTGGCATAATAGGCAGCTGCAAGGACCTGGAGACCATCAAAGATTCCAAAAATATCCCGTGACTCATAGAGTTAAATCACCCATTGTGAAACTCCCTGCCCTGGGGGAGGTACTGGGAATTCCCCCCCTGACCCTGAGCATATAAAACTTGGGGGGTTTGGGGCTTCTGATACCACTCATTGGATCAAGAGGGGGACCAGAACTTCAATAGGACTGCCACTGCCACTCTCCACAGGCCTTTGATTGTTATTTCAACAGAACCGTCACCATCATCTGGACCAATAGGTTTTTCTTTCCTTTTATTTTGCACTCGGAGGAACCACGTGGTGCTCAGCACGGGGGCCAACAAACACTGTTCTGTTCTTGTCCCAGGGAGCTGGGTTAGACATCTGTCTTTGGGGGTTAAAACCAGTTTTCTCTGTATAATTGTGTTTATTGTAATCTTTTTAGTAAATTGTAACTCTGATTTGTAATCTCTCAAGTTGTGTTTATTTCTCCCATCGGTTTCCTTTTAAACCAGCACATGGCATCAAGGGGTACTGGGAGAAGCAGCTGATGCCATTGCAAGACCACTCTCTGCTGTCTTTCAAAGACTGTGGAGATCCAGCTACACAGACAGCAAGAGGGGTTGCTCAAGGTCTTTCACTATATTAAATGTCTTGGCATTAACAATATTCTCACTACTACTCTTAATAAATACTCAGGTCTCTTACATTTTAAATTCAGAAATAGACCTCTGAATGGGAATATTTCATACATTCAGAATGAAAGTCATAAACTCGATTTATTAGACTGAAACTCCATTTAATCTGAACGGTTCAACTGGGACAGCCCTGTTCTTTTTTGGAAGGTTGTTTCTGCTTTTTGTTGTACTTAAGCACTGGGGTGGGGTGGGCAGTGAAGGGCTGGGAAGCAGATGAACTTTTAACCCCATTCCCTTCCTCAGGGAGCACTCTCCAGCTCCTCAAGCATCACCTGAACTACAATCATCTCCCTAAGGAGGCTGCTGCCCCTCGCACATACCACAGGCTCCCGGTATCACTGATGGAGGGAAGGCAGCAGCACTCGCCCACCTCTGCACATTAGTTTTTTATATATAAGAAAAGATTAAATAGCACCAGAATAAAAACTAGGATGTCTCAGACTGCACTGTAAGTAATGATCAGTTCTATCTACAAATAAATTGTCAATAATAGGGGTGCGGTAATTTTATTTGCTTGGCTGTTTCTTTTTTTAGGAGGTGTTTTAGGGGCCAGGGAGCTTCTTTGTTTTCTACCTAAAGAACCCTGCATACACCTTCCCCTGGGTTTAGCTGGTTTCATCAAGGTTACTAAGTAACCTTGAGTTGTATTTAGCGTTTCTACTGCTCTTTTGAGAAGGAAATTGAATCCCTCCCATGTTTGAGAAGCCCAGCTTTCGGTTTAAATAGGATTTTTCAAGTATTAGCATATCAAAGAGCATAGTTGACAGCATGCAACATAAGATTAGCACATTTTATTTTTTTTCTAAGTCTCAGCTTCCTTCTGCCATACTATTTTGCATTTTTAGTGAGAGGAAACCAAAGGCAACCTTGGTAGCCATCTGCACGAGCAAGACACCGGGTGTATTTACACCACAGCTTAGTTTGCTTCCAGAAATCAAAGAGTGACTTTAATCTGTTGGGTCCTGCCATGAACACTGCTGGCCCTCCGAAAGTCTACCAGGCAACAACACTTTGGTCCTGACCCCTGAAAATATTTACCAATACTGAAGAGCTGGATTCTTCCATGCCACACAGGATGTTAAAGATGTTGAAGAAGCCAGGATCCTCCCCTGATCATAAACTGTTCAGAGGGCAGTCAGTCACATCAGGTCATATGGTATGTTAAAAGGGGCAAGAGTGGAAATAGCAATTCTGCCCCATCTCTGCACTGGCAGCAAGCAAAAGGGGTTGTAGACAGCATGAGTTTTAAAATCTATATTCTACAGCCATATTTTGTGCTTTTAAGGTTTAACACCTTTTTGCATATTTAGTGAAAAATTCACAAATTTAGTTTCAGCATGAAAAGTGAAATAGTTACATTGGTTGTGTCAACATGTTTAAACACACTGAATCCAAAATTAGGTCTTAAGCTTATGGTGGGAATAGATCTCAATGCAGACAGCCACTAACACTCCACAAACCTAAATTATTTAAGACAGACTTCACATTTAAGAAATAATATATAAGACTACAAAAGTCTTGAAAAACACAGTAGGTGTTTACCTGTTGTTTTTCTAGATATTACCATGTACTGAGGTAACCCTTATATCACTCCTCTGACTAGTACTTGAACAACAGTCCTGTGGTACAATTGTCACAACGAAAGTCAGTTAAAAGCAAATTACAATCATTCCTCAACCTCAACTATATTGCTAGAGCCGTTAGAAGCATTACTTCCTAAAAACCTCTCAAGTATGACATACATCATTACCTTTCAGGTATCTATAGCTGCAGTCAGTGAAACGTTACATTACAGGGATGCCGAAGTTCCTTAATCAAGTTCTAGTTTTCCTGCATTAGGTGATTCACTGGTTCATGAAAAAGCAGCTCTGTTACGCAGCAAGGTCAGCTCCACAGTGCCCATGACAGCTCATTAAACTGTGTGGCACCTGCTACCCACACAGAGGAAACATGAGTGAGGCATCTCAGCTATGAGGCTTAAGCAGCAAGGATTCCTGGAGAAGGGAAGGACAAAAAAGTCTCAGCAAAAATGTAACAGGGTCTTTACCTCAAGTGACACCAAGAGGTTTCTAGCAAAATTAAATGTGTGATTCCTCAAGTTGCCAGATAGACATGATCTTCATACTGGAAGGCAATTGGTGTCATTCATCACTTGGTGAATGGCACCTAGTCAGGTGAAGGCATTAGTACAAAAACACACACAACCCAAGTAGGCACACAGTTACACAGTTGTATTAAAATATGCATGAAATTTTGAGAAGTGGAAGGAAAGCAATGTACAGCCAGCCAGGGAAACTTTGAAATCTTTCAGAAGTTTCTGTCAGTTAGGTCTTTGAAACTAGTCTATTTTATGATGTCAGATCTTTCAGTAGTTAGATCTCAAAATCATCTACATTGGATGTTTTAGAATAACAACTTCTGGGTCCTTATATTTGTCCAAATTCATATCTGTTTATCTATTCTCATTTGCCAGTGTATTTTTCCCTTTTAATACTCTTTATACTCACCAGACAGACAAGGTGGTGGTTGAAATCTGCCAGGTATGATTTCACTTTTGTACTCCCCTACCTACTCTGAATGGGAAAAAAAACCCCACACAAGAGGAATCCAAATCACGTAGTCTGAAGCATTTGGATCAAATAAAACTGTTCACTGCTAAAGATATAATTCTGCCTACCCATCTCCAGGTAGGTAGAACAAGACAGAAGCAGTTCTTCACATCTCTTCAAGCATTTGTCTATACATAGCAAAGCACTGCTTAGAGATTACTGTTCTCCAATTTTATAATATTCAATACAGGGCTTGGACAGTCATAACAATGATTATGATAACTCTGGGAAGGAAAAAGGTCTGTATGAAAAAGAAAACAGCAAGCATGACTGTATTTTCCCATATAAACTTAGGTTTTAAAAGATTAGTCTTTGTAAAGAGATACTATAGTTGAAACAAAACCGAAAACCCTCTACATACTAAGACCCTCATTAGTTATCCAGACCAGAAATCTGTTGTAGCAATCATGAAAATATAACAGGTTTCTCCCAGAGAAACCTTATAAATAACCCCTAAGCTGTTCCAAAATGTCTGTGTAACACTACCTGTAACATCTGAACACTATGAGTGTTCCAAAGCCATGTTCTTTGTTGCCCAGTTTTTAAAGATTAAAACTTTTAGGTGATAATCAGTGCTTAAAGTAACTTTCCAAATAGCTGTAACTGGGTCTGGCTGGGATGGAGTTAATTTTCTGCACAGCACTCCACATAGCTCTGTGCTTTGGATTTGTGGCTAAAACAGTGCTGGTAACACCCCAGTGTTTTGGCTAATGCTGAATGGTGCTCACACAGCACAGAGGTTTCATTTTTCATTGCCTCCTCTTCCTCCCCACGCTTCACTCTGCCCAAACTTTCAGGGACTAGGCTGGGGATGGTCAAGAAGCTGTGAAGGAACAGAGCCAGGACGGATGCCCCTAACCAACCAAAGGGCTAATCCATATGGAATCATGCTCAGCCATAAAAGCTCAGGGTAAAGAGAAAGAAATGTCCTTCAGGGTTATGGTGTTTGTCCTCCTGTTGTAAACACCTGCCTGCTGGTAAGAAACAAACTCCTTTTTTTGCTTTGCCTTTGCACATAGCTTTGCTTCTCCTATCAAACTGTCTTTATCCTGACCCAAGGGTTTTCTCACTTTTGGCCTGTTTCTCTCCACCACTGGGGGGAAGAGTGTATGAGCAATGGGGTGGGGGCTCACCTGCTGGCAGGGGTCAACCCACCACATCAGCCCAGGTTTGAACTCAGACACTTCAGTAGCTCAGTCGGACAATACTAATTCATTCACATATGATGTTCAGCTTTCAGATACTTCAGTTTATTACAGACATAACACAATAAAACATAGTATCAAAAAAAAGTAGATTGCAAAGTTTTCACATCATGGAATGCCAATAGTTACAAAAACTGAAGTCATACCATTGAAAATACATGAAAACGTGAGAAAATATGGTCAGATGGGGGAAACTTGTGGGAGACAGGGAGGAGGAGAAAAAAACATTAAGTCAGTTAAAAAAAAGGAGAGATACATGATCCAAGCTTTTTAAATAGAAAATTTAATATCATTCTTTGAGTCAAACAATCCTGTCTAGAAACATATATTCATAATGAAGTTAACTCCAGAATTTGAACCTCTAAATAACAAGATTCCTTGTCCCAGTTAACTTACATTAAGACAGCTTGTGTCCTACAAGTCATTCCAAAATACCCTTTTACTTCTAGAGTGTTTATCATGCTTAAGTGGATAGATTGTTTGCTACACAGTTACAAGAACATCTTAAGTTACAAAAATAGTTATCACTCATTAGTATTTCTATACATCTCTTAAGCTATTATATGCACACTCTGTACAGTGGATGTTAACAGTAGTTAAATTTGCTTCCTTAAACAAAACAAAAGAACTAAATCACTTACAGATCCAAAATATTCAGGCACCGTAATGCACTTATATGTCTGGTACTAAACAACCCTGCCCATGCAAAGCAAAAGCAGTTTCAGTTCCCAGGAGACATACGCATCCAGGCTGTAGGACCCTTGTGATGGTTGGTGGAGGAGGATGGTCTGAGGATCAGGACAGTCTCACTAAGCTTTCCGATTCCATCCAGATTCCTGGACAACAGGCCTCCCTACTGGTGGAGAAGCAGGCTTTCATGGCAAAAGCTATAGGGCAGCATAAGTACCCCTCTGGTAATGACCAGAACTCCCCAGCTAAAGATAAAATAGGAAGGTGACTTCTGAAGTGCAACAAACACTGGGTGTATCCCATAGCCAAATTATTCTTTCCAACATATTTTGGGTAGGCTTTATTCCTCCCTCCCAATGCATGATCAGGGCCATCACAAACAAATAATTTGCTGGTTGCAAGTAGTCCATTACTGAAGTATGTTAGTTTCACTTGCATTATTTATCCTTCCCTTTCAGAAATAATAGTAAACCTGGCAGCATTGCTAGGATTGTGGCTTTTTATTAGACAGGCAAGTGAAAAAAATAGTTCTTACAGGTACCACCACCTGTCTTAATAATCTCTTAACACTTAAAGTCCAGTTCAACTGACATTCCACTTTATGCAGCTGCCCAGCTCTGAAACAGGTCACCCATTTCAGAAGGTGCCGTCTAGGAACATACAGATGTTCTGCTACAAATCTGGGGGGGGGGGGATGGGAAGAAAACCAAAACCAGAACTACCACCCCTGCAAGAAAAAAAAAAAAAAAAGCGCCTTAAGTGCTGAATAAGAAATAACACTATTTCTCTTTTAACTTTTTCTGAATCTAGAAGCTTTTCTCATACTATTCCAAGCACCATGCTTTCCATCATGAGGGCACAACACTTCAGTCAGAAGGTTAAAGACCCTAATGGTTCAATCCAAGCACTTAAGAGATTTGGTGCTTAAATGGTTCCCTTTATACACTACACGCTAAAAAGCCCAGGCATGTTTGCAATGTACTACAATGAAAAAATATATTCACTTGCAGAACTTCAAGGACAATTTGAAGCAAAGTCAACTAAAGCATGTGCTTAAGTCTGCCAACATCAGACTGCAAAATATAAACACTACAATGTTAAAATCAAGGTCATGCACACATCAGAAGTGCAGTAAGAATTTCAAAGCTATACCACACGGGAAAGAAGATACTTATGCTTGTCTTCAGGAAAGATTAAGAACTAAGCAACTATCCCCTAAATATCAAGATGATCAAAGAAATGATGAATAAGCTTCTACAGCCTTTCCCCACACCAGGAATTCAAAAGTGAGTGTCAGGTACTACATCTTTTAGTAAAAGCACTTCTCTTTAAATCTCTCCAAATAGATATTTAATTGTTGGATCTTTGATGCTTTGTTAGCTTCATCAATTAACTTCTTTATTTTTAAAGCAACATATTTAAAATGTACAATAATTTTGCTTTCCAATGTCAAATAGCCAACATTTTTTTGCATTTAGGTGTTCCATACTTAAGTTGTGATTTTGAAATTTCACAGTTATTCTATACATTAAGCTGATTTTCAATAATGCCATTACAGCGCAACATCTGGACCACTGTTATAAGGCGTAACTAACAGAGCTTCCATTTTAAAGTGCAACAGGTTTTGGTACAGGAATTGCTACAAAGAATTCAAGTGAAAAGAACTCTACTAGAAATAAACACACTATGATGCCAGTATAAAGGTATTTTATAGTATTAGAAGGTTATGGGGAAGTTACAACTGAAATACGAGTCACTTCAGAAGAAATCCTTCAGAAACTATCTATCTTACACACATGAAGACAAGCCAAAAAACATAATTCTTCAAGCTCACTTTCTGGAGAGAATTTGTACTTATTGATTTATAGTGAACTGAAAGGCTTGCCTTTTTTTATTTTAAAATCAAGATAAAATGAATGTGAAAAATGACAGGTCTGTCACTTGGATCTATTCTGATACCTTGTTTAAAAAGTTACACAAGTTAATAGAGTTCCCTTGCTCCCTTAGCATGTTTCCAAGCTCAGCCACATAAATCTAGTCTAAGTTAAGTATTCACACAGATGTTTACCTGCTTATCTGATGAGATGTTATATTAAAATTAGTAGATAAATTAGAATACTTGTCTTGTTTGGTTAGTAATATCCTGACAGCTGTGCAAGAAGATACTAACACCTGCAGAACCTTAAGCCTGTTACTGTTACAATTACTTCTCCCATACTGACTTAATTTGAGAATTCAACAGGACCTTTAACGCACACTTTATTTTTTAAGGTGAGAACTCTTCATCACACAGTAAGTCTACCACAAATTAACGGTATTGAAGTTTATATTCATTAGATATCCTAGAGGACAAAAATTGAGTTGTACCTTCCCCCTTCTGAGACATACACAGAAAGAATAATTCCACTCAATTCTTTAATTTGAATTAACCAATACTTTCACTTCATGAAAGGTTAAGATCTACAGATTTAAGTATGTATTTTGCTCAACGTGTCTGCCAAAATTTCAAAAGTCAGTTTGAGTCTCAGCACTGCATAAAGTGTTACCTCCTCCTGCCATGCTTGTTCGAAAGTAGTGTTCACTACTGTCACCAAATAACTTTGTCATTGTGCCATTCCAGTTATTTTAGACTGCCTTTAACCCTCGGAAGAAAAAAAATATTTTAAATCAATGTAAATTTCTGCCTAGAGCTGCTTTCTTCTTTTCTCTTTCAAAAAAACCCAACCAAATAACAACCCCCAAACAAAACCAACACTCCAGATTTAAATACTTAGGCCTAGAAGAAAAAGCCTGTGGACACTTGCTGGCTGACTTCAAAACTGACATGATTTAAATCAGAATTCTCTCCCTACTCTCCAACATAAGCGAATCTTCCTACAACAGGTAAGATGGAAAAGTTAACCTCTCTGCTTTTAGCCAGCTCCCCACTGTCCTGGTTTTTAGTTATCACCTTTCAGACAAGCTTATGCATGCATTTTAGCAGCCCCAGGGCTGAACCACATCTCTACTCTAGAAAGACTAGTCAATTGTGAACTAGTTTCCCTTATGACTGCAAGCTGTAATAAAGAATGTTTACTTTTAAAGGCCAAAATCCAAGAATAGTTTTCAGAATATAACTACAGCAAGTCATCCAAACTGACTACTCTAATTCCAGAAATTCTCTAAAGCCAAAACCTGACATCTTCATCTTATCAAAAACTCTATGACACTGACAGTTCAGGTTCCAAAAGTTTTCAGAGACTGCCAGAGTAAGTGCTCATAGCATTTCAAACAAAGAGGGTTTTTTTCTATGGTTAAATAATGCCTTCTAAGTAAGTTTTACATCACTGATAATCTTGTCCACACCTACCTCCTTAGGTCCATCTAAGAGAGGCCTGTAAATAAAAGAGTAATGTAGAAATCTATCTTGACTGAAGTACTGGAGCATCAGAGATTGTTGGGGGCAAGAAGTTACCCAGCAGCCTTTTATGATAGTGTTTATTGCTAATTCATGTTGTGCAACTTATTTCCAGCAGATGGGCAGCATAAAAACCACAGCAACAGTCTCAACAGTACCTTCTTATACCTGCATCTTATCTAATTCAGAAACAAACCAATCCTGACCTAGTTAATTAAAACATTTTGCACCTAACCCTTTCAACAGTCAGTCCTAAGAAGTCAAGCAACTTTGGACCCAACATTTATAATCACCATAATTGATAAGAACCCTGCAAATTCCCACCGTGCAAACTATGCTACAGAAACTATTTACTGCTGTGAGTCAGTCTCGCAATTACATCAGCATTTACCCTCAGAGAAAGGATTGCTGTGTTTTCCCTTAGCTTTGATGTGACCTGTGAGTGCTCTGGAGATACAGTAACTACTGCATTTGCTTACTGAGCTTGTGCAAGAAATAGGCAAATCAAACATATTAACACTTAAAAGTAGCTTAAATACATAGTATATTAAAACAGTAAAAACCATGAAAATTGACATGAAGCTCTCCAAACCTGTGCTCAAAGTTTCCCATCTAGTTCCAACTGCACAGTGTTGATTTTCATAGCTATTCTCAAAAGCTTACTACAAAACAGACTGGCAAAGCCTTTATTTATTAATTTTCTACAGTCCTGAATTTTTCTTTTGTCAGTAATTGTTCTGGGGGTTGTTTTTTGTTTA
The DNA here is from genome assembly GCA_035583135.1 of Lophotriccus pileatus. Taxonomy (NCBI): domain Eukaryota; kingdom Metazoa; phylum Chordata; class Aves; order Passeriformes; family Tyrannidae; genus Lophotriccus; species Lophotriccus pileatus. Next base: position 26,850,060 of record JAWWES010000081.1, on the reverse strand, counting down.
GTTTTAAACCAACTTTAAATTTAACAATGTACATTCTCCTTATAACATCCCAGAGGTAGCAGGAGAGAATATGAACGAAAAGATGCCAGATTCTAGAAGTTGCACATTCGAGTGTAGTGTCATCCAAGAGCGCTTTCCTGGCTTTCACAGACTGCATGTCACCTCTAATCATGTATAGGAGACAAAAGACAGAATCCCAAAATAAAGGACTATTGTCACTGGGTTACTAAAAGAAGTTTCACACCCAGATACCTCAAAGTAATTTTGTTATTTAAGAAGTAATTCTGCCTTTTTCAATAGTCAAATATCAAGAACTGAAGTATAGACTTAAAATTTATGAGTATATTTGTTTTTTAAAAATGCTCATTAGTGACAATTTCACCTAAACACAGACATACACACAGTTACTCTAAGCTGATGTACCACACTGTAAGGAAAGGTCCCAGTTCTGTTCAAGAATCCAATATTCCCCCTCTCCCTCCCACCACACAACTCCACAGAGGTGCTTACAGTAACAGAAAGCAAACAGAAGGGAAAAACACAACACTTAACAAGTGCATCTATATACATTTTGCACCTCTTTCCTCCTTGTATCTAAAGTGAAACACACCATGTTTGCTATGCTGTACATCGCTCATACTCTCCCCTTCATGTAGTACCAGTCCTATCCAAAGCATCTCTGCAAGCACCAACAGCAGTCATTCCAAACCAACCAGCAGGTGCTTTTACTGCGGAGGCTGAAGTACATTTAAATATTCTGACTGGCCCAGCTGATAGGTCGTGTTTCCTCCACAGTCCACATACTGGTATCTCTCCTGGGATATTTGCTCAGAGTGGCCAAAGTACGAGGTTGTCACTGTCACTCTTAAAAAGATAAAACAGAAGAGATTTTCAGCTTCCTGTTCTAAAAATGTGCTGTTATACTACTACGGTTTTTAAGGAAGACGTTTTGGAACAAAATATGTTATAAATAAACTTAAAAACATTAGTAATTTACCACTACAGATTTTCTCTATACAAGACATCTGGTTCCCTGAGTACACACTTTTTTTTCTAAAGATGCTAAAGCTGAGATTTGCTCATAATACCTTGCTTAGTGATGAGAAAGCAAATGATTAGACAAGTCATCACATGTCTAGCCTAAACACAGACTCCCACACTCCACCAACAGAAGACCCCACCATGCTGAAATTTATGCAATGTCACAAAAAGCAGTCTCTGACCAAGTACTAAAGCCTGTAACTCCTTCAAGATCACAAAGTTCTCAGCAAGTTCTGAACAGTGGCTGATACAAAGTCATTTTGAAGTCTTTGAGACATTAACAGCTCCACAGGTACAGCCCAAATGCAGAGCAGATACAGTAACAACAGTTCTGTTTATTTGAGTGTCTTTACACAACCAGAACCTGTCAAAAGGCCCCGTTCAGTTTCAAAAACTGTGAAGCTACTGAACTAGAAAGCACACTGATTTAATTTTATCTATGATGCAAAGACTCCAGGATTAAATATTTCTGAGTAATATTTTGACAACAATTACACAGCTTCTAAATTTTTTTCCAACAAATAGGAAGTTTGCCATACTTACTGCATCATCACTACTATGTTATGTACTTTGATAGATGGTAAAGTACAGAAGTCACTGCAAAAAAAGAAAAACAGTTATCAGATTTGCATCAAACCTTTCAAGGTAATTATCTAAAAAGCAAGACTTGTGGCTTCAATTGGAAATTCTGATAGAAACTACAGAGTTGGCAGCAATGGCAACAAAAGTAAGTCACCAGCAGTATGCTCACCTAAATCTTCTTTTATATACGTAGCTTGCTTTCACAGGAACAATCTAGACACGTGTTTGCTTATACATAATGACTGCCAACAGAAGTGTCCTAAGAAACTGTTCACTCCATCTTTCAGAAGTTAAAAGTTCACCTGAACCACTACATTAAAGCCTGTTGATATTACCTGGCCACTGACAAAGACTTTCAGTAAGAAGGGATACAGAAATAATTTGCTGCAACTACATTTCATGGGGAATCTATATATAGAAAGGAAATTTTACAAGAAAAGATCAATGTTACGCCAACTTTAGCATTTTTTCATGTAAAACTATCAGTTTCTATCTAAAAAAACCCTCAAACATCCTGAAGGCACTGCTATGCTTGCTCAACACATACCAACAACTTAGGAAAGTCCCTTTTAGTTTTTGCACTCATCTATCTCTGTATTATGCAAAGTAACCTTTAACCAATATACAGAGATTCTGAAGTCAAGGTTATTGTTCTCTTGCAAGATAACCTTTTCAGAGAGATGTTTTCTGACACACATGAACGTACCAGTTATACAAAGCACCATGTAAGTGCATACTTTTAACCCCCACTTCTTAAATCATTTGCTCTTGGCCACAAATTTATCAGCTCTAGAATGAAAAGCATGCGATCAGTGCACTAAGACTGCATGGCAGCCACCCACAATATTTGCGTGGTCAGTGCCGTGGTCATTCTTTCCCCTTGCACCGACAAACTTACAATATAGTATTAAACAGTGAATGAACACAGGTGATCCAAACTGTAAGAAAATACAAATCAAACTGTTTGGTATTCAAAGCTGTTTTATATCTGTACCAATGTCAAACATTTTGATTTTTCCCCCCCTGCTAGGCTTAAATCAGAATTTAGTTAGACCGTAATGCCAGATATTCTCAGTTTTAATGTACTTTTCTAATCCAAAATATAGATAACCTGTAACATAATATAAAGCCAGCTCATATACAACAGTACACACTGGCTGACAAGCACAGGGGCAACACCAACATGCTGATTTATGTCAAGATTATATGAAAATAGAACTGCTTTAAAAAACAAACCACAAACCAACCAAATAAAAGAAATCCAACAAACAGCTACACAGCACAAAATTGTAGCTAGGAAGCTACACTGAAGGTGAACTCCACATTGAGCCAGCTCTCTAAAATAAATGTGGAAATGCCCTGTATGATACTGATTTATTTCATCATGTAGCTTGGCTGAATGCAGACACTTCAGGTCACTGAGAGTCTCTGGTATTCAACCTAAGCTGATTTTTCAGAACATGTACTCTCTGGGATCCAAACCTGGGAGCTATTACTAAAGCAAGACCTAAATTAACTAGCTGGGGAAACACTGAAATGTGATCCACTGTACAGTCCCCCAATCCTATAACCCACAACACTATCTGTATTAGAAAGTAAGCCCAGGGGCTTCGTATTTCTGTGTGGAGAAAAAACCCAAACACAGAAGCAAATACGAAACCCCAATAAGACAAACTGAAGCTATCTTGGCTAGGTGTTCAAACAAAGGAAGCTCACTTGCTGTCTCTAGGGCTGCTCCATACAACAAACCCAGGCCTTCCAGACTCACAACACAGTGAAGGAGCAGAAACCCACCAAAAATAACAATAACTGTCAACAGCTCAGGGTGGTCAACTAATAACAACTGTATAACATATAGAAAATATGGAGATAATGAACAGCTATAATTTTGTATGTGGCTTATATTCTTTTTAGTATATTTCAAACACATGACAGCAAAGTTAGTGAGCGCTACTCGCCAGGACCTTGCTCTAACAGCCTGTACAAGAACTTAACTGACACAAACTTCTAGAGCCATGGGTCTCTCACTAAGCATAGCCCATGTTCAGTGTCACTGTGTTGAAGCAACAAATACTCTCACACATGCACAAATGACCTATTAGTCTGCTCTTCTAGCAACATTCACAAACACTCCCGAAGGAGGACAAGTTCACCTTACATACTACTGGCACTTGACACATTACAGCTTCACCATTTGTACTTCAGGACTGCACAACGTACCAAGCTGGACCAGTAAGTTCATCATTGTTCCACACTACGACTGCCAAGGCTCCAAGTGCCAAGCAGAAGAGCCTGAAATCCAGTCAGTTCAGGCCATGGACAGTTTCTGCCTGTCTGTATCTTTTTACACATCCAAAGCCATGCAGGTTTTTCTAAGGTTAGCCACAGCTTGTAGGGAAAAGTTGCAGCTAATGTTGGGAACAGACTATCAACAGCATTACTGAAGTTAAGGCCACAGTATTAACCATGAAAATTTCAATGTATTATTGCACCAAAAGCACAACTAGGTAGGTATTAGCATGAGTTCATGAAGGCTATGAAGTTTATTCCTCATACATCCAAAGAGTGAGCAGATTCACAGGATTCATGTTTACATTAAGCTACCTTACATGCTTTTAAAAGGTGACAGTTCAACACTACATTTATTTAGTTTGTGCCCCCCTTGCTATTTCATACCTATTTCAATTTATGCCAATGCTTCAAAACTACAAGGTTCTCTCCCACCCCAAAGGGGCTGTCATCCACTGGAACTGCACATGGACCTGAAGTCTCAATAGTTAACTTTTTTTTTCAGTCTGCATTTCAGTGTAAGAGAACTAACATTTAGCTTTGTTACCAAAACATAATGAGCTAACAGTCTGTTGGACAAATGAACTTTCAGAAGCTATGAATAAAACCACTCAAAGGGCGGGCTGTAAATACTGCTTACTATTTTATACACACAGTCTGAAGAAAAGAAATACAAATTAGTCTCTAATTTGTATAGTATTGATATAAATTTTCTTCTACTGCAGAGAAAGTTGTAGGAAAGTTATTGGAGAACTTGTTAGGGCAACCCACCTGCACTGTCACCCTCCAAAGCAGCTATTGCTGAGGCCTAAATCATTCGAAGAGAAACAATTTAAATGGCTACGTGCCAGGTACAGTAAGCCACTACACGAAATTATTGAAACAACTGTGGTTGAACTATTCTTCAGTAC
>JAWWES010000081.1:26830337-26845137 GCA_035583135.1 Lophotriccus pileatus | reverse complement strand
AAATGGCTACGTGCCAGGTACAGTAAGCCACTACACGAAATTATTGAAACAACTGTGGTTGAACTATTCTTCAGTACCACTACTAAACTTTAAGAAAATGCCACAACAACTCTGCAAGCAGATTTATGTTAACTTTGAAAAAAGTTGCTTTTAACACCATTGCAGTTTTTAATAAGACCCATGTGATATTTAGAGGTGAATACACTTACAACATGTAGCTCATTTCATCTTGTATGACTGTGGGCACCATATAATCAATCTAAAAAAGAAAGCAATGAAAACACAAATGAGTAGATCTATATATAACGATTAATACGTATTCAACTTTGAAAGCCTATGCTACTTACCTGTTTCATATCCAGAGGACCAATGTTGGTGATGTTGTTTAAACGTGCTTTGCCAATAACTGTTTTTGAAAACTGAACTTGGGCTGTGATATTTGCCACTTCAACAGAGTAATAGTTGTTATTCGTTATATTTAGCGTGTTCTGAAAAAAACAAACGCAAAACACTAACCGCTAATCCGTTCCATGTATCTTCATGAGAAAGCATTTTGAAACTTGTGCATGAGACAGTAACACCTGAAATTATGCAAGTAAATTTTCCTGCTTGCTAGGATTGCGGGGAGGAGTGGTGTAACAGACCAACACTTACCTCCTTTCTCGGGATTTGTTTAGTAAACATATTGAGCAGCACAAACTTCTACACAATTTCCCTGCTGACAACCCTCCACTGCAAACACTGCATTTCCTCCTATCCTCAATTATTCCTTCCAGGAAATTTAGCTATCAGAGGATCCGTTTCTCCCAAGGAAGCTTTGCTTTATTTAAAATGAAGAACTTTACCAAAAGTCTTGAGGCAATTCTGTATTAAGTGCATTACCAAGAAGTCAAGAACCATGTGGAAAGAATTCCTTTAAGTTTTAAGGTGGATAAGAAATAATTTTTCCTCAGCCTCAATTTTGACGAATGCATAATACCAGGGTAGTATCAAATAGCATTCCTACACATACACACTACCTTTCACTCATATTACAAAAATAATCCAGGAAACTCCAAAATCACCGTTCCCATGAAAGCAGAAGTCCCAGTGTTAGCTTCAGTAATTCCACTTAGCTTTAGTAATTCCACTTCTATTAGCTATAGCTACAGGAACGAGCCATGGCAGGCCCACTTACATTTTTCCAACTGGTCATTTTAGCTGCTTCTATTTCTTAAGGTACTGGCTAACCTTGTCAATGAGATCACAACTTCTATGTATATTAAACTATCAGAGCAGTATCTCTTGATGCATTATTCATTACAAACATCCAAAGAGGTTGTCAGACTTACCGTAATATTTAGATATATGATACGTCTACCCTGTTCGTAAGTGACATACACCGACTTCACACCAATGTATTCAACGTCAATTGAGCGAGGAAACAAGAAAAATACGGCCAACCCAGAAAGTAGTAAACAAACAGTTACAGAAGCAGTCACGTAGAGCTTTCTGGAATAAAAAAGAGCACATTTCAGAGTCAAAAGCACGTTAAACAACAGTGGCATGCTACTTTCTGTAAGTGATAAGTAGCAGGACTAGTCAATACAAGTAACTCAGTCTATTTCTAGCTTCCATTAGCTTCTAAAAGGAAAAAATAGCTATGCTGCACTTCGCCCCTATGTATAAAAACACCTATTACTCTTGTTTATACACCAGAAATCACATTTCAAATCACACAGTTATTCCAACATTTGTAACTTATAGAGGAAAATGGAAGAGGTAAATACTTTTGTGCTTTGAAACAAAAACACTTCCTCTTAACATCTATTTATAGCACAACTTCTGTCATCCTGCAGGACTCTTGCACAACACACCCAGAAAGCAAAATAAAGCTCTAATGACAGCAAATCCCAACTTTCAGGGAAAGTGTTAGACTCCAGATAAGGAGCAGGAAATTCACAATTAACCTAATAGTGTGCGTGTGTGTGTGTGTGTGCGTGTGTGTGAGAGATAATAAAAAAAACCACCCACGAATAAAAGGCTCTAATGCAGCTCCAATTTTGTCAAAATCAGAACACTACAGTAAATTGTTTAAAATTTGTACTAATGTTACATTAGGTGTATGATCAGAATATATTATGTGAAGTTACTGCATTTTTTCCTGGCAATCATTTCTGTTCCCTACAGAAAGAAACATCAAACATTATCCAAACATTAAAGAAAAACAAAACAAATAAACAAAAATAAAACTAAAAGCAGCCAAAATATGTCAAAGCAATAAGCCCTCAGCATTGTAATGAAACCTTTAAGTAGATCCTAGGAAAAAAATAAATATACTGTATCAGAATGATGAATTTGTTGACTTTGCTACTTGCAAAAATCAGAAGTTTACAAATTAAATTTCAGGTGACTTATTTTGTAGTAGTGGTTCAAAGAAGCTACCACTTGACCCAGACTTTAACAGCAATGATGTATCTGCTTAGGTCAATTAAGATACCACAGAGATTGATAAATACTTGCATCATTACTGTAAACACACAGATAAATATCTACATGAATAGGTCATACAGTATTACTCAGCTTTGTACTTAGCTAAGACATACTGTGATGGACGTATGCACACCTGTTAATAAATAACTCTCCTGAAGCTGGTGGTTAAGACTGACATAACTCACAATAAGGGTTCTTTTAGTACTGAATGCAAGAGAACATTCCAGTGATCTCAGCCTGATTCTTCTTATCACTATCTCCTTTAAATTGTTCAACTTTAACTAGAAGAGAATAATTAACTGTAGATTCATGTATGACAAGTAACCATTAACTTACGTTCTTCTTGGTCTCAGTCTCTGATCACTGTATGGAATTAATGCTACCAGCTGATTTTCCTGCCCTGAAAACAAAAACACCCTTTAAGAATTTAAATAAAGAATAAGTATTGTTGTAGTTATTTTACACTAGTGCACATTCTGACCTAATGGCACCAAAGAATAAACACTAAAGACAAACATTTAAATTCCAGATAACCAAGTCAAATACTACTGCAGCTTCTGCAATTTTCTGAAATAGAGCACGGATTACACAACATCGAGGGGAAAAAACACCAAGATTCAAAGACCAAAACACCAATAAATTCCACCTCTGTGCTGCACACATGCACTGGATGCAGCTTGCCTCTGGCACCACTTCCTGGAGGAAAACAGAGAGATAGAACAGCTTTGAGCTCTCTGCGCCAGACCATATAAAGTCATAGGACAAAACACCCAGAAGCCTGGGCAGTAAGAACTGATACAGAAGTCATTCTTCATGTACTCTTCTGAAAAAGCAGAAGTCAGGTTTGGCCTTGGCAACACAAGTTATATACACACTGCATTCTGGAAGTCACTGGTATATAAAACCATTTATCATGGTGCTGCTGCGCTGCAGCACCCTGTAAGTCAAAATAAGTATCTACTGGAATTTCTCCAAACAACAAGTCCTATCACTAGACAGCATGTTTAAGAAGAGAGTATCTTAACAGCAGAAATAGAGAACACATGCACAGAAGAGCTGTTGAAAATACATGGACTACACACGCCTGTAAAGCTTTTGTTCTTTGCTGTGGAACTGACATTTGTCTGTGTGAGAACAGAGGCCGCAAGGCCAAGGCAGATTTGCACTTTTTAAGCTAAATGCAGAATTTGACCAAATCATCACTTAGCTAATTAAGCACTTGGAAATAATTCCATGATGAATCACTAAGCTAGGCAAAGCATGCTAACCAAGCAGGTAGTAACATGTAAAACATCAGCCTTCTAAAAAACCTCTACCAGTTTAAAACAAATTTTCATCTCTGCTTCAATTAAGCATCTTCAACCTTTGAACACAATAAATACCTGAAATTATGCTTTATAACTTGGATAGTTTTAGCTTTATCATACTGAGAAAGCTAAAGCTATCCAAGTTATAAAGCATAATTTCAGGTATTTATTATAGTTTAACCATAATATCATGTATTATAGACCTACTAGATATGTATTCATTCTGTGAACACTTAATTTATCCCCTCTGCCCTCAAAAAAACACCAAACATTATTTTCTTCTTCTCTAAAGTACTAAGGAATAATTAAAAAGACAACCACTCTTACTTCTAATAACTCATTGAAAGTTCTAGCTTTAACCACATTATTTCATTAGAATGTATGGACAACATGCATGTTTTAATGGTTACAGCAAAATGTTCAAAAAAATAATTAACTCACATTTAAGTATTACATCTAAAGATCCCCCAGCCAAAGAAACAAGCCAAAGAAACAGGAATCCCGTTATTTCTGCACTTTAGCTAGCATGGTTTTGAGTAAAACTTGCTATTGATATTATCAAGCATTTCAAATTAGCAAGCTAACAGAACAAACTTCCTTTTCTGTAGTCTTTTGTATAAGATAATTTTTAGTTTCATAGCTTTTCCACACACTTCAAATTTCCTGAAATCACTCCAATCATAGTATAAAAGTTTTAACAGCTAAAACACAAATCTCTTTACATCTGTGTAAATATACTGTGCCCCCTGCCACTTCAACATATGTGAGACACAAGCATTTTTGAACTATATCATAACCTAATTTCACTGAGGCACATGTAAAAGGACATGGCACAGATTTCACTCAGTTTTCCTGAGATGGTGGTCAAAATCAGTTCCAAGAGCTTTTACACCCAATAATCTATTTTGGATAAGAGGTCTGGCAAAAGCAGACCCAAACATGAAATCATCTCATCAGTTCTCCCCCACATCAAAGGGAAGATCTTACAGCTGAAGCAGAGGACCCATCTCTTGGCCTGCTGTGTTTGTCACTCTCTCCTTCTGCCCACTCTCAGATATCCAGCATTCTCCTTCCACAGACCTCTCTATTTAGGTGGCTCATCATACAGGAGAGAAGTGCAACAAAACAGCTTCGTACCAAAAGGAAAAACAAAATATGAGGGCAAAGTGAAAAAAAAAACCAGTTAGGTATGAAGACTAACGCTGGGCAGCTATCCCTTCCCTTGGCAGCCAAAGATCCTATACATTCTCAGCTCCCAGGTGGAGTCCTCTGCCTAGGAAGGACCACTGGGACAAAGGGACGGTAAAGGAAATCCAGAGGCACTGTCAGCAGTGAGGGCAAATAATTCACTACAGATGACCAAGGAAGAGGTGCTGCAGCACAGGTCTATTTTTCCTTCTCTATATTTGCTGCTATTTTTGCAGTTATATTGATTCAAATAGTTTAAAATAGGCAGTTAAAAAAATGTGCAATAAAATGTCATGAAAATAAAGGTTTGCTAATTCAACTTGCAAAAGCTAGATATGTGTGAATCTAAAGCTGAGAAAAAACAGTAGCATTGTACAGACAAGTGAAGACCCAACATCGAACAGCCAAAACTGACGCAATTTTTTCCATTTATCTAGTGTAATTGTAACAAAATCCATAGTGCTAAAAAGTCAAAAAGATGAAAAAAATGGAGTAGAATTTGGCTCTTTGTTATGAATTATTACAGTTATAACTACACATGGTTATGAAGCAAACTTAAAAGTTAAAAAAGAAATAAAAAGAATAAAAAAGAAAATTTACCTCGTGGAATTCTTCCTGTTCCCTGGCAAGTTGGGCAGGTGACACTATCTCTTCCTGTAAATTCCACATAGGGAAACTGTGACACATCTCCACATCTGCTGTCCTCATTGTGCACTTCTGAGTGAACTAAACCATTCCTCACGTTATCAGACACTGAGCTTCCATCATAGCCATCCTCCTTGCATGTATGCATAGGCAGGTGAGAAAGTGATTTTCCCATGTCTAAAATAAAAGTCAGAAGAAGGTTTTCAGGGACAATCACTCAAACATGGCTTATATTTATTCCCCTGCACCACGTAACAGTTAGTCTATGCTCACAGTTTGACAAGACTCCAGTTCTTTGTTCAGATCCCAAAAGCACCAAAAACCCAAAAACCTGCAAAGCACCATGGCCAAGATGTAAAGAAACGGGGAGCTTTGTTCAGGTCCTCTCAATATGTACAGGTTGAAAGTGGATCGATAAGAGGCTTTAAAGTTCGAACAGTAAAATTGCTGGCAAAAGTTGCAACAGTCTAGCAGTGCTTTTCAAAGAATTGCTGCTGTACAGACTTAAACACAACACATCAACCTTTGTATAAAAGAAAAAATAAAATCAAGGCTAGACTCTAGAAAGCAAGTTTGCAATTTTTAGTGAATTCTACACACACTACAGACCCTATTCTAATAAGTTTTTTAGGTTGGACTTGTTTTGATAACATGGGATCAGCTACTAGTTTCCAAGCTAGAAATATAGATCTCGAGGTATTTAAACTGATGAGTCCTTTTAACTCAAAAGAGGACTAATTCACAAGAAAGTCAAGTTAAAAATGGGAGTTACTTTAACATAGTTGCTGCCAAGTAGCATTTATAAAGACTTGTTACAAAAAAAAAGCCTTACTCACAAAAGCATTTTTGTTACCTACACAAATTTAAACTTTTTTCTCATTACTGTAGCTTTTCAGCCACTACACTGAAACTAATTTGAAACACAGAACAGTTGGATCTAAAGTCTGTAATAAACTGAGGCAAACAGAAACCTTCCCAATTTCCAACAGGTGGAAAACCAACTCAAAGTTAAAAAAAAACAGATCTGTACAGCAGTGGCAATCAGCTTATCCCCATAAGCCATTTTAGTTACTTAACACACAGATACACCAATCACTCAATTCATCAGTGTCTTGGGGAACAGCATGCTTTAAGAAGAACATGCAAAACTCCATTTTTTTCCCATCAAGTAGCATTTTTAAAGCGGCATCTAGCAATTATCATTGTGGTTCACTGAAAGGAAGCCCTAAGAGGAAGATCAGGAGAGCAAAACAAGTCAGAATGTTTTAAACCAAACACTCAAGACAGAACAAATCTCAAATATGGTGATGGTAACACAGACACAACAGTAATTCATTATATTGCCACAAAGGATAGGTGAACGTGGGAGCGGGTAAGTAAGTCAACAAATGCCAACAAGTCCCGGTTACTGCTCCAGCAAATATGCAGGATTTTCTTTTCATCAAGGCCATTAAATCCTTACAAGAAGGAAGACTTACTAACCCTTGTGCTTCTACTTTTTAAAACATTCTAAGTTTGAGAGCTATTCAATAATAGAAATCGTTGAACTGAAAATTAAAACTACTGGGCTACTGAAAAAAAAAAGTCCTGAAATAGCTGCTGACAATTATTCCACAAGGCGTTTTTGTTTACTGTTCTCCTTGCAGCTGACCTAGAGCCTTCAAGCTACGAAACTTGAGTCTTGCAGCTTAGGCAATAGCTGTCACAGCTACAGGCCTGAAAGCTTATGGATCAAGCCCTGGTGCTGAGGTGCTACAACTACACCCATGCTCTAATGACACTAGGCCAGGCTACGTCTACATTAACAACTTAATACAGACCAAGCAGCAACTCTGTAAGAGAAACACTCACTAAGGATCCAAAATCGGCACTGAGAGTGTTTTTGTGTGTTCATTCCATACTAGCTCTTGTCTAGACTGACAACACATACTGGCAACTGGACTGCACCTTCTAGTTTTGGCTTTTTCCAAAAGGAAGAGTTCACGCACTCCCTAATCACACTGTGTCATGAACCGAAGTGCAGCAGGCAAGGATAACTGGGAATTCCTTTCAAGAGCACATCCTTTATTTGAATTAAAATACTGATGCAGATGCCAACTCTACCTGAGCTTCAGTAGTTAGAATTTACTGGTGTTGGGACATGTCTCAGTTTACAAAGAAGAAAACAGAGAACCATCTTCAAAAGAAATTTGATCCTCCAACATGCTTTCCCCCCCATCTAAGCCTGAACCTTATTACAACAATAAAAATCAAGAATATATTGTTCTTTTATCCAGCACTTATAAGCTAAAGAGTAGTAACTCTGAGAATATAACATCTTTACATGTGACAGCCTCAATACTGTCACCAAAGCCAGAAACCCAACTTCCTTAATAGCTGTGCTTTGATCCAGTCTCTTCCTTGTAATTGATGTTACACCTCAGTCTGCTTGGACTTATCTGGAGTTTCCTTAAATTCACAGTCTGTTAAAAAGAGTTTGGTAAATTAAGAATGTTTCGATAAGCTGCTTTTGTTTAAGACTGCACCCTTCAGATTGCTACAGCACTGCAAGGCCACAGTATGTAGACAAAACCCAAACAATGTCGAAGACACACAGAACTACCACATCCTGAGCTGCATACAAGATTCGGGGTGGGGTGGGACGACGGGACGGGACTTTTTGTTTATAAACTCGGTGAAACGTTATACAAACAAACTAAATTGTTATACTTCTCCAGTAGGTTAAGGTGGCGTTCTTACCCCTTATATGCAAATACATAAACACACAAACCTACTTCTTTTTCAATACATCAAAACATTTCGAATCGCGACCATCCCCTGCCCCATCAGCTGTGCCTTAATCACGAAGATCACAAGCTCCTCCAGAGCAGAGCACGCAGCAGGGTAAGGCAGTGACTTGGCTGCCACCGACCTGCCCAGCACAGGTGGGCACGACCAGCGCTGCCTTTCACGACCCCTTGACAAACCCACCTCTCGAGCACTGCCTGCTCAGTTAATGCTGGCGCTGCCAAAAAACCAGGAGTCAAGAATCCCGGGATTTCAGGGGTTTCTCGCCCGTCAGCGCCAGCTGTTCCCGCAAACATGGCGAAGTTTACGGCCGGCAGGCTCGGACAGGGCCCGCCGAGCTCGGTCGCTGCCGGACTGCCCCCGGCGCCCGCCCGCCCGGGGGGTCTCGGCGCGGGAGCTGCCCCGGGGCAGGGCCAGGTCAGCCCAGGCCGGGCCAGGCCCCTCCAGCCCCGCCGCGGGCCTGCCCAGGCCCCGCCGAGGCCCACGGGAGGCCGCGGAGACCCCTGCCCGGCACAGCTCCGCCAGCGCCCCGCAGCCCCGGCCCCGCGCCGGGAGCGCCCTGCCCTGCCCTTCTGGTCCCGTCGCTGCCCACCTGCGGCGCGGGCTCCGCGGCCGGGCCGGGTACGGCAGGACCGGAGGCTCCCGCAGCGACGCAGCAGCCGGCTCCGAGCCCCGGATCGGGCGTGTGCGCAGCCGCGGGGCGGCGGGGGCGGCGCCGGGCCCGGCTCATCCCGCCCGGCCGCGGGCGGAGCCGTGCTCGGCTACCGCGGGCAGCAGCGGGGTAGGGGGAAGCGCCGTTCTCCTGGCGGGCTGGTGGGAGGCTCGGGGGTGGCACATGAACTACCTGCACTCGGCGGGCTGTGGGATGATCCCGCACCCGGACATGGAATCAAGGGAAAGGGGAATGGGGCAATGGGGCAGCCCCGCTCCGCGGCGGAGGGAGATGAAGCGGGATTCTTCCCGGGCTTTCTGTGTCAGCTGTGGTTCAGAATCAGTTAGGCTGGAAAAGATTTCTGAAGGTCATTGTGTCCAACCCATGACCAAATTCCACCATGTCAACTGGACCGTGGCACTCAGTGCCACATCCCGGTCTGTAAACATGTCCAGGGACGGCGACTCCACCGCCTTCCTGGGCAGCCCATTCCAATGTCTAATCACCCTTTCTGTGAAGAAATTCTTGCTAATGTCCAAGCTAAACCTCCTCTGGTGCATCTTAAGACTCTGTCCTCTTATCGTCTTGCTCGCTCGCTGCGCTGCCCGCAGCTGTGTGCGCCCCCTCCCTCTCTCTGAAACTTCGTGGTACTTTATGAGGCTCCGTCGCTGTTTGTTGTGCCCTGTGGGGTAGCTCTGGTGGGAGTAACTCACCCCGCTGTGCTCCAGGGCAAGGGAGATGCTCGAGAGAGGAAATGCGACGTCAGGGCAGAAAAAAAAAAAAAAAGTGTCAGAAACCAATGCAGTTTGGTTTTATAACTTGCATCATATTATACGAGGTTGCTTGTACAGCAGATATTTATTTGGGGCATGAAATGTTATCTAAACAATTTGCCAGAGCAAAATGAAGTATGCTCGAAGTGAATAACTTGTGATGGTTAGTCTTCGTGGGCCTGCCTCTGGTCCATGAAAACCACTGCCCACTGTGTATGGCAACACGGGAGACTGCAGCTCTGCGGGGATGTGGGGGTACCAACGGGATAAGAGCTGTGCAGAGGTGACACAGCTCAGGAGGACCTGAAGGAGGATGAGGAAGAAGCTCTGCCTGGTTTGGGAACCTCGACCCAGCTGCAGGAATGAATCAGGCTGGGGGTAATCCTGTGATTCACATCACATATTAAACTGCAAGGGCAAGCATAGGGGCAGGGTTCAAGGGAAAGAATGAGGAAGAGAGGTTCTTTAGGCACCTTGGAGTGATCACGAGGCTGAGGCAGGGTGCCAGGCTGCTCCAGAAGCTGGGAGGAGACAGGCTGCCTCCAGCAGCCACGCAGAACAGGTGCAGCTGTGACAGCACCTGCAGTACAGCCCTGCCAGTAGTGTGCCCAGCACCTGGCTGAGAGACCAGGATATGATCAGCACAAAAAATAACTTTCTCCCATCCAAAAATGTGCTTAGAGAAAAGAAATCTGCAGGTATCTTTATCTAGGCCAATGCCAGCCCTTTGTTTCTTTCTGTTACTGGAAAAAGCTGGCAAGTCCCATGTCCCTCTGATAGATGTTCACCTGAGTCTGTGGACTGTCATTGTTCAAGGTTCCTGAGGTGCCCATATAAAGCTCTCTGTACAGCAAGATTGAAAATACTGTGGTATTTTGTAAGTCCTTAACTGCAAATTGGTGTGTGCAAGATACCTTGAACAGATGCCTAGCATGCTCAGCACCTGTATAGAATTTGTATCTTGCCTTAAAGTATCAGCAAGTCCCAAATTTGGTAGGCTCAGGCCTGACTTAGTTTCACTGGCTGTTGGCTTTTGAGTCTGGCTCAACTTTATACTGATCCAGGAAGCACAGAGAAAAATGTAAAAAATAGTCATGGTTTTTGGCTGTCCAGACAGAAAGTAATGCTGTCTTTGCCTTTTACATTGTTTTAAATAATAGTGGCATTCAGTCAGATTGACCTGAATTGTCACACGAGGAATGTGCCAAAAAAAGGTCTAGGAAAAGGGTTTTGGAACAGCTTTGGGAGGTCACACTGAGCTCTGGCAATTAAATTCTGTCAATACAAATTTATCCAAGAGAAATATTACTGGTAAATTGTAATTAGCATGGAGATTTTTATCAAGTCAGGATTTTGTACCCTAAACTGCAGCAGTTTTTATCTAATACTTCCAAATACTTCACTCAAACTGTGTAAGGCACCATTCAGGTAAGAATATTACAAGGTTACCTGAGACACTGTTTCCCTCGCTCATGACAGAAGCAACAGTTGAAATCAGTGAGGGCTTTAGAGATAGTTCTCTGTTAATGTAATCAATAGAGATGTTTTCTATTAAAGACTTTCCTCTACTTGCCATAGCCTTTCTGTAGCTTTGACACAAAGAGTATGGTTTATGGTCTTTATCTCTTTATAACTGTCATGATGAAAGGGAACATATCTCTGCCTATCTATTTGCTTTGTGTTATTTTCACTTTGAAAGTACATGTTAAAGATAACATTGTAGAAAGAGAAATCAAAGCATTGGAAGGATCTGTCTCACCCTCAAGCCCATCCACCCTCAAGCCCATCCACAAATCCTCAAGGTCACCTTAAATATAATTTATTTGGTATAGGCTAAAATAATTCAATGGAAACTGAGAATAAAAAACAATATAAGGATATAGTGTCACACCAACTGTGCAGTCTTGAAAGAAAAAAAAAATATGCGGTAACAGAAGGTACAAATTAGAAGCACATTAAAAGTGCTTAAATATGTGATGAGGTGCTTAAAAGTGTTACTGAAACGAGCCACTGAGGTTGGGATAATCAAGACAGGGTTCCTGTGATTATGAAAGGGTATTTCGCAGTAAGGAGGTACAGAATGCACAACATCCAATATTTCTGGTTATGTCTAGTGAAGACTGGATGCTTAAACAGAGACACAGAAATTAATCAGTTCAGAAATACATAGTAGAGGGGTGGTATGTAATACTAGTAAACACAAACACTCAGATGGCATAAGGAGAGAAGCTGAAATCATCACCTTTGGATGGAGTTATGGGACAGCTGCAAGTAATATGAACTCTTAGTTCTCATAGATCACTTAACAGGTGCAGTTTGTACTTCCGATAGTACATCAGTAAAGAAATCCAAGCGATGAACCTGCTTTCAAGTTGAGTTTTGTGGCTGGGGTATGATAAGGGAATCAGGGCCTTGAAAGGGCTGGAGCTGGCAGTTGTTATAGCAGTGGATTGCGCCAGTGTGCAGCCTCTGAGGTCCCGTGAGCACCTGCAAGAGACATAGATCCTAGAAGTACCAGTCAAGTATTATATTTACTTCTAATTTTCCCCAAGATTAATTACAATCTACTAGCATTGGTTACTGAAGAAACTTCAGACTGCTCATGTTTATTTCATCCTTCAGAAATATCAGCTACTAATTCTGTGAATATTGAAGGCAATGAAGCCTGATTCTCTATGGATTTTTCTTTTGGTTGGCTATTATCTGAATTACAATATTTTCTGTTATGACTTCATATACCTAGCATCTTGTCCTGCAGAGCATTTTGACAACAACATGTTGGCTGCCATGTTCAAAAGGGGAAATTTGTAGATATTTGCTGACTGGATAGGAAGTTATTATGTTTCGACTCCTAAATGTTCAGTTCCTTATGTCACCTGCCTGGTTATCTGTTTTTATGAAATTTGTGCAAACGATATTATCTCTCAAACTCCACTGAGGCTGGATAATGCCCTCAAGGTTATTGGAACTTTGTACAGACAGAGACAGAGAGATTGCATAAACCTTGTTTTTATATAGCCTACTAGGCTAAAATTGGATGGCATGCTATCTGAATGCTGGGCTGGGTACAGAACCCATTTTGATCTGCAAGCAATCTCCAAGTCCAGGAAAACAAACAAACAAAGAACAATAACAAAAACAATAAAACCAAACAAAAAGAATGTGAAAACTGTAATCCTCATCTAATCTGGAGTATAAAGTAGCAATATGGGGGAATTGTGTCCATATACGTGTTGCTGATGGTAGAGAAGACACTTCAGAATTCCTCTAGTTACCTTAGATTCATCATTACTACACTGGGGTTTTTATATATAAGGAAAAGCAGGTTTTGCAGAACTATTACAGTTGTCTGTGTGGATTACATTCCTCCTCCATCTTAAGTATCCCATGGAATAGATATGCTGCCATGTTGTAAAGATCATGTTTTTTCTAAATTTCTCACTAATTCATGAGGACACCCAAAAGAAAACGTTTGTTCCCTATAGCATGGTTTTCTTACCGAGAAACCTCAGAAAGAGAAATAAGTTAACTAGATAAAAATAAGAACCCTAATTTTAAAAAATTTTACCCTTGATTCAATAACATTACAGCAGTCTTGTTTTTTTGCCAGTCATCCTAGTTGAAGGATGCACTAGACTGAGCTATAGCAGTGGTTTCAACAGTAGCTTAGTTGCAATATTGCAAAATATGCCAAGTTGCATCACTGAAAGGTAGCTAAAATCACACTCAGGTCAAAATTAAAAAAAAACCAAAACAAAAAACAAGCTTATATTAAAAAAAAGTTCCACTGTCTTAACTTGGACTTTTAAAAGTTCAGTGTTGGAGCATCTAGTTTTTCCCCGGTGGAGTATTATCTGTATTTGAGAAGTGCTGATTTTAATGGTATTCAATGGTAAAAATTTTTAGACATATTTAATACTTGAATGTAATTTGTCACAGATACTTTCATTGCTCTGTATTTTCTGATGATAGGGACTGTGCATTGAGTTATTTTGCATGAATAAAACATAAATAGTCTGTTGTAACTGATGTGTTTCTGATAGATTGCACAGTTACAGGTAGCTGTCATTCTTGCAATGCTCTATGGTCTTCTGCAGTGTACACACTATAGTTTCTCTTTGTTCATCACATGTGCATAAACCTTAAATTCTGCATTAGTTGACAAATGAATGAGATGATTATATTCTGTAAGAACATGATTTTTGTCCATTCCTCTGCAATCCTGATGCTGTGTAAGAACTGTGTCTCTCTGCAATACGTGCTTCTAATACCTTCTGGGGGGAAATGGCCCCTATTTCTCCTTTTTACATATTCTCACCTTTCTTTTTGGAATGAAAACATGACCTGAATATTGATGAGGAAAAACCAAAAAACAATCCAGAGATCTAGACAAAGAATAATAAATCTTTGGATCAACTGGGGGAATGACCTGGTGATTATACTTATAATGCTTTTGAATAGCTTCTTTCAGAACAAGGTTTTTACAAATTGCATGCAGAACCATTTGTCTTTACCTTGGAGGAGTGGCGGTGGGTGGCAGATGTGGCCACCTTAAGCTTTGCTTATGGACATAGAATAATATATTAAGAGCAGACCACTGATCTTAGGCTCATCTCATTTACATATGATCTATGCTGCAATTTCTGATGGAGGAATGTGCAAGCAAGGATATTCTAGCTTTATGATTTTTAATGCATGGCTTGACTGGCTTTAATCAAATGGCCTCTATGCAGAGTTAAACCTATTATTGAGAGGCTTTTTAACTTGTATAGCTCCTCAAGGGGAGGCTTGAACAACCAATGGAATATTTAGCCTTTAAACATTCAAAGTCATTTAACTTCTGAAAAGAATATGTTTTTAACATGTATTTGGGGGACGGTAATGATGTATGTATGACTTACATGGGAGCCCCCGGTGGCCTAGTGGTTAAGACGCAGGGCTGGTACCCTTGAGACCGCGGGTTCAATTCCCGGTCA
>JAWWES010000081.1:26790913-26827155 GCA_035583135.1 Lophotriccus pileatus | reverse complement strand
AAAAGGGTTGTTATTCCTACCTGGATATAATTTTGGTCTCTTTTCCCACACTATTCCTCGATTGGAGTCCATTAATTTCGGATTTGTAGTTGCTTAGGGGGAGGAGTTTTTGGTCTCCCCTGTGGTTTATTCTCAGCAAAACACTTGTGTCCCACTCAAACGGGGACATCATCCACAATAGAGTCCTTCTTTGTTGCTATGGCTTTAGATTTTAAAATTAACCCCTAGATTTTCCTTCCCTTCTTTGAGTGGTGGATACCAGAAATAATATGCATTTTTTGCTAAATAAATTAGAGAATTTTTATTTTATCATGCATCTGTTAGCCTCACAGAGCTTTGGTTGACCTTATGTGTTGTCTCAGTAAGGAATCCAGTAACATATCTGCAGTTAAAGGGCTGGTGTTTCAGATAAAGCAGTGATCATTAGGAATAACTAGATCTAACTGAGCACTTCCATTTCTAGATGTTTAGTATGTTGCATGCATTCCTATAATCTTTTAACACTCAGTTTCCCATGAGTATTGATATCTAAATAGTGTCTCTATAAATGGGAAAGAATCTAAAATAACCAGAAATAATTTTACACCAACTGTGAATGGAGAAACAGCTGTATAACATTTGTGTGAAGTCTGAAGATGCTTTTAGCAGTGGTAAAAATACCCCTTTGACTAATTATGAGATTGTATGTAATTCAATTGATAGCTAATGTGTTTGAAATTAAAATCAGAGTTGTAATACAGGTAGCCTGAACATTCAAAGGAAAATGCACAACATTTATGCTCATGCATAAGGCACAGAGCAGAGTGGATGACATGAATTGGCCTAAGTTAGACCATGAGAAAATAAAAATTACAGATGAACACATTTAAAAGCATATAAAATTACTGCTTTGCTTGCTTGAATAATGGGGAAAAAGAAACGCCTGAAGGACAGATTTTATGAATTGAGGAGTTCACAGCTTATTTTGGAAACATGAATATTTCACTGATGTAACATAGTCATTGAAATCTGTGTTTCTTAGAATGTTTATGTGCAAAGTACACTGTTCGGACATTTCTGTGAGTGAGTGTGAAGAGCAAGAAGATTCTATCTCTCAGTTTGAATTAAACATGGAAAAGGTTGGCTTGTATTTTTCTAGACTGCTAATTTGTTTTAATTTCCTTTAATTTCATGTTCTGTGAGAAGAATAATGTTCTTCAGGGAGGACACACTGCCAGCATGAGGGTAGGTAGAATATAGGGATATCTGGCCTGCAAGGATATCTGTTTAACAACTAGTCACCTTAAAAGACAAGGACAAGAGCAAGAGAAGTATTAAACAGTCTGATTCAGCAAACATTAAGGAACAGGAGATAGTGAGACAGTAAGAAATGCAGAGGTCCTTAGGACACTGATTGATGGGCTGCTCAAGGAAGCTCTGAAGCATGGTCTTGGAGAGACCAGAACTTTGTCTCTGATAAGAAAGCAAAAAACCAAAAGTATCATAGATCTCATGGGGAGATGCAAACTTCTAATGGGACATTTGAAGAGCCTTCGAAGGTTCTGTAGCTGGAGTAGCTGTTGTGTTGGGTAAGAGCTTGACAGTGGAGGGACTGAGGCTCTGATAGTCAGCTACTGGAAGGACCGTACATCCAGACCAGCTGCCAGAGAGCTTCATGCCTGTGCATGCTAGCAAGCTTTGGGTCGGGTTAGCTGGCAAGTATGGCATGATCAGGCCACCAGAATTGTTCGTGTTTATGTGAGTGCTTCTGGTGTAAACTGCGGGTGTGCAGGTGCCAGAGAAGGCACTGTCCTCTCCCTGGGTCACTCTGTGCTGCCAGATGTATGTGTGTGCATAGCTGGGCTACCTCCCTAGCTGAACTGCTGTCCAGATCTGGGAATGGCCACAGCAGCATGTGCACCAACCAGGAAAAAGCTCCGGGGTCTTACAGCCCACCAGACTTATCTTACCTTACTAGCCAACTCCATGGCCTTATGTCTGCATATCTACACTGTATCTGTGCTGTGTACAAACAGAAGAGATGTGTGCTGGCAATTCCAGATGCGGTTTTCTATATGGAGAATCAATATGTCAGTAATTTATAGCCTTGCTTCTTAGCTCATTCTCAGAGATGGTGATATGACTTTGTAACATACATACGCCCCAGGACCTAAAAACTTTCTAGACATAACTGAAGTTAATGTGCAAGTGCAGTAGAGAACTCAAAAATGCCTGTCTGAAACAGTAGGTGTGTTTATAGGACCCTTATTCATATATTTTACAGAAGCACATTGATTTAGTGTCTTATTTCAAGTACACTTCGTGGATCTCTGGGAATGACATAGCTTTTGCCATCAATATGATCAGACTGAAAAGTTGTTTTTCTGTCTTCATTTTTATTCCCAAATGTACACTTTTGACACTTGATTTGTGACAGCTGACACCTCAAAGCTTATATATGGCTCAAGAGTTAAGCAGCACAGGGTCAGACAGAATGAGCTAGCTATAATCTCTCAAACATACAATACACTCTGACATCAAATGTGAAAATCATCAGTGTGTGAATAGTGTCATATGGAAAAAATACTAAAATGAAGTGGAAAATTACTTGAGTTTTGACTCGGGGGAAGTTAAGCTTTTAAACTACCTGGTATGTATTTTTTATTCCCTTCCCTTTCTTTTCAAGGCTATAGAAATAAAAATTTTATGCCTGTATTTCATATCTATTTCCATGTCTCTGTTGCTGAGGAAAAGCAAGGGAAGGGGAGGGGAAGGGGAAGGAAAAGGGGACAAAGAAGAAAGAGTCAGAGTCTTTCCCAGTAGGCTTCTGGGTTTTTCAGTACTGTACTAGAAGAAGGGGAACTAAACTACAAAGATAGCCTTTGTTTCCTGTATCTTCCAGGAAAAGGTTAATTGAAATGAAGGTAGAATTTACCAGGCTTTTTTTTAGGGGGAAGAGAACTGAAGTTCCTGCACTCTGAGTCACTATACCAAATATATGTCTGTTTAAAATCAATTTGCTGTAAATCAGTAGTTGTCCTGATGGTAAGAAATGTGTTTTGTGTGTCCTAAAAAATTCAGAAGGTGACTTTGAAGGATTAGAAAAGTTTAATGCTACTACCAAATGTGAGCATATATAGAAGATAGTTTTAACTGTAGTAGTGGTCATACTGGAGTTTGAGCCAGAATGGGCTGCCTTCCTCCAATAAAGCAAAGGATGGAAGTTTGTAGGTAACATGTAACTGATGGTCGCTAAAAATGTGCCGAGGAATATGAGGCTTAGAAAAAAAGGTAGATATATGATTTCAGGCATCAATATGTGATTTAAATATGTTTTGAGAATAGTCACACTCAAGGTTGTAGAGTGAAGCCTGAGTATATGGGGAAGGCTATTTCAACCTCCTTGAATTGGGAAATTTGCCATAATGCATGAAACCAATTCTCAGACACTGAACAGATTTTTTGTGTCATAAAGTCAGAAGGCCTTTCAAAGAAGCCAAGTATCATAGAATCATAGAATCATAATTATAATCATAGAATCAGAGAATAGTTTGGGTTGGAAGGGACCTTTATGGGTCATCTAGTCCAATTCCCCAGCAGTGAGCAGGGACATTTTCAACTCCATCAAGTTGCTCAGAGCCGCATCCAGCCTCACCTTGAATGTTTCCAGGGATAGGGCATGCACCACCTCTCAGGACAACCTGTTTTACCACCCTCATCATAAAAAATTTCTTCCTTATATCTAGTCTAAGTCTACTCTCTTTTAGTTTAAAGCCATTACGCCTTGTCCTTTTGCAACAGGTCCTACTAAAAAATTGTCCCCATCTTTCTTATAAGCCCCCTGGAGCCTTCTCCACACTGAACAACCCCAACTCTTTAAGCGTGTCTTCACAGGAGAAGCGCTGCAGGCTTCTGATCAACTTAGTGGCCCTCCTCTGGACTCACTCCAACAAGTGCATGACCTTTCTGTGCAGGCCACAGCACTTCAGGCAGGGTCTCACCAGAGCAGAGTCGAGGGGCAGAATCTCCTCCCTCAACCTGCTGCCCACACTGCTTCTGGTGCAGCCCAGAATACAACTGGCTTTCTGGGTTGTGAGTGCGTATTGCTACTCATGTTCAGCTTTCCATCCACCAGTATTCCCAAGTCTTTCTCTGCAGGGCTACTCCCAGTCCCTTCATCCCTAGTCAACTCTGTGTCATCTGCCAGCTTGCTGAGGGTGCTCTCAGTCCCACTGTCTGTGGCACTGATGAAAGCATTAAACACTACAAGTCCCAGTACAGGGACAAGTCCCTTGAGGGACACCATTTGTCACCAGTCTCCATCTGGACAGTAACTCCACTTCTGGTAATCAGTTGTCTCAGTCATCAGGGATCAGCGGAAAGACGTGTGCCAATAGTCCCCAAAACAGATCAATAAATAAGAAAAGAGACATAAATAGACACTGTTTCATTTAAAAATATTTAAACAGGGATCAAAACCAACCACAGTGTAAGAAAAAGGCTTGCTTCCATGCAGTAGGACAGCTATTTTCCATTTTGAGCTACCAAAGAGAAGCAGTATTTTTCGGCTCACTAGAGTCTAGGTCAGGAAACTGAGATGTTTTAGGATCCTGTTGGAATGGTATCAATCTTATTGAAGTTTATTACCCAGAATAGTGAAGAATACTGACTTACAATCATGTTTTTAAAATAAAGCAACTACTAAAGTATTTTCGGAAAGGTTCAGTACTGACCTCAGTGCCAGCTGTGCTGTTCACACACCTATTGTTAGGTTTAAGTTATTTTATTTTAATTTCTAGGTCTCACAAAGAAGGACAAATGCTGAACTCCCAATAAGAGTTGTTTGGAGTTTGTGTAGAGCCCCAACAACTGGAGTCTGGCTCATCCCTCAGAGATGCAGCAGGTGCTGCTCAGGGGACCTTCATGGCTCTGGACATAAAGTGCGTTATGAAGCCTGAGTTTTCTTCTAGACTTTTAAATTCAGAGTTTAACTTCAAGAGAAGTTAAGCAAGCAAGGGGGGATTCAGATCACAGTCTGAATGGGTTTTTTTGTAAACTTGGAGATATTCGTGCAGGATGTGAGACCAAGTCAGCCTTTTTTAAAAATATAACTTTAATAGTAAAGAGTCTACAGGCTTGTATCTTTTTAACAGTTGTGTCTCTCACCTTTGCATTCACCGAATCTGCTATCTGTCCTGTACAAGTGCAGGCTAAGCAATAGCAGAATACTTCTGTGTTGGGAGTGGACCAGCCAAGGCATACAGATACTGGAGAGGACTAAAAGAGGACAGTGAAGAATGTGAATACGTGGAGATGTGTTGAGGCCACGACCGCAGCCAGGAACGCGAGAAAGGAGACATCGACTGTTGTTTTAGACGCATATGTTAATGTCGACTAAGAGTTTAAATCCACTTATAATATGTTAAAATTTTGAGAATGTTAATTCCCTTTTTTGTACCCTTGTTAAATCCCCTCCTATAGGTTCAATGTTAACCCTCTCCTGATTTGTCAACCCTACAGTTACATCATTCTTTTCTCATCCAATCACCATACCCTACCTCACCTTTCCATAATCCCATTGGCCTTCACCACTAGAACCCCGCCCATCTTCTAGATGTTTCTCTACCTACCCTATATAAGCCGGTTTCTCCTTCAATAAACGGCCATTTTGTGTCACGGCTGTAGTTGCGTCTTTTCGTTCTGCGTCCGTGGCGTCCCATACAAAGTGGTCCTTCGAAGGCCTTTATTTTAGGGGGATTAGTGCGCTGCTCTTTGCACTCTCAGTCCCCCGACACTTCTGCTGCCTGGGGTTAGGGCAACTGCAACAGAGGGAGAATCCTCATGCAGTGCCCCGTCCAAGTATTCCATCAGTGGCATCGTTTAGAACTTGGGAATCCTCTTCCAGCTCAACATTTTTGTGACTTCCAGTTACTAATACCTCAGACTGAAGTTACAGGTTGAATTTATTTTTCTTTTGTCTGTTTCTTCAAGCTTTTAAGGATAAATAAACAGTCTGTTCTTTATCTAGATGTAAGTTGTTTAAATTTGATTATGTTTGGGTTTAGGTAAAAAACCCCTTCATTAAAGGAAACTATGTAACATGACTAAAGATAAGAATTTTCTTTGTAGCCTGGTTATAGCTTTGGACAACATTTTAAAGCCTACTAGCAATTGTAAATCAATATATGTCAATTAAATGTACATGTGGCTGCCATTTCAAATTTGTTTTGTATTTATTTACTCAGTTTGTCTGCTACCAGTTATTTTATCTTTTATCAACTACAAGCAGCATGAAGCTAACAATGAAGAATGATGCAAATGTAATGATCCTATTGATTGAACTAGAGATTCGTTCCTGAGAGATATTGACTGCGCCCACTGAAACACAAGCTACTCAGATAATGGACCTAGATGAATTAAATATCAACTGAAACTCTTAGAGAATGAACATTATGATATTTGCCTGCTCTCTAGATATTAGTAAGTTATTGTCAGAGGCTGTACCACAGATATGCTTCAAGGAACATTATGGTTCATGATAATGGCCTCCAGAGCTCAGAAAGTTCAGAAAAAACAGGGAATGAAAACACAAGAGGGTCTCACTTCAAAATACTGAAAAAGCCATGGTTTTCCTCAAACTTATAGAGGATACAGCCCCTTCTGTCTTACCCTTTACCAGTTGCACAGCTGGGTTTCCTGTGGCTTGATTTCAGCCCTACCTGTAATCCTATACTGCAAGTGGACAGTGAATATAGAGAGTTGTCAAGTACAGCACTATTTCCTCTTTGGAGCAAATGGAGAATCAATACTGGCTGAACTCATTATCTGCTGGTGCATCTGCATTGCCTGTATAAATTGTTATTCCTAATAAGGACTAACTTAGCATCCATTTATCTACAGTAATGTGATAATTTCAAGATGTTTCTGTGTTTCAAACAATTCTCTAGACAATTGCATAGTTACAGGAAGGTATCATCTCTGTGATATTATCATGGCTATGTTAAACATGTGATGGGAACTTTGATTCATACACTAGAAATGCTCTTTACACTTATGCTTTTAAGATATCTGAAGCAGATTTTCCTTGTTCATTCAATGGTCATTGGACAAGAACTTTCATCTTCCTGATGGAAAAAAAAGTCCAGCCACTTAATTGCATAAAGCCTGAATCACTCAACCATCTTCAGTGCTATCTTTTAGAACATATTTTTAACGTAGAGTTGTAAATTTTTCAAGCTTGGTAGGCTACTGCCAATTCTGGTGCCCCAGACTGATACCCAGCTCACAGCACTGAATTGGTTAGGGTGCTCAACCTTAACCTGCCCCTGTACTAGGACAACTCTTTTGGCTGCACTGATCTCCCATCACTAGAGACAATTAACTTAATCGTTTAATATTCAATCTCGTTTTCTTTCCCACTTTTACAAATGCTGGTTTTGTTGATTTGTTCAAGTTAACGATGGGAGGAAGTTCAGACAATAACTAAGGTCAGCCACAGCCCCAGGATGGCTGGGCAGGCCTGTGGGATACAGATCAGCTGAGGCCAGGCTGGCATGCCAGCTGGTCAGTTGGAGGCACTTCCACAGCCTGTCTGAAAGGGCTCTCTTCATGGCCACCAGTGACACTGTCTCTAAAGTGCCACTCCTCTAAAGAGCCTGAGGAGCCAAACCCCCAGGGTAAGGGATACACTGAGGGTCATGCCACCTTGAGATGAAGATTGGGAAAATTCAGCTTGTCTGTATATAGAGGAAGAGTTTATTTGGGGGGCTTGAGGTCTTTTTGGTTTCTTGGGTTTTTTACTTTGTTTATTAGTTTTCTGAGAGTTTAGATACATAGCTTCTGTCTTTGTTTTCAGCTGTTAGAATATATCTAGAAATAGGATGGGATTGAAAAGTGACAAAACAGAAACAGTGTCTTGCTGGTGTTTAAAAGACTGTCATTTTGATTCTTGTCATTGACAAGATGAGTTTTACTTGTTCAGTCAATTCTGCAATGTGCAATTTTCATAGAGGTTGCTCTGCACTGTGGGGAAATGTCCTCATAGTTATTCTCCACAAATGAAAAATATGTTCACACTCCTAATCACATTGCCTTTGGTTCATGAAAAGCCCTACGAAATATCAGGTTTGGTAACCTACCACTTCTGTTCTTTCCTTTATTTGGTATCTTTGCCTAAGCTTAATATGTCTAAGTGTATTGGGATGGGCAATATTTTTAACACTCTTTCTTCAAAAATTATCTAAATGTATGGACAAGAGCTCTTGGAGTAAATAACTCTTTCCTCTTGCTTTCTGGCTCATCATTACGAAATAGCTTTTATACTGTTGTTGATATGCAATTTCAGTATAAAAAGGTCAATTTAACACAGATCAGTTTCATCACAGATCAAAATAGTTCCTTGTTAGTACCATGAAGAGCATAACTAATCAGTGACACACACAGTATGCAGCCTAACTGCATGGAACAATATTTTTGTCTCCATATAGTTATGGCTAACAGTAAGCTTTCATAAGCTGAAGTAATAAAAGTAGCTGATGTCCTAGAGTATGCAAAAACTTAGATGAACTGTAGATATAATGCTTGCACTCCAGGTATACCTAATACCTTGTTTATTGTGATTCATCAGCTCTGGGAAGGCATTATCAGGGAGTTTTGCAGTGCTCTTCCCAATGTGTTTGATTCCAGTAGTTTTACTGGCTGGGTGCAAAACCAACTCTGATCTGTTTTCCAGCTGGACTTATATATATTTCCTTAGCAAAGGGGCTCCCAAAGAGTCCCAGCATGTCTGTAAGTGGTGCTGTGTGTATAGTCAGGTTCGGATTGTACTGTGCCTGATCTAGTAAATTCTGATGGAATTCATCAGGATCATCTGTAGGATGGTTTTGCTTATGCCTTTGGACTCATTAAATGCAACCCAGCTATATTGCTATAGAAATGAAGCTGTTCTGTGTTCCAGGTCTGGGTGCACAGTCAGTGTATGCTCATACCCTGCTCCCCAGTCTTACACTGCCTATCTCAGAGTTCCCTGTTTCTTAATATGTGATTCTGGCTCATACTAACCCACATATTACTTTGTTCAGTGCTTTTATTTTGCCTAAATGTGATAGGAGAGCAAGGAAGGAGAGACAGAAGCTGTCAATATTCAGTCTTTCAGGTTAAAATCTTCCTGCTAAATATCTTTGCCTCCTCATTCTGCATTACTGCTACATTAGTGCCATTTCTTGCTCTGTATTTGTTTATAATTTAAAGCCCTATAAAAGTTTTTTAATCATTTTACCTCTGGACTGAGAGTATAAAAGCATCAGACACATAGGCTAGCTTTCACCATTATGGCCATATAGCATGAATGCAGAAAACACACAAATAATGGTCTGATATTAAAGCCCTTGCTCAGCAATTCTTGAACAATTCATTAGATTAGACAGAAAAAAACTGAGCCTGAATGTAAGTGCACGGAAATGCTGTTTACAGTTTGTTACAGAGGCCTTATTATAATAAAAATTAAAACAGATATAAAATGTTATATAACACATCTGTTTCTATTACTTATAAATTGTCTCCTTCAGAATATGTAGATATTGTACATACATTGTTTGAGCTCTGTATGACTGAGGATGCAGTGATCAGAACAAAGGAGACCAGCCCTAGAGGAAGATTTTTAGGATCTATCCTAATAAAACAAGAAATTACTTTGTTCCTAATGAATTGGTGTTGCTAGTCAAATGTTTAAACAGAAAATGTGGTTACCCATCAGCAAAATTCTATAGAGATAGTTTCACACTGTATTGTGTAATGTACAAAATAGATAAACATGGAAAGGAAAACATATTGATTTTTTTCTGTTCAGTTTCTCCTAGTAATAGGTAGATCAGAGTTACATATGGAAAGAATATGTCCAAAGCTTTGGATGGATATAGTTTCCAAGGATAACTCCATGCATGGGAAGAACTGTATCTTAACAGTTTAAGTTCTATTTCTGTCTAATACTATTTGTAATTTCCCAGGACTAGAGTTGCTTGTTTTCAGTACTCTTTGCAGTTTCTATTAATGATCTCCCAAAATAATGCTTGGCATCAAATATTCATTTATGCAATAATTTAGCAGATGAGAGAGAGAAGAGAGAGATTAAATAAGTTCCATGGGCAGTTGCTGCCACAGATCTTTTGATTTCGGTTAATAGGATAGGAGATGAGACAACAAGGTATCACACTGCTAAGCCTAATCACAGCAATCAGTAAAGGTGTTTGCACTGTTAAAGTGACTTACATTGAAAGCATGTGAACAGGGGTTGCACTTTGTGTGAACCTCCAAACAAACATGGGTGCTCTTTTTATGTCTGTTACACAGAAAATTATTCATTTCAGTTTAGGTTTTCTCCTGTTTCTGTGGATTTTATTTGGTATTTTATTTAGATGAAGCAGTAACTCAAACTAGAGGCTATGAAATTTTGTACTGATGTAGTTCTAAATGTTTCTTCCTGGAATAAATAACTTCAGTATTACAAATACCACCTTAGATCACTGTAACTCATCTATCCCTGAGGGCATAAAACCAGAACAGCTTGAAGGAGGATAAACCTCGTCTCTGAAATACCAAATCTCTCATGGAATGGATGCTTTTATGCATTTCTCAAGTTTTTATAAGTGAATGGGCTCCTGACCCCGTGGAAGCCAATGGCCAATCCCTGATAGACTCCAGAGAAACCAGAGATTCACTAATTTTTGATGACTTCTTTCAGTAATTTCAAATGTTCTATTTTTAACGTCACTAGCATTGCCCTCCCATTGTTTTTTCTAAAATTACTTCTTCCAATAAAGATGTTCTAATTACTGATATCATTATTACTATTTTTGTTACTTGGAATATGCATTGTGTTTTATGAACTTTCTTTAAATATATTGCCATCACAGAGCAAAAAAACCCAACCCTTGTTTCAGCAGACATGTTAGATATCTGATGTATCAGAGAACATGAAACACTGTGCTGAGAATGTGCCGGGTGTGTTCTGTACTTCTTGAGGCATTATGGAATTGTGCTAGTTTGTGTTTCTCTAGTGGGATGCTGGACCCCACTGGCCAGCTTCCAAGGCACAGCTTTTTTAAGAATCAGGAATAATGTTCAAGATCAACCAGACAGCAGTCCTCAAAATAACAAGTTGTTTCTCTAAATTTGATCAAAAGGGATGTTAAACTAAACTATTTGGTTCTTCAGTCAGTGGTTGTTGTAATGCATCTGCCTCTTGAGGGATAACCATATTTTCTGATACAATCAGCAAAATGCTGTGAAAATGTACAAAGCATTGTAGAAGAGAACCACAAGTTCCATTTAAAACTGATTCATAAATTATCATGTGATTAAGGTGTGAGACTTACTTTTGCATTTTGGAAAGAAGCACATAGTATGATCTCTTTTTATTGCAGCATTACTCATGCTACACAGTTTATCTCTGCGAATTTTCATGTTTCTCTGCTTTTGTTGTTACTAATTCTTGGGATTTTTACTTCTTTTACTCTGAATATGTAAAATGTAACATTGCTGTTCTATCTGAGAAGTTAAGAAAATTTGAAGGTCAAAACCACAGATATAATGAGTCAGTAATTAAAATCATTAATGTTTCACCAAATAAAAAGACATTTAACATATTCTTGTATTAATTACGAAGTGTGAAGAGAAGAACAATGAGGGTTCTGAAAGATACATAACAAGCAATTAAGCAGGGTAAAAAACAGATAAGTGTGTTGGGGAATTGTCATCTTACATTTTACCTTTTCAGCCCATAAGGACAGGGTACAGACTAAGTGAACCCTTAGTCTGACCCCATACAATTTTTTAGTAGTTAGTTTGTTTGATTGTTTATTTGTTTGGGTTTTTTTAAATACTTGCTTGTCTATATCACATACTGCTTAGATATATGTAAAGTAAGGAGTCGTTGACTCCTTACTTTCATAGTCGGAAACTATGAAAGAGTGTATCTGGGAACTTTAGATAAAGTAGTCATACTAAAACATTCAAATCAATATAATGTCAATGATTTTGCAAGTTCTTCTTTCTGGAACTCTTAAAACAGAGCTAAAATTTTAAGCAAAGAGATTTATTATACTTTACTGAATAGTGTTCAAGAAGCTGGATTTCTCTTTGTAGTGGAAGAGGAGAATCTGGCAAGTAATAGAATGAACTTTTAACGTAAATATGTATGACTCGTAAGAAATGTATCCATGAAAAAATTATAGCTTTATACTTTTTTTAGAACTGTAAAAGAGATGAAGAACTTCTTTAAAATCATTCTTCCATTTTTTTTGGTAGACTGTAATTTGAGTAAGAGATGTCTGTAAGCAGAGGGAAAGAACAAAATGCAAATTCTGCCAGTAACGCTCATCTTTAGCACTAGCAAGGCACAAACATTGCCGATTTGCCAATAGGTTGTGACAGGTATGATCGTCTAGCTGAGTTTCTGTTAAATGCAAAACCAGAGCAATTGCAGTAGAATATCTGTAGTCTCCTGAGGATCATTTACATGGACTTTCATCTGTCCATATACACACAGATATAGTGACAAAATGGTCTTTTTGTTCCTGCGGTTTGCACAGAGCAATGTAATCTGTTCACTGCTATAATGGACATTAATCTTTCATACATATGTGTGGAGTTTTCATTTATTGGTCAATCTGGCTTTGATAAGAGGCATCATTATTACAGTCACTATGAGTTAATGAAGTGGTAAATGCTTCTGTCACATGTCTTGGAAAGGAAAGCCCAGCCATGTGGTGAGATGAAGCATTGAAACTTGCAATGAGGAATTCACTTTTTTTGATGTAGCCTTTCTAATAATAAAATTATAGTTTTACACATTTATTTTAAATAAGAATTTACATTATCTGGTTTCAAAGCATAAAGATATCCTCCACATTTTATCCACGGAACAAGGACAGTTTACTGGCAGCCTACTGACATGCAGCCACATGCAGGCTCATCAGTGCTTCTCCATTAAGGATTAGAAGTTCCAGACAAATAGGAGAATGGATAGTTTAATTTTTATCTTCTTTCCACTTCAGAAAATCCTGCCCAAGGCTGTCAGCCTGTATTTTGACACTGCAAATGCTTACACATGTACTGATCTGCCAGAATGTGAGATGTTACCGTGAACACAACACCCAAACCAGAAAGTCTTTGAGTCAGCAATGCTGCTCGTGTGCAGAAAACTGTGCTGACATCTGCAAGATCGAGGCTCAGGGGAGCAATTACTACAGATGGTTTTGTGTGGTACATACCTCTCTGTTAGTCTCTGGCCTGAGACTAACAACACATTTTACATTGGTCAATGAGTAACATTTCATATTAACTAGAGTTTACCCCTGGTCTGAACTGAACTGAAAATAATGAAATGGACTTTGACCTTTTAATGGGCTCACTCCTCTTTCAAAAAAATTGAAATGTTACTATTTTTCATAGTCTAATTCACCACAGTTCTCCCCTGACCTGAGTTAGTATGGTTTTGTTTTTGGTTAGTGAGGGGTTTGTTTTGTTTTGTTTTGTTGTTTTGTTCTTTGGTTGGGTTTTTAAGGGTTTTGTTTGTTCATTAGGGTTGTTTTCTTTTTTTTTATTCCCCACTGTTTTGCAAGAGTTTGGGTTTTCAGGTTCTTTTATGTTAGACCAATCTTCTACCTTCAGCGCAGGTGAAGTATAAATGATGTTAGAACTACAAGGCTATTTTCTGCATGTGTGTGGCTTTTCCTTCCTGAAGACCCAGTAAGTGACTTTTGGTCTCTTATTCCTTCAAGACTGTTTAGCAATTTAAAAGTATAATTCAGCTAAATTTTGTTGCATTAGAACACCCTTACTAAATGAGCAGGAAGCCTAATTAGATGTTAGCCCCTTGGGGTATACCACCGCTTGCAGGAAAGGGCTTAGATCTCAGGTGTGAAATCACCCTCGCCTATGGGTGATTTATCTCTTCCCTCCCACCCCTTCCATTACCAGACTTATTATTTTACCTTTAAATGCTGATGGATTGCCAGCTGCTGACCTGTGATGGATTCTGTGTGGCAGGGTGGGTGACAGTGAAGCAGGTGTGTGAGGACAAAGGCTGGTTTGTTGGTTTTTGTGTGGTTCTCTCTGTAGGGGTCTTTTCTTTTAATGGCAGCAATGTAGACATACAGCAATTTGACAGTTATGCAATTATATTAAACTTCTACACCCAATTTGGGAACAATATGAAAATGGTGTCTCTTTAAAATAAGAGTGGTTATAGAACAACTGGCAGGAGTGCATTGCCACTATTCTGCATTGATCCCTCTTAATGTTTCCCCTCTTAATGGAGGGAAAATAGAGTAACAACATAGATGAGGAGGCAAATATGGTGGGAAGAAAAGTACGGTGGAAGGAAGTAGGAACTACATAAACAATTGTCGACTTAAGTACTTTCAGAACTCTTCGTTGTTCAAAATACTTTCTATGAAATTTTCTTGTGAGATGCTATGTTTTCTGTATATAATAAGGAATATTTTTCCTATCTGTCTGTAGCTTTAAGTACCAATTTGTACAATTGATACAATTGGAGGAATAAGATACTTTAATTTTGGTATTCTGCATTTAAGCTAAAATGAAAAAGTCCAATCATTCCAAAGGTAAAGGAGCCCAAGGGCAAGCTAGTAATTAACATCTGGAAAAGGTTGCTGGGGGAAAAATACTTTATATATTTCCTGCTAATGCAAATTAGAAATGAATAAATTTCTAGATTAATTAAAATTATTTAACATTTACAGCTTTCTTCAATATTGGAAATTGTGCTGCCAAAGTTTCTCCCAACCACTTGTGCTTTTCAGCAGTGTGACACCATTGGGATTGCTTTTAGTATTTGTTCTTTAGTTTTCTTTATAATCCTTCTCAAATAGTTTTCAGTAAAAGATATAGACAAACAAAAAAACACCCACTGAGATATATTTCTTAGTTTCTTCAGCCTTGGATGTGTCATAGCTTGACTTCAGTGTCTTATCATAGGCTGTCTGCACAAGGTTATTTAAATAACCAAGGTTCTATCCCTGAAATGTATTTTCCTTGCTTTTTTCCCTTGGTCTGTAACACATTTATTCTTTTTGTTTATTCTGAGCTGAAATAGGATTTTTGACTACATATGAAATTTATTAGTTAACAATTTTTTAACAGAATGGAAATTGGGCTTAAGAAGAGGGAGAGAAAACTGAAAGGAGACTGTAAAGGGAAGCTTTCCAGGCATCTTCATGCCTGTCATTGGCAAAAGACCTCATGTTAGCAGGTGTGTTTTAGGTGAAAAAAGCCTCATACCATAATGATTTTTACTTATGCAAGAAAAGACTTTTAAGAGCTGAACTCTGTTCTGAATGAAAGGTAATTTAATTCAAATATTGATGTAAAAAAACCTAAAATCAGGAAAGGACACTGTGTTCAACTCAAGGTGGAGAGAGGGTATTGCTTATTATCTTTTCCAAACTTTAGCACACCTGAGAAACAAGCTGATTTCTTTTTAAACCTGAAAGGAGTGTGACTTTTCTGGGCAATGCCTCCTACGAAGTTCCACCTATCTGTTGTTTTGTGATGCACATACAAGCACACATGAAGTACATCTTTAAAAATATTTCTGAATATTTTACAGATATGAAGGTGAAGTCTTGTGTTTCCTATTCAAAGTATTGTGAACTTCAATAAGCACTTTTTTTCATGTTGCTCATTCCCACTTTGAGAAACTGGTAACTTACTTAACAGCTGTGATTATCCAGTATATAAACAGATGCTGTATAAATGACACCTTCTTCAGGAATTACACCTTCTCCTTCACCAATTGCTGCAGCAGAATCCTTATGTGATGTTCCCATCAGCAGAAGGCACGGGTTATTTATTCCAGTTATCTATGTATAGGGCAGTGATACTCAGTATGTTTTATGTTCATATTGACCCAGGCAAACACAGAAGGGGAAAAAGTTTCAGGAATAATTGTGGTTGTCTACTCCAGTAAGGCCACGTGGCTAGAAGGGAAATGAGAGATTTTCTCTTACTAGTCAGAGACATATAGAATTTGTTATATTTTATTTTAAGAGTTGTTAAAACAGAACTGAAGATAATCTCCATTATCATTCTTTAGATTTACTAATCTTACAGAAAAAAAGTATCAAAATGTTTCTTGTGCTTTTAAGAGTCTTTTTGTACTCAGAGCATGGCTGTGTAGTAGAACCAAAGCACTATAACAAACCACAAATAGTGTTTAGCCAAACATTCACTGGGGGCATTTAGAAAGTAGCATAAATTAGTTGAAGTGGATTAATGTTCTAGGACATGTTTTGGGATACAATATCTGTGACAGATTATGTACAAGGATGATGTGACTGTCAAATAAATTCAATGAATCCTCTTCAGTGTGTGAAGTGACAGAATAATGAAATTTAAATACAAATAATGACTACATTTATCTTAATTTAGAGGCTGGTCACCCTAAATCAGGTGCGGATATGAGTTAAAAGTTTGAGAACGGATACTTGGTATATGAAAGTAATTGTTCTGTGGATTCTGGAAAGTTGTGTTTGTTTGCCTTTTTTTGTTGTTGTTGTTTTTGTCTGAAGTAGTATTTATTTAAATATCATTATATTTTTGATCAGAACAGAGCTAAACATTACTACTAAACCTGGAGCTGCATAGATAGTCTATGTTGATTAATATTTTAGGAAAAAAGCTTTATATCAAGTCTAACAGAAGCTATTTAACATTTTGTCAAAAATATGATTGCTGTGGGCTACTTTGCATTATTCCTGTTATCAGAGGCAAGCAATTACAAAGACAGGTTGGTTGGGCAAAACCTTCTCAAATTTGATTCAGAGTTAAACTGAAAAGTGTAAACGTTTCTGGGTTTAAAATCTGAGCTAAGAATGTGGGTGGGAATGAGACAGTTCCTCATAGTTGCTTATGGATGCTTTTGTAATTGCAGTCCTGCTGCCTGATTAACTACAAGGAATTCAGTTAACAAGGTAAATCTGACAAGTGGATCATATAGAACCACCTTCTTGATTTTTCTTTCTCTCATTTTTTCATAAATAAATGAAGAAAAATTCAAGCTGTTTGTGCTCAGATCTGTGAGATCATTTGCAATACAACTGATCACATTTCAAATAGGACTCGGGGTATTTTTTGCCCTGGGTTTTGAGGCCAGTATTAACATTTCATAGTTCTCTTAATAATGAAAGACACAACAGGGAAAACTAGTATCTATCTAATGAAAAAGAATATCTAGTGATTGCTATGAATAAACCAACAGATCTTCTAAAGTGTGTAATGGCAAGCTGCAGAGTTAAATGAAAGCGAGTGATGCTCATTAGAGTCTGCTATGGCACCTAGTTAGATTCATTAGTGCACAAATAAAGGTTTAAACCACAGAAGATGGGCACATAGTTTCATCTGCAATGGATTGTAAGTGAACAAAAGGAAAAGGGAAGAGCTATGAAAGAAAATGGTATCATAAAAGTGCCATGTGGAAACTAATTCATTACTGGTTGCTTATCTTGGAAAAAGAAAAAAATTTCTCTTTGGGCCACTTATAAATAAGCATCTAAAAATCACAAAATCCAAAATGAGATAATCAAAGACTCTGCATTGGCCTTTTGATCCTTAACAAGCTTTCTGCTCTCAAACCCATAAACCCAGCTCTCCATCAAGGGATGTTTCTGCTGCTCTGCTTGCCAGCAGGGGAATCCGTGGTGATACACTGTTTTAAAGGGTGCTGCCAACTTTTAATTACTTTTTAAATATTCCTTCTATCCTCATTAATAATCCTCTTACCCTTATTCGTGATAACATTTTACGTTATTAATAAAAAAGAATATGAACATACTAATTTTTTGGCACTATTTATGCCACTCCTTTCATTTTGGCTTGGACAAATACAATGGCCTAGATGATTTCATTGCATTTTTGAGCTGTTCATGTAACAGCATTGAAATTAATAGTATAGCTATGACCCAGCTCCTTACAACAGGAAGGGAGTTCCTGGGAACTCCTTTCAAAGGGACTTCCTACGTTGGTACCCACAGCAGGGAGTGGGCACTCTCCTTTCCCTGAGCGAGGAGAGGAAGCCAAGAGGCAGTCAGCTGCCTCAGGACTTCTGACCTCAGCTGGAAAGAGATAGAGAGCCAGAAGCGGAGTGGGCACAAGAGGTGCTGTCCTGGCTTGTAGTTTTCTGTGCCCCCCTAGTGGAGAAGGTAAGGGTAGAGGAGCAGCTCAGCACTGTCAGGTTTCTCTTCCTCAATGCTGTGGCTGTGGCACCCTTCATCTTCTCCAGAGGGGAACCCTCTACTACAGGAAATGTAAATTTGAGGGGGTCGTCTTCCCCCATGGGCTGCTGACCCCTAGAAACTAACAGCAGTCACTAGGTAGAGAAGCACTTAATTTATTCACAAAAATATGTGTACATTGGTAAAAAAGTTAAATGGGTCTCAGTGATTAATATATTAACAATATGATTACACTTTTTTTTGGTGGGGAACTTTGCCCTGCTTACTTTTGAGGATTTTCTGGCTAATCTAGGATAGTTTCTTTGCTTTTACCAGTGGTTATATACAAAAAGGTAATGGAATTATAATGAGCATTTCTAGATTTAATTCCAACTACATTTTGCAAATGAGCCGCTGCAAATACTGTGGACAAGCATGTAGAGTATATTTGCAAAGCAGTTGCTCTGTTCTGCATTTTATCAAGTGTCTGCTAGAGTAAGAACCTGTTCTTCAGGAGAGTGTTCTGGATAGGGTAATTATATGGGAGGAGTCATTTAAGAGCATTACTTCATCATAATGAATAATAACTGAACAAATGGGTCTGGTGAGATTGAATTACTGATTCCAGCGTACAGCAAATTGCAAGCTTTCCTGCTAGAAAATGCTAAAAAAAGTTTTTCTTAGATGTTATATATATCAGCACTGTTGCCAAGGCTATACTGGAGTTTCTATCATTAAAAAAGATTTGAATTCTGCCAGTCTTTGGTATATCTCTTTACAGTTCCCTGTCATCAGTCACAGGGGTTTCAAAACAGTTAGGCTACTTCTGGGGCATCAGGTTTGAAGTGAGGCAAATGATGGGTTCAAACTCATGTGTCATGTTTTGTGACAGTCTGTAAAAAAAAGGTCACCAAGTGCCCCAAAACAAAGAAGGAATTTTAATTATTGGTCTCAGCAAAATAACTAAATTCTAGTGATGCAAATTATCTGGGTAATGTCAGGTTGACTCCTGACACCATAAATCAAACTTATCGGTGAGCTGTGTAACCTTGAGAATTAAGCAAGACCTTCACAGAGCTTAATGAGGAATTTTCCAGCTTGTAGGTTATGAAAAATAAGACAAGTTGGGGTTTTATGCCTTTCCAGACTGCTCTTGAACACGATAAATCCTCTGTTTTGAGAGCTGGAGAGAAGAAATTTCCTGGGCTTCAATATCCTTTGCTCAAAGAACTGTTAGTATAGTTCTAGAAAACTCTCATTCCTTTTCTAGTCAACCCAGTGCTTCCTTGGCAGCAGGCCCTTTTCTGTACCTATACATCTTTTCTAGAGCCACATTTGTCACAAAGGAGCTACAAGGTCTGACTAGGAATCCAAGAAGGCAGGAAAGAGAGAAAATTAAAAATAATGCTTTATTAACTCAAGACAGCATGCTGATACTTTGACACAAGTATGAAAAGACACAAGTAACTTGACAGACATTTCAGGGCACCATATATGCGAATGTATTGTAAGCAATGCTCTCCTTCCTGGCAGCAGTGGGGAGCTGCATGCACACGGATAAAATGCAGGAACTAGAAAGTAACGTGTTATTGTGGTCAAGAGGTTATGAAAGGGAAGTAGTCAAAAGCTTTCTTGACTGTGGGATGACCACAAACCTGAGAGCATTAGGACTGGATTTGTTCTTTCCAGCCTCTAGCTTACTGTTCACTGAGCTCATTTAAATGATAATTCCTATTTGTTTGGAAAAGATGTGAAGTGTGAACTCATCTGCTGCTAATATGGCCTGAGCATAACGAGAATGTCCATTTGTTTTTCTTCATCACAGTTCATACATATTTAGTGCCAGAGTAGAGACAGAGCGAATGTGTTTTGTTGAGTCCATAATGTCTCCTTTTATATGATGGCAAACAGAAACTGTTTCTTTTTCTTTTCTTTTCTGTTTTTTTTTGTTTGTTTGTTTGTTTGTTGGGTTTTTTGTTTTGTTTTGTTTTGTTTTGTTTTTTTTGCCAGCCTTCAATTCCTCCATGAGTCATCCCAAAGGCATGTCCCAATGGGACATTACGCTTCATCCCAAGTGCTTAAAGGCTACTAAATGATGGATCATGTCACCTGCTGTGGCTAATGGCAGATGAGGTGCAGAAAGAAGGATGCCCCTACTTCACTGTGCAATGCCGACTGAAGAGGTGGGAGGGACTCCTCAGGGCAATTCCTTCACAGCCTGCAGCAAGAGATTTGCTTATCCCATCTCTTAAGAGATATAAATATCACAACCATAAAATTATCCAGCTTAATATGAATATGGAGATAATTTAAGACAACACTGTCAC
Source organism: Lophotriccus pileatus (assembly GCA_035583135.1). NCBI lineage: Eukaryota > Metazoa > Chordata > Aves > Passeriformes > Tyrannidae > Lophotriccus > Lophotriccus pileatus. The sequence goes on along the minus strand of JAWWES010000081.1, from coordinate 26,806,619 downwards.
AGAGTAGGTAATGTGAATGAATATATAATTTAATACAGGTAAGTGCAGGAATGGGCTGTTAATTTAATGAGACACCATTACTACTTCTTACTGGAAATTCAAAAACATGGAATTTTATTTATGTGAGACTCAATTATTCTTTTTTCCTCACCTACACAGTAAACAGCAATCTAACTAATGGTCATGAATCATTTAAGGATAAACAAGTGCTATCTTCCTGTCTAGATGTGTACAGTGTGTAATGACCTACCTTCCAATTAAATGCCTTTAAAAGCTATAGTTAAAAATCTTCAGTTTATGAAGATCATTCAAGAAAACTAAAATTAGTCTTGAGCAGACAATATGAACACAAGTCATCTTTTAGTGTAGTTAAAACAGAAAAACAACAAGAAGAAAAAATGATTGTTGAATACCTGGACAAAAAATAAATGATGCATCTTTTAAAGATATCAAAGGCATGTGGTAACAAGGGGGAAATTTTCTGTTTTGGGAATTTAAAAACAGACTGTTAGGCACAAGTCAAAGAGGCTTTTAATATTTTTCAAATAGTATACAGACTGACCTCAAACCTCAAAGCTACAAATAATTATAAAAATACTCTATGCATTTGAATAGTGTCATTGTAGTCAATCATTCTTGGGAAACCAACACATATGGAAGCAACAGTGTTAATAAGATTTGACCTGTTTTCATCTTGACCAGTTTTAGATGTTGTAACTTATTCTATTACTTGGCAGCCTATCTCTCAGAATACTGACAGAAAGTTCAGTGCTTTGGAGTGGTTTGCAGGTGCAGTTAGATACAACAGCCCACAGATGGAGGTGGTGCTTTCTTCTGATATTATTTGGTAATTATGCATTCTTTTATAGATGGATATTTAGACAAAGAGAAGGTCTTAACAGTTATCCATAGGTGAGTAGCTTTAAAGAAATGCAAAATAAATCTATTGTGTTTCCTTTGGAACTTTATTAAAACCATTACTGTGTTCTGGAAAGATGAATTGAAAGACAAAGTAGATTGTGCAGACAATAAATTCAGCTTTGGAGACAGGAAATGACATTTAGTTTTAATATTGAAATATAATTTAAATATCGAGGGGTTTATTTTTTTGAGTCATCATAGAAGATAAAAAATGTTATTTTTGAAAGAACAAATGATAGGTGTTTCAGCTATTTGGGAGTTAATATTTGTATATGTATTCTTCATAAGCCTTGCTGAGTTTATCCTTTTTTTTATTGTACTTTATATCCTTCATGCCTTATAGCTTTGTCTCATAAAGTCCTCTGTCATCTATTCCCAGATAAATATTACCTTGTGTACCATTACACACTTTTATGTTTTTTTTTCTGCATGAAACATTGATTCTTGATGTATTTCTGCTTTCATTTCATGCTATCTAAGCCTCTATAATTCAATTACATACTTTAATCACAGTGTTACCATGAGAGGATAAATTTCCTCTGGTTTATTTAAACCATATTTTAATTTTGCTGTTATGTTACTCTCAGAGGTCTTGAAGTCAACAGATGACACTGGAAGGAAAGGTGATCTAGCATATGCAAAGTTGATCACTGTAAAATAATTTAAAAAAAAATAATATTCTTTTTTCCTGGTTTACCACTGCTGTTTCAGGAGAACCTGCATTAGCCATTTTGGGAATACCAGTAAAAGTAGCACATGCCTACAATGTTTTTAACACAGATTTGACTTGGAAAGCAGGAACAGGGTATAAGGGGACTGAAGGCATGGTTATAAATGGTTTGAATGTTGCTTCTCAGCAAGGTTAGGATTCCAAGAAAGCCATAAAATAATGACTTTTCCTGTTTTCCAGGGATTAAAGGTTTCTAAATAGGCTGGCTTCTGAGCAATAGATTGCATGATATAACACCCATAACAGTACAGATAAGGGCATATTCTCCCTATGATGTGGGAAACAATAGGGAAGGAGTGTTCAGAAAACTGCTTCTCTTTTTGTTCCTTACAGGAAAAGTGAGTGGGAATACTTCAAAAAGTAATTTAAACCATGTAGTAGCCATGTCCCAGCAACTTTGTATCTTGAGTCAAGCACTGTCCTTTGCAGTGTAACTAAAGTACAGATTTTAATGTTTTAACAGGGAAGTTTTGAACTGGTTTTTTAAAGTGCTTATCTTCAGGATCTTTTTTTCCTTTTTTAACAAGTAAACTATGTGGATACATATCAACAGAAAACCTTAACTCTGGTTAAAGCAGCAGAGTGAGATGGTATTATCAGAACTACAACATAGAAATAACAAATAACTATCTTATGGGCAATTACAGGAAACAACTGCAAACTTCAGGGGCACTCAGTGAGAATCTCAGGCCTAGCAAATTACATTTTCATGCTTATTAGTTTGATCATTAAAATATTATATCAACTCAGTGGGTTTTTTTCTTGTAAATTAATGAACTCTCCAAAGCTTTAGATCAGCAACAACTTTCTACTTTCTGTTTGTCAGGTAAACTGTAGTACCTGCAAAATGGTTGAGCTGAATAGCAGCAGGAGCTCTGAAGGCCAGAAGAAAGTTGCTAGACTGGCATACTATCCCTTATGTGCTCATTAAGATTCCAGGACTTAAAGCACACTGTTAAAACTCTTCGCAAAAATTAAGTGCCCAAGCCTAGTTAACGAAAACAGAGGATGAAGTGACTGAAACTGGTTGCTAAGCTATGAAAAGGGTTTTGCTAACAGATGTACATGAATGGAGTATATAAATAGCAGCATCTTTGATATATTAAAGCTACTAATTGCATTACTGGCTCTTAGCAGATGCAGTGCAGACTGTCTTTATAAAGAATACATTTGTTTGTGGCTAAGGTGTGACTTTTTAAGGAAAACTACTGTGCTTGGTGCTAGCAACTATTTATATCCCACTACAGGATGCTTCTTAAGTACTGTATAATCCCCTTTTTAAAGAGACAGAATAGCCTTTTATACTCAGAAATTAATTAGTGCTTTGTTTTCAGATGTTATTTTAATATTTTTTAGGCAAATATATCATATAGCACAAAATTAAGGCATGTCTTCAAATGTCTCTATTTTACAAGCTCTTATCTTGAGCAGTATTGTTGAAGGACAGCTATTTGGGAAACTGCTTTAGGAACTTGCAGTTCTGTAAATCAGAAAGTAAAGGTAGAATTAAGCTTCACAAAAAAAGTAGTTCTAGAAACTCAGATGATTCCTCAATATGTAATGTTATGAGCTGACTTATTTTTCTTAGTCTTTCAAAGTTGAATGAAATATAATCAGCACAGAATTAGAATTGCTTAGGTTTGTATTAGTAAAATGAGTAGGTCATAGTACTGCCTAAAATTATGGGAAGCTCTACTTCTGTTTCACGGTAATTAACAAAGCATCTGTCCCCTCACCTCTCTTCACAAACAAAATTTACTTTAAACAACAACTTGTTCCAGAGATGTGCATATTGTGTTTATTATACTTTTAAAATGCCAAAATACAACAGATGTTTCCCACTTCTTCGGGGAAGAGAAAGTAATAAAATGATTATAATGATATAAGGAATCCAGTTATTGCACAGGCTTAGGAGAGCCTAAAGTAGAAAAATTTAGCTCTAGCATCTCATAGAAGTTCTTCAAAAATGAGGATTTTTTTCTCATTACAGTTAAACTTCTCTATTACAAAGACAAAACACATGTATTGTACTGGGTTCCATTTTCTCTCCTTTTTTTTTTTTTTTAAAAGAGTAAGATATTGTTGATGCCCATATCAGTGGTTGCCCCACAGCAATGACCTTACTGGGTAGTTGACCTGTTTGTGCAGCACTCCTGGTGATGGGAAGGCAAATATCTGAACTGGCACCTTCCTCCATGTGTTTTAGTAAACTACCAATCCAATGGTAATGTAAAGAGGAATAGAAAGGTGGAGGATCAGGCAGGGAGGTGTTCAGCCATCTCCATCACACATAGTGGTTTACTTGGCAAGACAAATGTCATCACTCAGAGCATCCTCCCCTTTCTTCTTCCCCCGGCTTTATATGCTGAGCATGATACCATATGGTGTGAGATATCTCTTGGGACAGTTGGGGCCAGCTGTCCCAGCTGTGCCCCCTCCAAGCTTCTTGTACACCCCCAGCCTACTCACTGGTGGGGTGGGGTGAGGTGCAGAAAAGGCCTTCACTCTGTGCAGTTGCTGCTCAACAGTAACCAAAACATCCCTGAGTTATCAACACTTTGCAGCACAAATTTACAACATAGCCCCATACTAGATACTGTGAAGATATTTAACTCTACCCCAACCAAAACCAACCAATTCCATTCCCACATCTTCTCTGGAAAATGAGAGTAACTTGAAATTTAAAAGATCAAAGGGAGTCACCTATGAAAGGGACTTGTCACCACAACCAGTTTTGCTGTATTCATAAGCCAGCATCTGTTCTTGCAAATTGGGCAATTGTATGTGCAAGCAGGTATTCACTAATTAGGTGCTCAATTATCCATTTCCCTCAAACAATGGACTTTTGTGTGTATAAAATTAAAGGTTTTATGGACAGCTAACTCTTCCCCTGGTAATGAGATTAAGCAGGGACCATCTTAAAAGACATCCATCAACACTTCAAGGCTTCAGGGGAGTCAAGGGGATGAAATTCTCTTATGAATAAGTACTGCATAGTGTTGCCTAACAATTAAAGTACATATGTGGCAATATTAATATCAGAAAGTAGCAGAACCCAATATAAATGATAATTAGGAGAAATGACAGCTCAGCAAAAAGGAGTGATAACATCATTAGTGCCACTAGGGGCTTTGTGAAGCCTACTCTTCACTGTGTAGCTATAGAATAGGGAAGGGAGTGGGGAACAATAGCTTTTGATTAGGCCAGATAGTTCTCTGGAAATTCAAACCATTGCCTAGACAGAAATAATTTTCTAATTTTCAGAAGGATATACCTATGGCTTTTCAAAGCATTTTCGGTTAGGTATCATAAGTGCTTTTTGAAAATAGGACTTAAACTTGATTCCAGAGCCTTTCTTTTGCCTTCTTTCCATATTGTGTTAGGACAATTACTCTAGAGCGAAAAACTGATAGTCCTGAAGGCTTTTAAAAATACATTCGACCTAAAATATAATGAACTATACTTTGTGGAGTAGATGATAGGATTATACATGTCTGATTTACTGTTTCTCTCTTCCAATTGCTTGAAGATTTTGCCTGCTTTGTGGGGATGATATCAGTTTTATCCATGTTCATAAAACAACCTCCTAAGTTCTGAGGTAATTCTAAGAAAAAGAAAATAAGAAAAAACGACACATGAAGAATGAAAATGGTTACTTTTTAGCCAATATCATATTTGTAACTTTTAAACCACATCAAAGGCGAATAAAAGTTTTCTCTTATTTTATTTAGGATATGAAATGGCAAATAGTGCTTTCATTTTACTTAAACATTTTTTAAAAATCATAGTTTTCTGTATACCTCAGAGCCTATAGAGATGCTTCTGAATGTGTTTGTCAGTCTTGTCATTAGGTAATGTGTGTCCAATGTCTGTAACTGAAATCCCAAATCCCAGCAGCTCTCAGCTACTGAAACTATTTCCTGCTTTGATTCAATGTAGCCTTAGAACTTGTCCCAAGGCCCCTCCAATTTAGGGGTATTGGAGACTTCTGAGTCCGGAGGATTCAGCGTTTAGTGTTTAAAAAGTATCTGTGTGTCCAACTCTTTAATATTTTTATTTGGTTTTGTGGATTTTTGTTTGTTTGTTTGTTTGTTTTTTAATTGCCTAGAAAACTCCAAAACTGTAAAAGACCCTAAACACTAGGTTCTAAAATCTGGAGCCTTAAGCTGAAAATAATTAGCTTTCTCAATGCAGAGTTTAGGTCAAAAATTAAATTTGTATCATTAATTAGGTTATGAAAGTCTGTGTAGCTTATTAAGCAATTTTTCTAGCTTTCAGATAAGCAAATATATTTCAGACATGGCATCAAAGAAATAATATCCTCATCAAAGCAACAGGAAAAAAAATTTTTGAACCTCAGGGATGAGAACTTGGCTGTCTATTCTTTATTTGGTTTATAAATCCCTTTTTGGACACTTTTACTCAAATTTAGTTAATGCTATTGATTTCAGTTGCAGTCCTTGTAAACAGAATTTTGCATAAGAGAGGCAGAGGAGTTATTCATGTCTCTTCTTTTAGCTACACCTATCCTTTCATAACATTCTGTGACCTAATTGCCTAATTTAAAAACAAACAAATTTAACTCTAATCTGAATTAAAATCTGAAAATAAAGGAAACCAGTCTACCAACCCCCAAATGTTTCTATATTCAGGAAAGGAAAATTCCCTAAGGTGTCAGAAGACCCAGTCATATGAGTAGTCATACAAGGTTATTACTTCCCCCTAAGGGATTTTAAAAGATACAAACATAGCTCTGCAACCGTTTCTGCTGGGCAGTTTTTATTATGATTTATCTTCTTCTGGTAATGCCTCTGTGATACCAGTTTAAAGCATGACAGCACTCTGTGTGACAGTAAAATATCTTTTGAAGACTACCATAACAAAATATTTTCATATTCTACATGGTCTGAAAAATGTGCTAAATATTCTATACCTACATTTTTAACATAATCCTACATGGATGATTCTATACCATGATAGTTTATGTATCACTGATCAAGTCAGCCTAGATGTAATGTGTTTTTTGAGATATTGGAATAATGTTATATTGAAAAATTAGAAAATTAGAATTTGTGTACATTGTGTAATATTGCAGTCTAATAGAAAATTTTCATATTTTGTAAAAAAAGTATCAACACGGTAAAACTGTTAAATAAAGGGCAAACTGAAAATTCACTGTGGAAAATAATTCTTATGTTTGACAGGCACACCATCTCTTCATTCTCTCTCTTGGAATGATCATGTTTCCATTTTTCTGAGCCAAAATCTCTGTGAGGTGTGGCCTGCATTTGGCCATTTCTGAGTAACCCAACACAGAAGAGGACAGATGAAGTTTAAAATTGAAAATTATGTAGTTTGTATTATAGCACATTAAAAAAATGACCACTTCTGGTAGTCATGATCAGTTCATGTGTGTTAATGATAGGATGACCTGGTACCTGCTTTTAGTGAATGAAAAGACTCCATAAACATTTATGTTTCAGATCAGAGGCAATAAATCTTTTATGCAGAGCAGGTTACTTACATAGCATCTGCATAGACATCAGGCATTTGTTCCACCTGAAAAAAAAATCAGTTTCAACCTAATGGCTAAAAATTGAAAGAAGTGAAACCCTAGGAGATCTTTTCATACCACGTCTACTCCTAGGGCTAAAGAGCATGATCTTACTCAACATTGCTATATAAGGGGGTTCTCTTGAAAGGAAAGTAGCACATTGGTAGGGTTCAGTGAGTGGTATTACCTATATCCTTACTAATAAATTAGTGATCTTTTTTAGGACACTTAAGAACACTGTTGGGGATACATTTTTAGCTCTCTAGAGGCAAACCTGGGAAATTTTATCCAGTCTTCTTCAACTAGACTAGATTTTTACAGTTCCTGATTTAGCTATGAATTGTGTCCTTTCTGCCTTTAATATGTGGCCCTTTGTAGTAGATTCAAGCCTTGTCTAAATTGCAGTTATGCTATGTCTTGAAATAGTATTATTCACATGTTTCCTAAGGGATGATGAGAGTAATGAGCAATTAGTCCACAGCAGGACAGCTTTTCATGGCAATTCCTTCCTTCTACGTATATTCTGCTTTCATTAACAGAGACTGACCTTTATATATCAAATTGCCAGCTCCCTGGAGTTTCTCTAGTCTCCAAAACTATCCTGAAAAAAAATAAAGAAAAAAAGAACAAAGGAAAAGAATGTTTCAGTAAATTATTCTTTGTTGGTTTAATGCCAGTGTAAACATCAAAGTTGCGAAAAAATACTTCTTTATTTAGCAGTTATCTAGTGTTAAGAACGTTCATTATCATTAAATAAAGGCAATATACAACCGGGGTTTCATACAGGTATTACAAGTGTAATAAAGTTGTGCAATAAAAGTTCTTGTTTTTGTAAATCAGCTTTTATAACACTAAGGCTGGCACTCTTTTGTTTGGTATATATTGGATGTGCAGTGAATGATAGACCTTCAACTTTCCAGGAACATACTTGTGAAAGAAGATCAGGAAGTGCAGGGTGTGTTCCAGGAGCATGAATCCAGGACTGGCATGCTCTTCTCATACTCCTTGTACCTTCATGAAACAAGGGAGAGGTGGGTTCAAATAGTGACTAACTTGGGATCAAACAATCTCTTTTCTCCCTCCTGTGGAATATAGATGATCAGGGATATATATCCCTCTATAAAAATACATTGACATTGGTCGCGTGAAAAGGGGCAGAAATGAAGGATTTTCTGGCCCACCTGTATTAATGTATTTTTTGTCTATTAGTGTCCCCCTCCCGGGCGTTCAAAGCCTTTAAAGTCTGAAAACAGTCTGTCAGCATCTTCTTAGGGGGAGACCCTTTGCTTGACAGGTTCACTGAGATGGACAGGACTTTTGGTATCCTATTTAAGGGGACTGCACTTAACAGCTGTGGAGAACTTCTCAGCAAGTTTCTCCTATGAGTTATTCTGCTGTCGGTGAGACTGTCAGCATTGAAAAAAAAAGCCTGACTAACTCTTAGCAGCTCACAAAATAACTTTTATTAATACAAACCTGTGACAACTTTTAGGGTTCATGTCATCGGTGATAACGTTTAACTGCAAAATTCAACTTAACTAATAAACCCCAAACCAAAAGCACACTCTCCAAAAACAACACAACTCCCTAAGAAGCAATAGTTCACTATAACACCCCAATACAAAACTCAAGCAACCCCCTCCACAACAGACCAATTTACGATGACTAGGACAAAATCTAAACAGACTCGCTAACGCAAAGCAAAAAGGAAAGAATATGGCCACTTCTCACTAGCACACACTTGAACTCACTAAGACAAAGAAATTCACACTTTAAGGCAAACCAGGTACAACAAGTTGGAGTACATATCTAACACAATAAAATACAATATAGAAAAAAAATAAGGTAAAATATATACATGGAAGTCTATAAGGTATAGGGCAGGCTAAAATTAGTATCTATAAGGTAAAGGTCAAATATATAAAGCAAAGTAAAATATCAAATATGTAAAGCAAAGTACAATTAGTCTTAAGGTCTATCAGGTAAAGATAAAATATGTATAAGGCAAGATATAAGGAAGCAAAGTACAATTAGTACAGGTGAAAGCAAGGTAAAACATAAAAATGGTTGCTCACCCCGCAGCATCCTGAGGAGTAGAAGGAAAAAAGGCAGCCCGTCAGTTACCTCTGCAGAAACGATGGAACTTCTCCCCAACTTTTGCTCATGTCCTTTCTATACCTTTTTTTCTTAGGCAGTTTGAGTGACTGTAGTCAATAAACTAATTTTTAGGGTGATAGACAGATGACATAGGGCTAGGGGTCAGCTTCCTGAGTTCCCATCAGGTAGGATGTTTGTGAAGAAAGGCCATGCTATCTCCATACCATTGATCCTTTGTTGATCCTGTCAGTCTGTTGCTGGGAAGTCTCCCCCAGGTGCTGGGGTCTTTCAGGAAGCCATCAGGAGTCTCTTTGGTACCGGGTCTTTCCTGTAACCGCTCAGGACTGTCATTGTGGCCTTATGTTGGTCTATCACCTTACAACATTTTCATTAAATTAATAACATTTTCCTAATAGTTTTAAAAATATGACAGCAATTCATATTTCGTGAAGAACTAGCTACATTACCTGAAAATGTGTATACACTCAAAAACTCTCATATATTTTGAAGGTGATTTCTAGTGATTAAACTAGTAAGAAAAAAAGGGTCATTGAGTATCCTAAGATATACCTTGATTAGCTACAACTTAGAGAACTCGGTGAGGAGAATGAATGGAAGTTTTGTGGCACTGTAACAGTGCAGTCTTCTGCACAGTACTTTTACACTCCATATCCCTTTCCCCTTTAAGATAGGGCAGATTTTTAGTTGTCCTATCTCATGACTGACAACTGATATTCCCGTGAGTCTCCTGCAGCAGCTGTATGCCATCCTGTCCTGTTCATAGGAATGTACTCAAAACACACTGCCAGGAGAGACAGTATGATAATAAGATTTCCTTCAAGAGACCACATGTGCTTATTGGCACAGCAAGCACAGAGGATCACAAATATAAATTGAAGTGGATGCTCCTAACTTTATTCCCTCTTTCAATTTCTTAAAGCATGAGTATTGGAATGGTTCTATTAACCTCACTGATATGAATAAAATTTCCATTGCTTGTTGCACAGAGCTTTTAGCAGCAAAGATTCCAGGCCTCAGGCAAAATAAATTTACCTGAGAAGATAAATATCCATGTGTATTAAAAAAAAAAATATTAGTTAGTTCTGCTCTGAAACATTTTCTTGCTACAGTTACATAAATGTCTCTCAGCTCCCAGCAGCTCCTTTGTGCACTCCATTGCTGTTTTGCCCTTGTTCTGGGCAATATGATTTCAGGATCTTCTTTTCCCCTTTCCTGCCTGATGTCTCCAGTCTTTCTTCCTGTCCCTACAAAACTTTACAGATTTCTTACTCTTGACAGCTGGAAGTATTTATTGCTCTGATCTTCATTGCTGGAGTTAGTCGTAGATATAAAATATCATAATATCTTTCTTAATGGCTGATTCAAGTATCAGTTCTCCCAAGGCAAACCTTCATGACATGACAGAACCTTCCTCAGTGATCATCCTATATTCCATTACTTTCCAGTATTCAGTTTTTAGGGAATACACAGAAAAATGGATTTGAACAAAAACATCTGTTTCCATTTAAGTGTATTGTTTATAATCTCTTTCTAATAGATCAAATGTACTGTTAACAATTCATTTGATGTCCTACAAAAAGAAAATTCTCCAGCAGAAGACTTTTCAAAGATGTTAATCTGTTAGGAAAACTAGCAGGTGGAAGGTCTTCCAATTTGGATACTTCAGATACGACAAAAGACATTTTTATTTCTGAGACAAAACCAGAGGTATCTCTAAATAGGTGGAAAAATAAGTATTTTTTTGTATTTCTTCTTCTTTAGGATGTGTGGCCAAAAGGAAGCGCCTTCAAACTGCTCTATTGATTATTCTTGTAAAGAGTACTCATTGAATTAAAAATAAAAAAAGAAATTATCAGATTTTTGACTTTATGCTGGGAATAACATTTTGCATGGAGGAAGAAAAAAATACATTCCTTCAGTAATCACTTGTCTCTAATTTTAAAATAAGCTTAGAAGACAATGGCTTGGAAAAGAGCAGATAGGACTGAGCTGCATCATAGGCATGGGCAGTGTGAGCCTCTTTGTGCTTCGCCATCATTTTTTTCCTGAGCATTTCCCTGTAATCAGTGGTATAGTTAGATGTTGGCACATGGTGCTAAAAAAATAAAGTTTTCTACATAACATGTGAATAGGATTGCCAATTAAGGTCTGCTGTGCTGGTGATTTCTTGGGCAGAGTTCTGCCCACTGGAATAACTAATTAATGTCATGTTAGGCATAGAATATGTAAAATAGTAACAATTCAGTCAATTTATCACAGCTTTGCTGAACAAAGGCAAAAAGCTTCCTCATCCCACTCTAATTTGTTGGATGGTTTAGCTCCTTGACTATGAACATGTATTTTCTCTTGTTAAGTCCCTTAGGGAAGATTTTCTTTCCTTGTATGTTTTGCATCATTACAAAACCTTTGTAAGGTTTCACAAGTTCTTAACAGATTTAGCAATATATTTTTTGCTTCTTTCTTTAAGGTCTCCCAGAAAACTTAAACCAATTTCTTTTCTGTTCTCATCCTTGATTTGATCTAAAGGGTCTGAAACCTCCCCCGCCCCAAATTACAAGAATACCTTGCAAGGCTGATTGATAGATTTGTTTAGAATGTGATAGTGATTCTGCATTATAGCACAAAATTACATTTCGGATACACTCTCCTGCTTGTTACTGGTGTGGAATGAGGATTCTATAAAACAAGAATGTCTGTACCCACGACATGCTTAAGGTTATTTATCTTATAAGTATACATATTTTTTATAAGATATATATATGTGTATGCAGAGAGAAAGAGATCATAATTTATGACATGAAAAATGAAGAATAAATTAAAATACAAATAGTACTAGTGAGAATACTGATAAACATTTCAAAGAGCTTAATATTAATACAATAGATAGAAATCCTAGTTTTCTCTTTTTTTGAGATGGCAGACAAACCAGAAGCTCTGTGAACTAATGGGAAAACATTTTCAACTTAGGCTATGCTTTTTGCCAGTTCTTCCCTTTCTCAACCTCCCCCTGAGCTACTTTCCCTGACAGCTTCACTTCATGACCTATCTCAACACTTCTACACAGGCCACGTGCATAAAAATGTGTATTAGTTTTCAAATATGGCTGAGAAACTACATCTCATGCAAACGTTGTTATTGTTTGTGCAAAACCCTAATGTTTAGTATTAAACACTTCTTTATGTAAGGCCTGGTAAACTCAGTCTGCTCTGTAGGTGCTGCTGATACCCCTAAAGTTACTGTGGAACCAACTTCCATGGCAAATCAGATACAAATTACTTTAACCTACATCTTTGCCCTTTCTTATAGAAATAGAAATGTGAACTTAGGAGGAAATTTTCCTTTGACAATTACATTTTGTGTAGGTTTTGTCATGACTATCCCTCTCAGAGGATGGATGAGCCATTTTGGCTATCCTTTTTTAATACACTGAGAGATGGAGGGAAAAAAAATCCCACAAATAACAGCTTTGCTTTATAATGTTAAAGTCGGTGAGATTTATTAAAAAAGGAATATAGGAAAGAGTGGTGAATTTGCAAATGGTTAGTAACAATTCTGAGAGGTCTGAAGAAAAGAAGTCTAAGGTGAAGGATGTAATTGCCACCTTCAACTACTGAGGGAGTGCTTACAGGGAAGGCAAAAACATACTCTTCTCATGTACCCAGAGAAAGGATAAGCTGCAACAGACACAAGTTGCAGCAGTGGAAATTCTTATTGGGAAAAACGAAAGCATTCTCCACAACAAGCAGTAGTGAAAGTGAACAGTTTTCCCAGAAAAGTCAGAATCTCCATTTTTGGGGATTTTTGAAATTAGACTGGACAAGGTGCTGAAGAAGTTGATCTAGATTTGAAGTTGCATTGTCTTGAGCAGGGACTTGAACTAAGTCATCTCTAAAGGTCCTCCCAGACCTACATTATATTGCACAATTATATTGCTGATTGTATATAGTGCATATTTCTAAGTCATAACAATGAGGTAGTTCTCCATTTGAAGTGTTAGTTTTGCCCTTTTGATTTAAAAATTAAAGAATTTAACCCCGATTTTCCTTTACATTTTACACTAAAATTAGGAAAGAAAACACTTGTATGCAAGACTGTTTCTTTATCAGATACCGAAGCAATTTAAAGGTAGAGTGCTCAGCAAATCCAAATGCTGAAAGTTTTTTTTTTAGAAAGCCATTTTTGATATTTTGTACATTGTTGTTCTTTAATAAAAATTGCAAGGAATTGCTCTTAATAATTAAAATGAATAATGAAAATGCTCTTAAGAAGCTCTTAATAATGAAAATTATACTGATAAGCATGGTGAACATTTAGTTTACATATGATGAATTAAGATTTAAATATTTTTCAAATAACTATTGTAAAACCTGTTTTTTGAACCGTGGTGCCTTTAGTGTGATAAAGCAGATGCTATTATTGAAATTATAGATCAGGTTTCTGCAAAATTTTGAATATCATTGTGGACTGATCACATTATTTCAGGACATGCAATCAAGCTCACAATTACTCAGTCATAGGTATTGGGGCTAAGCTTATATTTAGACAAGCACTTGACATATCAATCAATATGATACCATGGAAGATTGACTGAAGTTGATCATACCATAATTCATTTTTGCTATGTTAAAAAAAAGGTTAGACAAAAAAAGCTCTCCTTTCTACTTGGAAAATTTAGATTCCACAGAATATCTAATGTTCATTTATAAGTTTTGAATAAAAGTGGCATTGATTCACTCCTTTCCTCAAAGTGCATGAAGAAAAATAAAACTTGAAGGAAAAATATTTTGCTGCAGTAGTTACTTCAATTAAAGATAAATCTACTGGAGATATCAGGACAAGCTTATTAACTTAAAAATTTTCCTGTTTATTACAGGAAGGGCATTAAAGAAATCACTTAGGTGCTTGTGTAGTTTGGCTGGCTTTGCTTCTCATCCATGTCTGAAAGATATCTGTGTGAAAAGCCTAATTTCTTCTTGAGGCTTGAAGTTTCTGACATCCAGGGAGGAAAACCCAATAGTATCATTATTTGGGAAGAGAAACGTAACAGTGATTGGAAACACTTTGTCATGATATGAAGTGAATATTCATCTTCCTAGGAAACCCTTTTCTTTAGGAAAATGTACAACATTCTGTCACTGGCTGTTTAATAATTCCAGAAGTTGAATGATTTACGCCAGACGTGGAGAGTGCAGCGTTTGGTTGCCATCTGCCCCAGCTAATCTCCAAATTCCACCTACAAACGCGGATGACTTACAACTTCCCTGATTAATGGCATCTATCATTTTCTTCATAACACAGAGCAATTAATCTCAGCCAGTCCCAGGGGGGTCCGCTGCAGTAATAGGTTTGGGGGGGGAGAAACAGGGGACAAAAGTCTGTTTGGACAACACCCTTTCATAATACTCTTTTCATCCTTTCCCCCCCTCTCTTATTATTCTTTGCTTTGTTTTTCTTTCTTTTCTTTATTTCTTGTCTTTTTCTCTCGTTTTCCCCCCTCCAGTCTCTCCTCCCTGTCTCACACCCCTGACGGCGCACTGACCCGCTCCGGCCGTGCGCCCGCCTGCGGGGCAGGGGCTGCGCTGCGGATGGGACCGGGACCGGGACCGGGACCGGACCCGAGAGGGCGGCGGGCAGGTGCCCGCACGGGCCGGGTGGAGAAGGAGGCAGCGGAGGAGAGGACGGCCGCAGCTGCATTGCGGATGGAGCCGCTGGCTCCCGGGGAGGGGCGGCCGGGCAGCCGCGTGATGCGGGGGGGCGGGTGAAGGCCCGCGGAAGGCAGCGTGGGCGGTGCGGGGCACCGGGGGGCGCGGAGCCTCCGCCCCGCCGCAGGAGGGAGGTGCTGCGGGCGCGTCCCGGCGCGGGCGGCGGAGCGGCGAGGGGTGGTGAGTGACTGAGTGCGGGGGCCGGGCGCCTACGGAGGGGCAGCGCGGGGTGAGGTGTCCTCCCGCTCCGGGGGAGCATCTGCCCTCCCTGGGGTCGCCCTTCCCGGCGCTGGCGGGGGGCGTGGAGCCGCCGCAGGGTCGTGCGGGGACGGGGGGGAGTTGCGGGTGGCCGTGGAGCCGGGCTCTCACCTGCGCCCTCCCCGCCGCTCACCTCGCCTACAGCGGGACCTTGGCCCCTGTTGCCCACCCAGCTCCCGTGCTGCCCCGGCGCGGCCGTGACCGCGAGTTGGCGTGTCCTGGCAGCGGGTGCGGGCTGGTCCCGCCGTGGAGTTCCGAAGGGGCCGGGCGGGTGGCTGCCAGAACTGCTCGGCGTTCTCGGAGCTGTCACGCAGAGTTTAGCACTCTTAGCGCGGCTGCTTGGCTGGGGATACACTTTTTTTTTTTTTTTTTTTTTTTTTTTTGGGTGGGGGTGGTGGGGGGGGAACAAAGCAAACAGGCATG
>JAWWES010000081.1:26773117-26790813 GCA_035583135.1 Lophotriccus pileatus | reverse complement strand
GGCCTGCGGGGGGTGGGGCGGGGCCTGCTCGGCATCCCTGCCTTCTTTTAGGGTCCTTGTCCCCATTTTAGGGTCCTTGTCCCCATTTTAGGGTCCTTGTCCCCATTTTAGGGTCCCTGGCCCTGTTTTAGGGTCTCTGTCCCCTTATGAGGGTCCCCATCCCCATTTTAGGGTCCATGTCCCTGCTTTAGGGTCCCCATCCCCTTGTGAGGGCCTCTGCCCCTCTTTTAGGGTCTCTGTCCCCATTTTAGGGTCTTGGTCCTTATTTGAGGGTCCCCATCCCCATTTTAGGGTCCTTGTCCCCATTTTAAGGTCCTTGTCCCTGTTTTAGGGTCCTGGCCCTGATTTAGGGTCCCTGTTAGAGGGTCCTTGTCCCCATAAGGCAGTCCCTGTTCCCATACTGGGGGTCCCCGTCCCCATAAGATCCCCCCATTTTGGGGTTTCCTGTCCCCACAGGGGGTTCCTGTCCCCATAGGGGTGTCCCCCTCCCCATAAGGATGTCCCTGTCCCCATAAGGATGTCCCTGACCCCATAGTGTCCCCATAGGGGTGTCCCCCTCCCCATAGGGGTGTCCCCCTCCCCATAAGATGACCCCCCCTCTCCCCTCTCGTCCCCAGCGCTCGTCACCGCCTGAGACCCCCCGACGGCGCCGCAGGTCAGCCGGGAGGGGGCGCCCTCTTCCCCTGGCCCCGCCCCCAAACCCTCATTGGCCACGCCCACAACCCCGCCTCGACCACGCCCCCTTCCCGGCTATGGCTACGCCCACTCCGCACCGGCCTTCGCGCATGCGCATTTGCCGTCCGTCCGCGCCGCTGCTTCGCCCGCGACCCCCCCAAAAAACACCCGGGACCCCCCAAAAACACCCGGGACCCCCCAAAAACACCCGGGACCCCCCAAATATACCCGGGACCCCCCAAATATACCCGGGACCCCCCAAAAACACCCGGGACCCCCCCAAAAACACACAGGACCCCCCAAATATACCCGGGAACCCCCAAAAAACAACTGGGAACCCCCCAAAAACACCCGGGACCCCCCAAATCCTGAGGGGATCTCCCATTTCCTGGGGGGGGGGGGTCCCAAATCCATGGAGTTGATCCCAAATCTTGAGGAGGGGGGGTCCCAAAATCCTGGGGGGGGTCCCCAGTTTCCTGTAGGGGGGTCCCAAAGCCCCTTGGACGTCCCAAATCCTGGGGCGGGGGGCAGGGGGGGGGGTCCCCAATTTCCAAGGTGGGTGGAGGGTCCTAAACCCCTTTTGGGGGAGGGGCTTGTCCATCACCCGCGGGGGGGGGTCCCCAAATTTTGGGGGGGGGGTCATCCCATTCTCCTGGGGGTGGGGGTGGTGAGGGGGGAACAAAGCAAACAGGCATGACTTTGAAGACATGGCTATAAAAAGCAAAGAAGCCGTCGGGGTTTGCCTGGCGCTCCGTGAGCGAGCCTTCGGCCCGGACTGAAGCTCTCAGGGTGCTTTGTAAAGGAAAAGAATTGCAGTCTCTGTAAGACCCTAGAAAAGAAAAAAAATCTCGTTTGTCAGCTTAATTTTTGCGTGTTACAGGAGCTGGGTTGTAGTTTCACCCTTTATACGCAAGCAGAAGTACAGCTCGGTGCCTCGAAGCGTTCAGCGCTGTTACTGGCGTGGTTATGAGGCGTTTTGTAACGGGACTGGGGAAGCTGATGTTGCAAGGGTAGCGAAGAGGCATGTGAAAAGAGACTAGAGGGGATAGGGATAGTCTTATATCCCATACGGTGAGAGATCTAGAGCTCTCTTAAAAAACGGAAAGGAAAGTAAAGAAAAAGGTATAATTAGAAAATAACTCTTACAGTAAATGCTGTTGGCACAAAGTAAAATTCAAGGTGATGGTGTTTTGTTTTAATAACTCAGCCTAAGTGAAATGTAAATCTGTGGAAATTATGGGAAAAAACCCAACTAGTTCTGGGTTATGGATGTGGTTTTCTATGTTGTATGCACTATTTAATGTCTGACACTGAGGTTGAGATGCTTAATTCTGAGTGAAATTTCTGCCGTGGATGCATTTAACAATTTATAAATTGGTACTAAATTCAATGAAGCTCCACCGAAGAAAGTTGTTTTAACAGACTCTTGTACTTCATTAAAAATGTCTACTTTCTAAAAACTGATCAGGTCATCCTTTAGTTATAATATTTGTAGCAAAACATAGTAAAATTATTTGCTACTTATGAAAAAGGTCACAGGACCTATCCTGTCCATTCCCAACTCTAGTCCTCTTTTCCAAAGATTCTACTGAAAAAGCCAGTTTTTTCTATGAGGTCCCTTGGAGGACATCTGGAAGACAGTGGGAGACAAATGTTAGCAAAGTCACTTGAGAACAAACAGCATGCTGTGCTTTGGGAACAGGTGATTTTTTTTTTTTAGGTACAAGTTGTCCATGATGTGGTCCTGTTTTGGCTATACTATTGGCTTTGTTTTGAAATTACTTCATTTCTCTTAAGGCCATTGGTATAATAATAGATAATTATTTTAAGACTTGAAAAAAAAATCCAGATTTAGGTGAGTTATCTGATTAATTTTGTTGAGACCTCTTCTGTCTTGAGATTCAGGAGGACTGTAGCGATGTTTTTTTTTCTTACATGAAGTTATCAGATGTTTCACTGGGTTTATGGTACTACTCTGGAGTAATGCACGTTTTCTGGTGAGATGACACCCTCTCTACTTCATCACTTCTTTGTATCCTTGGAACAAATTGAGGCTTAGTATTGTTAATGGCTTTTCTTTGTAAACTAAGGAATTTAGAGCATCTTTAGCACCTACCACATTATTTCTGATGTTTTATAATTCGCTTTACTGGGCAGTATGACATACCAGAAATTCGAGCTGTGGTTAGGCACTAGGGTCTGCACTTCTCTTCCCACACTATGCGTTTTATGACAAGGGGGAGTAGTGGGAAGCTGACAAAGTAATAATACTCTGACATAGTAATTCTATAGGCTATATATCATGTCAGTGTTCCATATATTACAGCAGTCACGTGTAGTGTATTGTCACAGCTGGCCATAAGAAAGGAAGAGGGGAACTGGGTTTGCTGCAGTTAGGCCCTCCTTCAAATCCCCATGAGAACAACAAAGTTTTATTTGGATCCTATTGAAACACTAATGTGGTCAGAAGAGAAAGGGATAATTTTAAGGATTAGTTTGTACCTGATACTAAAAATTTTGTTGAATTAATGAATTCAGCTGAAGTACTAAAATCCCTTGCTTTCCATTCTTCATAATTTGTTTGGTAACTACTTGGTCAACATGCATGGGGTGAAATACCTTTTCACTTATCTCTGCCTGACCATTTTAAATTTTAAACATGTGAGTCACTGCTTTATCACACTTAATCAATAGTTAATCAATGTATCCCAAATGTATCCAGAATGTAATCAGGAAGGGAAGGCATTTTAGCCTTCTTTTTTTTAACTGCTGCAAAACTATATTAAATTGATTCTTATCCATAGCATAGTCTACTTTCCAGCTCTATTTCATGAAGGAGAAAAGGCAATGTGTAGGTAATATAAAAGATGCCCTAGGATTTTGTTTCTTTAATAATAAGAAAAAAAAGTCATGCTTCTTTTATTACTTTCTTCTATATTTGTGACTTTTACAGGACAGAGGTTGAAATCAGGACTGAATCTGCATTGAAAGAAATGCAGGAAAAGATGAGCTAGAATGCGAATATGAACGTATATCACAGATTTCAGTCTGTTATTCTGGACTGTGCTGATGTAAAAGTTACTCTTCTGTCCAGAAGTAGAACTATTCATGAGCTAAATATATTCAGTATCTTCTTTGAGCTATTAGTTTCATTTATTATCAGCTCAGAATGCCTGTCAGAACTATGCCCTGAACTCAAATTGCCACATACAGGGAAGGTACCCAAATAACATAAGAAGTGATTCTCAAATTTATTTGAGTTTGCAGACCATGAATGATTTTTCCAGTTGGAATCAAGTTGCCATTTAAATCTTGGTTTCAGTAGGCCCATTTCTCTTAATTGTGTGTAATAGACCACTTGGAAGTAATTTGCATATTATGAATTGAAAATTACTGTTTTAATATTTGAGTATCCACTTTAATATGGTTGACTGGTGCTGTGTGGATGTATAGCAGCTCTCATGAAATTTACGAATGAAAACCAAGTCTCTCTTTCCACACTTGCCCTTTTCTCCCCTGTTGTATATTTGGCCAAGATGTTCAAGTTGCTGAATGGTATTTGAATGATGTTGCAATTAGTTGATTAGTCTTCATATTCATATGAATATATAACTTGTATAAGACCTGTTCTGTGATAGAAACTTGATGAAAAAGAAAGGAAATATTCACCTGGGTGGCAAATATAACAGCAATGGGACAATGAAAATCTAACCTTATGATGCCCAAGTAGAGAGGGTTCTGAAAGATCTAATAAAAATAACAGTGTCAACTCACAGTAACTTACGATGTGATGAAATGTTCTAATTGCTTATCTTTAAGAATAAATAATTGTAATTGGGTCAGGTGCTGAAAAGAGCTAATGGGATGGTCCAGTCATACGGAGATAAGGGAGATCCTGATTTGTTTGACCAAGTGAAATGAAAGCTGTGTAGGATATGGACTCCATCTGCAAAACCAGGAGGGGATCAACAGAAGGGAAGCAGAGGCTTTTGATAAAGGACATTGCTGTCATGAGAACAACTGAGTACTACATGTGATAAAATTTGGAGAACATCCTTCTGTTGGAGCACATGGGTTCTGAAACACTCCGTAGTAGCAGAGAGTGGTGGGGAAGTACTGCACAAGTTTTGAGATGGAGTTTGTCTGTTTTCCAGAAGGGATCATATGTGCTAAGGGAATGGTTGCATTTAGCTTCTGTCAAAGCCTGGAAGGTCATGCCATGCAATATGCCAGTCCAGCTCCCTTTTAGTCTGTTTAAAATGCAGCTTCAGAGACTCTTTGTTCCTGTTTGGTGCTTGCCAGTGTTTAACTCCTCTCAAGTGAACTTCTCTTCTACGTCAGGTTTAAGCTGCTTGTCTGCTCCTTAGCAGGCTAATGCCACATTGTGTGCAGACTGTCTCTCTGTTCTTGTTTCATTTGCCTGTCCTTCAGGAGCTCTCTGGGCTGCCTGAAGTGGAACATAAGTCTGTCCTGCGCTCTTGTTCCTCAGTCTGTGGTTAGGACTAATACTATTAGTCTGCCCTTTGTATGGCCTGACACGCTCTTATAAATTCATTCTGAAAGCACATAATATTCAAAATGGTTTCAAATCAGAATCTTTTCATAAATAAATATGAAAAAAATGGGAAATATAGGCGTTTTTAGACATTCTTTCATCCTAATGTACAAAAGGCAGCAAGGAAAATGTATGCAGTAGTTTGTGGAGCTGAAACTTTGCCAATAATAACAGAAAAATTTAAGAGGAAGGAGACAAGTTTAGAAGAGTTTTAGTCTGAGGACTCTTGTTCTTTTTTTCCTCTCTCTCTTTTTGTGTAGTGAGAATCACTTTGCTTTTGTGTGGCACGCCAGCATCATCACTGGAGCTACTCGCATTTCAGATAATAGCACAGGCCTCTATTGAGCTCTCCATTGTTCCTTAGAGATGTCTTTTGGATTAATCCATTAGCAACCATAGTAGAGTATTTGCTATACTTTTCCTGCTTCAAGTCAGGATGACAAAATTTGGAAAAAGCTGCACTTGGTGGATACCCAGGTAACCTGTGTACTTTGGGACTACTTGTTTGTCTGTGTAGGAAGGAATTTACTTCTAACAATTTTATTTAGTAAAAAGGTACTTTACATGGGTAATTTTAAATGTCATAGATTCCAAATGGAGAAAGGAAGGTGATACTAGCTCCCTTCTCTTTCCTGGCCGAAGAGGACCAGTGGTGTGATAGTAGTATGGAAGTGGAAATCCAAAAGTCATCAAACTGTTGAGTTTGAAATATGGATGTGTTCACTCTGGCCAGAGTGAAAAAAGCTTTGAGAGCCATGTTTAAGCCATATTAGCAAACTTGAATGATTTTTTTTGAAATATCTCATCCTTTTGAAATTATTGGCTTCCTCTCTGGCTTTTTGCATCCTCACTCTTGATTACTGTCTATTCTTTTGGTTTTATTAATTTTTTAAGCAACTTCTCTAGTTTGCTTACTAATTACTTTGCTTACTCTTGTGTCTTTTAGTATCTGCATCCCCAGAGCTAAGGCACTGGAAAGTTTAAAGTTGAATTTTCAAGCAAATGCTGCTGCTGGGTGAAAATTCTAAGTGTATAAAGTCTATTATCATTGTAATGAAGTGTCCGTGGGGAACTTACAAATATTTGATTTTTTTTTTTTTTTAGACTTCTGGACAGAAATTTCATGGAGTGTTGAGTATTACTTCAGCTTAAAATTTCAGCTAGGTTATAAAATTATTTAATTTAGGGTACATTGCCTGAGGGAGAGCCTGATGCTTGATTTTTGTTTGTTTGTTTGAGGAAAGAGAATAAAAGTGATGAGGAGCCTACTCCAGATCAGTCACTAACAATTTTGTCATTATGTTATCACCTGCCTTAATGCATGTATAGTTTTTATAATCCTAAATTAGCCAATATAATAAAAAAACTAATCAGAAATCTGTATTTTTAAAAAATGAGCTTTATATAAATAGGCTTCTGGGTGCTGTGATTCTTCTTTTAAAAATGCGCTGCTCAAAGTACTTTGATTGAAAAGGCTTCTCCAGCTTTGCTTTTGGGGGACTTAAAATATAAATGCAGTATCTTAGACTCCCACCAGTCTTTAAGTGTTCAGTTTTGTTACTGAAGGGAAGATGTATTGTTCCATTGACTTCAATATGTGTAAGATTGGATTCCAGTGGCCCAGTAACTACATAATTTGGTGGTGTTTCTTCAATTAGATACAATTAGTTACATATGAAAAGATTAATCTTAAAATAATCTAACAGATCAAGACATTTTGTGAAATTCACTACAGTGGCAATGTGATTATGTGAATTATCAATTGCATGTAAATCTTACTAAGGATGATAGATAGAAACAATTGTAATGATACACCTTTTGTGGTCTCTGAAATTAATTTAATAAATATTTTGGAGGTTGACTAATATACGTATAATGACCTTTTTGTTTAGGTCAATGTGAAGTCCAATATATCTTGGAGATTAGTATTGATCAGAATAAAGCCAAAATCAATCTTCGATTTTGAGGGTCATTACACTTGGAAATAGGATGCAATGCTGCAAATGTTGGGTTGTGGAAGGCTTTTACAGTAATTGTGGAGAAATAATCTTTTACTTAGTTTCAGTGTCTAAAAAAATGGACAACTTGCTAAAAGAGTAATTATTTAAATAAGTAATAAATTAAATTCCTTGCATCTTTCCTTAGTTTCTGACAGATGATATCCAATAGTCTTGAAGTTGGTATTAAAGTTCCCTATTGCTTAGCAGTAGAGGGATTTTGCTTTCACTGTTTGGAAGTCATAAGCTGGTGTTGAGGAAAAGGTTAACCTATTTTTGTTTGGAGATTATTTTTTTTTTAAATGGTAAATTCTCTTCTGTCCTTTCCTTAGATGTTTTGGTCAGGTTCAATCTGCACAGTTGGAGACATACAAGTGGAAGAGGTAAATTGCAATACAATGTACCCTTCAAATATTGCAGAGCAAGCATAATCGATTTCACTGAAGGTCAACTAGTGCTTCTAGCTGAATAAGAAATCTTTGAACAGAACTTTTTCTTTTTGTCTTTAATATATTTTTTTGTTTTGTCTGGTATAAAGAGTCTGGCCTGGGTATCTCATTTAAAAAGAACCTGATGGAAATTTTTAAGATCTTGGCTGAGAGTTTTCAATACAAGTAAGTCTTTGTGAAAATCTGACTTGACTGAAATGTTTATCCTGTATTAAATGAAATAGCACAAACAGCATTTTATCCAAGATTCTCTGGGAAAAGATTTCTTGCTTTCCCCCATATTCAGAACCTATAAAAATAAGTGAAGATTGTTTTATTTTCTGCACAAAAGTCACTTTATGTTGTAACTTTTTCTGCAGAGAGTACTGGATGATGTTCTCCGCAATTAATTCACACAATTTCATTGAGATCTGTGATTTATACTTTGGCCTGTCACTTATCCTTATTTATTGAAATCTGAAGAACTATAGTTAATCTGATAGATTATGTATTTATATTTATGAGTGGATACATACACCTTAATGATGTGTTTGAAGGCAAGTGGAAGTCTATGGGTACACGTGCATGTACATCAGATTCAGGGACCATGTAGCATTGTCCTTGAAAATAAAAGCCTTATATAGATGCCAGCTATTGATATCGGATGTGATCCTCAAAGCCTCTCCATTTAAAGATATTTAACTATTAATAGTGAGCTACATTCTAGATACAACATTAGTTAATATTCTGAGAGATCGAAGTGCCAAGATTATAGATAGTGGTTTTCAGGCTATGAAAGTTCTTTTACCTGAGCAGCTCTTATCAGTTAACTTCTCTTGAATTTCTCATAACAGTTATCCTCAGAGAAAATCTGCAGTGTATATATTAAGAAATTCACCTTAGTTGTACCTGAAATAACACTTTGAAATGTATTAGCAGGAACTTCTAGAGGGGACTAATATATGCCACCTTCTGCTGCACTGACAATTGGTTTGGATTTAAGGCAGACTCAGCCAGAAAAAAAAAAAAGAACCAAAAAATCCTGATAACTGTTTTTCAAAATAAAATTGTTTAAAAATCAGAATGAAGCTATTTTTAAAATTGTCTGAGAAAATACGACTTTTAGTGTAGAAATATTTTTCTTCTTACTGAAATGTTTGGAGGAAATTTGCAAAATTATTTTCCAGCTGATATTTCCACATGCGGTAGTATTTAGGTCAGTTTTACTAACTAAAAGTTTGTCCACAACTGTATCCTAATGCATCTCATTCTTCTGTTTCAAGTTCTAGCAAAAGAAGAGACTAGTATTGAGTTAAAGGATTTTCATTGTTTAGCTTCCCAAAAGAAGGAAGCAGTATAGTAATAATAATATAATAGAAACTTCATGTGTTCTGATTTTGGTGTTTCTTTTATTCTTCAGTAGAACTAGTGGATGGACCCTGATCAGAAAAGCAATGATTCTTCTGTTGTGCTCAACCTTTAACACTTGTTTACTCTAGGTATTTTTAAATAAAACACAAAGAACTTGAGCTACCTAACGAGTCTCAAATGCATACGCGTTCTTCACATCAATCTTTTCAGAATATGGAATTCAAATTCTAATATATTTCATATGTGAGACCTTTAATGCAGAAAAAAATATATTATGAAAAGTGGTGGTAGCCACCTGACTAATTTATTTTTTTACTTTTGAAGGGCCCACTCAAAATGGGTCAGGCTTACACTATTCAAGCTGACTTTGAAAAAGTTTGGAAACAGTAGAAACCTGACCTATATTTTTGACCTGGGACTTCAGAAACTAGGCTGAAGGAAAAATCATACTTTATAAACTTTTTCCTCTGTGTAGAAATGTTGATGTTTGGACACTGATTTAATCCTCTTCTAACAATTCATATAGTAAATGTACTTCTGAGTTAAGGACTGTTTTATAATTTCATTATAATTTTTTCCATGGAAGAGCAGAGGAGGCCCAAGTTACATTTAGCCAGGCGTATGTCTATAAAGAAGGTATTATACATTGGAAAAGTATGGTTCCTGATGATTCTTAGTGTTTTTCTTGCTTTTTCAGTAATGGAATTGAGTACTTTAAAAGCAAAAGATTATTTTGCTTTTTTAAAAATCAAGTGTATTATTATAGCACTGATACTGTGCTGCAAAGTGCTACTGCTTGAATTGGTATCAGGAGTCTTCAATAGTGCTTTGCTTGAACTTTGCCTCCAACTATGTTAATGTCCTGCAATTTCTCAGAAAAGAGATCACAGTCCAGTCCTTTTGCCTCTTACGTTTTTAACTATTCATCACAGGAGACTCAAATTGTCTGACTTTGAGTCTGAAAATTTTACATACATTTCAGTCTATTCCTAATTAGAAAAATAAAAATTGAATAGTATTAGTAAATGCATGACATTGGGATGCCTCTTAGTGGTGTGTCTTGGTGTGTTGATTTTTTTAACTACTACTTTTCCAAAGTGGAAGAATGGCCACCATAGTACAAAAAAAGTTTGTGAAAGAAGAGGTAATTACCCTTAGTTACTGCAGTTTTTCTCATGCTGATCTAGGTTGTTCTCTTCTCTCTGAATTTCTCCATGGTTTCACAATCCTCTACTGAGTTCCAACAGCTTTTATTTCGGTAAGCTGTCTGCATAAAAGGATGGCCTATTCGCTGTTTTTTCTAATATATGAGAACCTGTAGTAATCAGAAAGAAGATCGATACTTGGGATTTTCGACAGTGAGTGACACAGGTATTTTGTTGTAGTTCAGTGTTTTGCATGCTGACTTAGTCAGGCTTTACAATGCCCACTTGAAAAATGAGGAATGTGGGTGCGCAAATAGTCCAGTACATAGAAAATTAGATGTGATCTGATCAACCGATACCAAAGACAATACAAAGCCTTTCTTTAGATGGGGCCCTCTTGGACAATTGCATATATCCTTTAGACCGTTTGCAGTATGTTAAATCACAGTGCTTTCTAGGCAATTCTCTTTCAATTAACTTTGATTTTTGGTTTACAACAAATGTGGTTTTGTGTTACAAAATATTTTGAGATACAGGATTTGAGATACAGTTTTGACTGCCCTACAAAAGTTTTCAGGAACACTTGGGATTATCACTTTTTTCTTCTGGTTTCGGAAATAAGCCTGTCAAGACATGAAGAGAGGATCTTAACTCTGTCATGACAGCAGATTTGGTGGCCTAGCTGCTTAGTTGAGTTACAGCTTCATTTGAAGCAAACTTATTTGGGGAAAAGAGCAAGTCCTTTATACAGTTCTGCTACAATCAACTTTCTGCAGTGAATTTGTTTTATTAAGAGGAGAAGTTTTACTTATGGGTAGCAGTGGCATTACGTACCTCCAATCTGAGTGCTGCAGGGTCTTTGTGTATGCTTGAGGCATAACTTGTTATAAAAGTGCTACTGATAAAAAAAAAAAGCCCTTCTCTATTACTTTTTGTCCTACTTGCCAAATAAAAAGTACTGACAATGAAGACTGACAACACTTACTGTAATCTTGTAAAATCAAGTAAAGTAAAGTAAAATCAAGTAAAGTAAAATCAAGCTATTCAACTGAAGTAATTAGAATACTTTTGTTGCTTAGCTTCTGTGATTCTCTTTTCTAAATTCTGTATAATCTTGCCATTCAGTGCATGGGGTGTGGGAAGAGTGGCTTTGGATAAAACCACTTGGTGAGGAATTTTAAAAATTTTTTCTTTTTGTTTGCTTGTTTCTCATGAAAAAAGGAGACTTTCTTTTGGAAATATAAATGTGAAAGTATATTCATGAGTAGAAAATTCCTTCACTCTACAAGCGGGTTACAGTACAGAAGAACCGAGCTTCTGATTTCAGGCTTTATCAGCCGAAGGATGATGTTTGGAATGAATTCTGCCTCAGGTCACAGCTAAAACATTTATTTAACTAGTCTCATTATAAAGCTTTATGGAGTTCCAGAAGAAATTAGTAATTTAAGAGGACATCTGTTAGTAAATAATTTAAATAACCATTTTTAAGGTAATAGTCATTAGTTATGTGTGTGATACTTCTGAATAACAGTTCTCCAACAGAAAATAATGTGTGGCAAGATTACAAGAAGAGAATAAGGTGACAGTCTTTGATATGTGAAACACATTCTTTTGCTGTTGATGGTTCTTTTAACTGTATGCATAATCTTAAATGCTTTCAGTATTTAAGATGTGGCCTGGACACTGAAGGATGTAAAGACTAGAAGGGATTAGACTGCAGTTTAAGGTACACAAACGTGCAGTGTGACCAGTTCTTAATAAATAATCATTTGGGTAATGATTTAATTTTGTTATGTCTTCTTTACAATTAGAAAACTTTCCTCCTTAGAGTCACTTAGAAAATATAAGAGTTTATCACATAGTTAAAAAGAAGCTCAACTGTGAACTTTCTGTGGTGCTTATGCTTCTGTAAGAGTTCATGTGATGACATTTGGAGACTTTAGGGTTTCTTTGGTGTATACAGATGTTTTGCATTTTCTTGTGGCATGACCATACCTTTTCCTAGATACAAGTTTCCCAAATCTGGTGTAGAAACCTATATTGTCCATAATGGTTTTATTTTTCTGTTTTTGATTTCTTACCAGAAACGCCATTCTGGGTCAATGGAAGCAAAACCTTGAGTAGGGCCATCTTAGGCTTAGCCAAGTCCTCAATTTATGTGCAAATACAGTCAGTTGCAGTGAGGAATTCAGATTATTGTATGCATTAAAATATGTAAAAAATATAGCACCAGTCATAACATAGGGAGACTCTTTTTTTTAACTCTGAAAAGTTCGATAACTTTACCTACAGATAGCTTACTGGACTCACTTTTTTCTCTCTTGTTCTTGATATGTTATAAATAAAATTCCTTCACATCTTTATACCTTGAATTTTTTTTTTTTGTCAATATAAGGGAGATTTTAATATGTTTGTTGTTTACTACTGTTTGATGGTTAGATTATTTGCAATAAATATATATCTAAGAATATTAACTTCAAAGTATATACCATACTAAAGTTACTTAACTGTAAAATCTAAATATTTTTGAACTTAGAAATGTTGGGGAATAGACAGGATCAGAGTACAGTTGAAAATTTTCTACACTAACAAGTAATTGATTCCTCTAAAAGTGTGTAATAAATGGAGGTGGCATAAAGTGATCTTTTGCTTGGAAGAGACTGTCGGCTTCTGCTGGTTGGCAGTTTGTTGTGTTCCATGTCTAGATCTCCATATGCATGTAGTGTGTAATTACTTATGCTTTACTACCTTCTATAATCCTCATTTTTAGCATTTGACCTTCTGAGTATGTTGTGACAATGAATTCCACAAAACTATGAAGCATCTGTAAAATAACTGTTCCCTGCATTAGAAAATTTTCAATAATTTTATTAAATTACCTCAAGTTCATGAGCCTCAATTTCTCTTTTACACACTTTGATTTTATGAACCTCTACTGTAGTTACTCTGTGTGCATGTCTCTTTCATGATGAAAAATACTTTTTTTAAGTAAGTCACAGTATAATCTTTGAATCCATGTTGTTATGCCCCATGTTTTTTCTAGCTCTTCTGCACCTCTGTAATGGTGTAAAGCGAACAGCAACCAGAATTTGAGCTACCAGGGAGCTATGTGTTCTTATAAAGTCACATTTCACCTATAATTCAACTTTCTAAACTTGCAGTTTTAAGAGCCTTCTGCAACCTTGATCATTCTGAATTATTAGCAGGTACGTTTTTCCTTCTTTATCACTTTTTTAACAGTTACCTTTTCTTCTTCACTTACGTGTGGAAGTGTATATATAAACGCATCTTTCTAGAGACAGATTATATGTATTATATTTTAGATATCATATATCCATATTATACATTTACATGATATGTTGTAATGAGTGAATGCATTTCCTTTATAGATGTAATATATCCTCTCATTCCTGTATAATTTCTATCTTTTGTTATCTTTTTCCTATTGCCACTAAACACATATGCAATAGATATTCATTATTAGTCTGTTCATGTTACATGAATAAAATACCATTTTACACAGAAGTGTGTGTAAATGTGCATACACATATGTGAATTCATATACTCCCGTAAAATTGGCAGAGAATTTCCAATCTAATTTTGTAGCCATTTCTCCTCCTGTTAAAATTATATCAGTGTTGTATGAGAGCTCATTCTGGACCACCAAATCTGAAACTTGTGCTGAGCTGCTTAAAAGTAGCAGCTGGCATCACAACAAGTTTTTAATAGTCCCATATCCACCTGAACAAAATCCACAGTGCGGATGCACCTGGAAACAGGAATTTTTGGGGGAACCCTGGAAGATATTTATTTTTATGAAGTTTAAACTTTGTAAATCTCTGGCACTGTAGTTTTAACTTATGCTTCAGTGGGGTGGAACAGTTGTGATTTATGAAGAGTTCCCTGTAATTTTGCAAGCTTTTGGAAGTAGCTGTTTGTTAGAGAAGTTCCACAGCTGGAAAATACAATCAAAGCCCAGTCTGCACAGCTCAGCAAATTTTTTCCCTCTCCATTGCACCTGTCTCTCATTGTTCTCTCTACAATTGTTATTGTATCTTGAGAAGATTTAGTTGAAGAAATACCAGATGCATTCATACCTTCTTAAAGTAGTCCTCTGTGGTACAGGAACTGCATATGGACAAGCAACATCTGTATGTGTGCATTCATCACAGGTGCCAACACTGCCATCAAAGCGTGTTCATAAACATGGAGGTTTGGTGAAGGCATGGGAATATTTTGTGGGATTTGTGAATCCTCACCTGGGAGTAGAGGCAAGTTTTTCTGACCTATGTGCCCTGCTCTTACATAGCAAAGCAGCAGGGACTTGCTGGCAACTGAATACTGTCCATGGGCTTGTGGTGAAGGGGAAGGTTAGACCCAAGTCAGAATTGTTCATGTACTGTGAAGAGTTATGATTTGAAGTATTTTGTTTGAGAGAGCTGGCTTGTTGTCTGTACGCAATATATTGATGTTCCATATTGTTACTTCTTGGTATCTGTTTGTTTGGATGTCCTTCCATGCTATGAATTTATAAGCACCTTTAAAATATGGCTCTTAGTCTGTGGTGGATAAGGATGTTCTTGTTTGTTGTTTTCCTCACAGTTGAGTGCAACAAAGAGCCTCTGTTTGTTGAATAAATTTCAGTTAACAGTTCAGCTGTGTTGGAACAACAGTATTAAGGAATATTGGACTCTCAAAACAAACCAGAAAAGATTAAATAATTTTTTTTTCCAGCTGAGAGGCTACATTAACAGAATAAATAAAATTGAAGGAGAAGGATTACCTCCTTACTCAAATAAACTAGGAGAGTTTTAAAAAATGTGTTTGAAATCTGGATGTCACTTTTCTTTTGTAACGTAATTAGATCTGGAAAGACGTGTGTGGGATTGACTCAGTGCCACCCAGTCAGTCCTGCACTGCAGTGCTTCCAGGAGGAACCTGTTGCACATGAGAAGTAGAGTTTGGATGGATTTATCTTTGTTGTTTTATTTTTAATTTTATTTATTTGAGGTTTTGTGGTTTTGTTTATTTAGTTTCCCTTTTCTTCAAAGAAATGTTTCTTAAATACCCAGTATTTATTTGCTATGACTGCCTGTGTGATACTGATTATAAGTAATGATGAATTAGAGTACATATGCATTTCATTTTAAAAAGAATGAAAAAGCATTGCTTAGTCTCATTGAGCAATTTTACTTTGTTTTCATTCTGGCAAAAGCTGCTTCTTTTTAGAAGAACCAAATGTCTGCATGTGTCCTGAAATGTCCCATTTACTGGATGTGAGTACTTTTATCTGAGTTCCAGTTCAAACAGTGATGGCAAGACTTAGTCTGAAGGTTTTTGATAACAGTAGTAATACATGTAGGAATTATCTTGATTTTTATTTCACCTGTCAGCTATAAAGAGTTGTGCTTCTTGATTTGCTGTCTGTTAATTGGCTTTTTCTCTGAGCAGCACAAGCTGTAAAACTCCCCTTGTAGGCAAATTCAAAAGCCTGAGAGGGTTGAGGCTAGTGCCATTTCTTACCAATGGCCTTAGAAGGAGCCAGGATAAGCCAAAAAGGTTGCCTGTCTTCTTCAATTATGCCATTTTCTCCATAGCTCCTCATCTGAATGTTTGTTGGTGTTAGAGTCAAAATAATTAAGATGGAGAAATTAAAGAGTCTTTGAATATTTATCATGTCAGAGATAATTAAAAACTAATTTCATTATTAATAATTTAGTATTTATTAAATTATATTAAACTGGGTCTGTAAGAAGAGGTGGGATCTAGCATTTTCATTTCCAACATAAAAAGAAAAAAGGAATAGTTTAATGGATAGGCATTTTTCTGCAAGTGGTTGTTGCTTTCCTGCATTATATATCATATCCTCTGAAACAGACTTGCTTTTCTGTATATTCCTGTGTTTTTTAGCCTTATAAAAATTGACATGTTACTTGAAGATACGATATGGCACATCCTTGTGGTTCTTTCTGGATAAGATTAACATCTGCTTTTAAGCCAACCAGAAGTTGTAGAGAAAGTGCTGAGTACTTGATGAGACCTGAACTACTTTCCATCAGTAAATTGTTCTTGTTACAGATTTCCCTCTGGTTTTAATGCAAAATAGGATGAAAAGCTGCTGAAATTTAATAATTTTCTAGCATTTTGTTACCTCATATGATCAGCTGACTTCAAGTTAAGTGTTCTGTGACAATTTTGCCAAATTTGTCCTTGTTTGATATATTGCAGAGGCCAGTGTTGCACCACTGGTCCCTCTCCAGTCCCCTGCTGTGAAAAATGTTTCACTTTCTTGGTTGATCTAGATCATAACCCCTTGATTTTGGCATTTTTGTTGTCCTGTTGCTTGTGGCACTACTACAAGTTTCTGGGGCAGCACATTATCCATGAGCCTTGTGTCGGAAAGCTCTGACCTGCTCCAGTGACACTTGCCTGCAGGCAGAGATGCAACATGGACCCTTGCTGTGGCTTCAAGAGGTCAAGCAGTGGCAAGAGCTGAAGTTCTATTAAAGCTCAGGGTCACCTGAGCAATGCAGAAACATCTCTGACAGCTTTTGCACCAGCTGTCATTCACAGGCACTTGAGGAAACCCACAAGAGAGATGCGCGTGTTGCTCACCCAAAGGTGAAAAGCAATGGCGCACGGTCTGGCCGTGCTGTCCTCCCTGCAGCTGCCTGAGGTGGGGGGCCAGGACCCTTCAGGGCTGCCTGTGCCTCTCTGGCTGGCAGAGATCTCACTGCCATTTAATGGGCATCCTGTATTCCCCCGAGGTTGTGGCTGGCTCCCTCATTGCTTTGATGCCTGCAATGCATAGCACGTCTCTCTGCAGTACCGCACTGCTTGTGACTTGTCATGTTGGTCTGCTGGCATGGACCCTGTCCCTATGGGTGTCCTATTAGCAATGCTGTCCTCAGGATTGTTTTTCAAGATATGGTTATCAGTTTAATTTGCTTAAAATTTGCCATAAGGAGAAATAGGCCATGAGGACTCTCTTCCTGGAAGGAATTTCCACCAGGCAAAACCTGTCACAGAGCATTAGCTGCTCATTGTCACCCTGTGCTGCTAAAAAAAAGAGCAAGTAAAACTAGAATAATTTATCTCTCTCTGAAAATTTCACTCCATTGTACTGTATATTATGTGTGCTATTAGGAAGACAGGATCCTGTAGGAACCATCCTGTTCTGGTTGGTGCATTAAATCCTGAAATTTCAGGTCTCTGACACTTCTGTCTCTGTTGTAGATAGTTTTGTTGTGGCATAAAATAATGAATTTCAATGGAGAATAAAAAGAAAATGAGGTCTTAGCATTTAGTAAGCCTTTCCCACAAAGTGGGAAGCCACAGAGTAGACAGATTTAGTACACCAGGGTTAACTCACTGAGCCCTTGAAATTGCCTTTAATGATCATCATGGCTAGGCTTCACAAACAAAGATTTGGGAAGGGCTCTACCCACGCTTGCTACAAGTGCGCTGATGGCTAAAAAGGCCAATTCGAGACAGACAAGTCTGGTTACAAAAGGCACAGCAGAAA
>JAWWES010000081.1:26683964-26773017 GCA_035583135.1 Lophotriccus pileatus | reverse complement strand
GTCTCCAGGCCTCCCGATTGGAGGCCAGAGTAGACCAATGGTGATGATCAATATGGCCAAGGCTGAGGGATTGTTTTCAGGGAGTCCTTGTATCTCCTCTTTGGGGCTCCCCTCTTGCGGCAACCAGTGGCAAGTTCACCATAGAGCACAATCTTGGGGAGTCGGTGGTCCTTCATCCGGGAGACGATGACAATGCAGCTGTGCTCTCAGCAGCATGGCCTCAATACTCGGGAGTGCTGCCTGTTCCAGGACAGATGTGTTGGGTCACATAATCCGTCCAGTGGATGTTTAGGATTGAATGGAGGCAGCGCTGATGGAAGCATTCTAACAGACACAGGTGGTGGTGGTAAATGACCCATGATTTGGATCCATATAAAAGGGTAGACAGAACAATGGCTCTGTAAACGCAGATCTTTGTGCTTTTCTTCAGGTGTTTCCTTTAATGATACAATCAATCTTAATACTTGGTGGTCACTATGCAAATTTGGAGACTAAAAAAATGCATGTTTGTAAGATCTAGATCTACTGTATCTAATGCTTTTGGCTAAATTTGGCATGAGATAAAGTTTGCCTACTTGGACTTTCTAGAGGCACTTTTTTTCTTTGTGCTTTCAAGTTATGCAAATGCTGTCAAGAGCTAAGCAGTCCTCAGTTTTCCCCTGGAATCTCTTAAATTAGTTGGTCTTGAGTTGATTCTGGTGGAAGAAGACTGCTTAATAACAAAGAGATTGTGTTTTAGTTCTAAAGGTTAGATATATAGGTTTGAACTTGTCTCTTCTTGAGGAATTTTTCTCTAGTTTTTAATATGAATGCAAATTTAATAACTAAAATCCATTTTGTTTGAACAGATATCACAATAAAAGAATAATAAATAAGCATTTATTGGTGTGTGACAGCAGGAAGATCAGGAGAGAGTGGACCTGTAAGGCTTGGGATTTTTTTGTTGATTTTTCTTTTCAAAAAGGTAAGGTAGAGAATAACAAAAGGCCAAGACTAAAAGGGTCTGTTGCTCCCTCTTAAAACTAAAGAAAACTACCACCAGCACCAAAAAAACCCTGTGCAGCAGTACTGTTTAGCAATTCCATGACTGGAATTCCAATTTCTGTTTTATATTTGTTATTTATTTGTTATTTATATTTGTTAACATATTTTTCATTAAAAACCCTCATATATTATTAATAAGTCTTAAAAACATTTCAGTTAATGGCATTTGTGATATTGCCTTTTTATATATAATTGCATATATTGTTGACGTTTCTATGAGATTTGCAGAATTAGTGTCACACCGAATATAAATCTGTGGGTTATCCCTTTTTGGGGTTGATTGGTTTTGTTTTAAAAGAACCATTTGCTCTCTCTTTTTGCATTGTTACTTTGTGTTACTTTAGACTTTTCTAAGGCAACATTCAAAGCTGGGAGCTCTGCCAGCATTTTTAATACTTTGGGATGCATGCTTTCTGCTTTAGAAAGCTTATAAGTATTTTATCAAGT
This sequence comes from Lophotriccus pileatus, assembly GCA_035583135.1. Classification (NCBI taxonomy): domain Eukaryota; kingdom Metazoa; phylum Chordata; class Aves; order Passeriformes; family Tyrannidae; genus Lophotriccus; species Lophotriccus pileatus. Next base: position 26,771,526 of record JAWWES010000081.1, on the reverse strand, counting down.
AATTGTTATTTAATAACCTATTTTTTAATAAATAAAACATAATTGTCACTCTCACTGTAAAACACGGTACATCATTCTACTTCCTTACGATACAGGAGAAATATATTTTGAGTGCTTTTGCTTTCTGTCTCCTAAAGAAGATCAAAAGATAAAAGTTTTAAACTCTGAACTCCTTGCTTGGTAACTTAGGTGTGCCTTTCATTTACCTGCGAGAGCATCATTGGAGCGTGTGAATTTGTGAAAGGTGGTGATTTCATGTCCAGACTAGCCAGGAGAATTTCAGCTGTAGCCTTAACAAGTCCTGTTAATTTTTATTTTTTTTTTTAATTCGGTTGTTTTGATTTGGGTTTTTTTGTGTCTAATGAAGCTTGACCTAATAGATCTGTATGTTTGTTTAAGTGTAAATTGAGCTGATTTAATTTATCTTTTTCTCAAGTCTTAACTGTGTTGATAAATTGGGTTCTGGTAAAAACTGGCATATGGAGAGAGTAATGTTGAAGTGTTTTAGTATCTGCTCTGTGAATTCCCTTTGAGTTGATTAGAACAGACAGCTCTTGGCCCTGAAATCAACATGACTGCAGAAGGGATTTGGGTTACTAAGAAATGTCACAGCAATACAAGTGTTTCATTTAAAAAAATAGATTGGTTCATCTTAGTTAAGAGGGGAATCTCTTTAAAACACACTTTCAATTTAAAAAGTGTGATGTATATTCCAATCAAGGTCCTGTGGATATTTTCATTATAATATCTACACATTTGGGAATATTTGAGATTATTGGAAATATTTTGATTATTTTACTACCTTCTCTTTATGTCTCTGTTTGTTTAGTACTAATAAGTAAGCATTACGATATTTTAACTTCTTAATTAAGAAGAATTAACTTTCTTAATTAAAATATATGTTCCATGATTTCAAGTACTTTTTTATGAACTTCTAAGCAAATGGTTTCACTAATGATGTTTTACTACTATATTAGATATTCCTAATCTCCGTCTGTCATTCTCGGGTAGGATGGTGGTATCTTTTTACTGGAAAAACTGAGCTTGGATACTACAACTTTTGTACCTTGTACAATTTTTTTATAATATCAATTGTATCAACTAATGGATAAAATTAGTGCAAGCCCAGTCTAATTTTAGAGAAACCATATATTTTATTGTTTTCTTTCCTGAGTGGAATCACAGTAAGGAAAAAAAAAAGCTGGGAAATAAATCCAATAACTTGGTGAGAAAGAACAAGTGCCACAGGATTAGCTCAGTTGGTTAGAGCATGTTCTAGCCTTAACACCATGGTTTGTGGGTTTGATCTCCCTAAGGCCATTCATTGAAGAGTTGGACTTGATAATCCTTTCAGCTCAGATTATTTTGTGACATCTCATCAAGAGTAAATCTTAGGAAGTCTCTTATTTGGGACAAGTAATATTGACATCTTTGAAAATTTTAATATAAGAAATTGAAAATACAGAAATATTTAGGCACCACATCCTTTGGAGAGATATTGTCCTTACCTGTGGGATTTTAGGGTGGTGTGAAAAGGTTTATTCCTGTAAGTAAAGCAGATTTGAATTGGTCATACTGATCCTTATCGGGTTTTAACTTAAAAGGAAGCCAAAGTGTATTTTTTTGTCTCTGATCTCATCAGATGATGCTTTCCTCTTCTGGAGTAAAGCCACCTGTAGGCCACTTGTGTCCTGATTTTTGGCATGCTTTTGTGACTCGTCTGTTGTAAAGTGTACTCTGCTTATATTTCTCTGCTGGTAAGGGAGCTTTTTGGACCTGGGTAGCTTAACCACCTAGCCAAAGTTCTTCAGCTCCTCATTTGCCTGTGCTGCCAGGATCTCAGTGAACCTCATTTCTCACCTGTGTGTTGGTGTCCCAGGGTCAAGATGCCAGCTGTCACACATGGAGTGCCCCTGATGGCTAGTGCACCTCCAGGAGCACCCAGAAGACAAGCAGTTGGCAAAGGTTCAAGCATGCCACTGTGGGAGCTTTTACCATGTGGATAATATTGGTATCTCTGGATTGATATGAAACGGCTGTGTAACCATTAATGTTCATCACTTTCTCCAGCACAATTAGAGGAAAATCTACAGTTTACATTTACAATTTACATTTTATAAAGTTATCATATGTACTGCAGTAAAGTTGGACAGTCTGCTGCTTTCTTCCCTGGGAGAGTTGGGAGAATAAGCAAAAAGTCATGAATGTTTCTTGGATGGTTCGTTACAAAATTATTTATAATAGTAAGTAGTAAAAAGTAAGAAGCTTTGTAAATAAGGGAAACCTCATTGGACAAAATAAAAACAAAGTGCCTGTAGAATTTGGTTAAGGAATATCCAACACTGTTCAGGTTCAAGATTTTTGGGTGGGTATTGTGACTAGAAATGTTAAAATGTGTCTGTGGACTATTTGGCACTGGTGTGTGGACAACCTTCTGGCTGCCTATTGGAAAATCTTTGTATTTGTAGTAAGTAACTTACAGTTAACATCAACTCAGCAATAAATATATTGTTGCCTTGCATTCCTGTTGTGACTAATTTCTGTAGATGTTTGTTTCAAGAATGCTACCAAGTGACTAGCTGGAGAGAAAATGAGTTTTCTCACATAATCACGAGTACAGAGTGAGCTCTTCATGAAGCACTACCTATCAAAATATTTCACCCCAAACTTGCCAAGTCTGAGACGTGACACTGTCTTATGGTAAACTCTTTCAGAGCAGAGGGAGGGGACTTGTGAGGGGCTATCAAGAGGAGATGTTGGGGTGGGTGATTGCAGGCTGGTGTGTGTGGTCCTCACTGCCCATGTGGTGCCACTGATGGGAGCCATAGAGGAGGCAGTTGCTCCAGAAGTGACATCTCTTAGACAAGTTTTTCTGTTTATTTCCTGTTGAGATGCTTCTGGATTCCTGATGGAACCACTCATGGGGGCTTTGTACTTTGAAAACAAAAGCCCTTTCTCTCCTAGGTAAAAGTGACAAATTGGTATTGAGGCAGAGCCTTTAAAAGTGTGTTTTATTCATCAGCTGTCAGAAAGCATGAGGCTTCTTCCCTTAACAAATGGTAACAAATGAAAGCCCCATACATGTTGTTTGATAAACGTCTTTGAAAATCTCATGGAGCCTGTTAACAGTTGGTTTGGTGTTGAATTGTCTTCAGTATAGTCCTGGAAGTTACAAAAATAAATTCTATCAGTTTATCAGGAAGGAACATGAAAATGTAGGTCAGTAAGAACCTGTGAGCAGTCTGTTATAACAAATGAGTGCCGAGAGATGTGGGCTTGATTTAGGGTCTTTGCTACCAGAGAACATTTTAAGACAAGTCTTATAATTCGATCATAAAAAGAGTAAGTTGAAAGATGTATCAGAAATCATGAGCAGTTGTGGATATTATTTGTGTTTGGCTGACAATATGTGAGAGTATGTTATGATACATCCTTGTCATTCAAAGGCTTTATTTTTAGTCACACTTTCACAGTTGGTTTCATTATCTTCAGCACTATAAATCATTCATACACCATAAACCATTTAAGCTGTGCATGTTTGTTCCTGAAGTATAAACTGGAGTATAAAATTCATGGTAATCTTACTGGTATCAATTTGTCCTTAGACCCAAATTCTACTTCCTTTGACTCTCAATTTTCCTCCTAGGTAATTAGCAATATAAAATGATACTTTTTTAGTGACCAAATGACTTTCAATATTAATTTAACTTCGATTTTATTATTTATTGATTTAATTAAAAAAATTAAATTATGTAATCCATTTGCTGCTTTAGACAAAGGTGTAACAGTCAGGATTGATATGAAATCTTACAGGTATTTTTATAGTTAATATTGGTCAGTCTTAAGGTTTCCCACAATGGCCAAAGGTTGGAAGAATGTTGTAACTGAAAGGTTTTTAATGAAACCTAAAGGAAGGCAAAACTGATTTTCTAATATTTAAGAACTCTTCAAAATAGCTCCTCATAAATTTTGAATTCCCCGGTTGTGTCTAGCATATTAAGCACATTTTTTTCAGACTCAAAAGTGAACTGCAAAAATGCACATCACCAACAGGAACACTACTCTTACTTCAGAAATGCCACTGTAGCCTGTTTTCCATATCTTAATGCTTTCCATGAGGGACTTGGAATTTTTATTTTTAATTTTGTTTTTAATACACAAGCTCATCTGGGCTAATTTTTTTCAAGGCTTCCAAAGAGGGATTTTTCTAAATCCTCCTCTATCCCTGTCAGCCAGTAAACCATACTATGTTTTCCCTGAAGGTCACAAAGAAAGAGGGAAAAAAAAATGCATTTTAAGTTTTTCCAGCTTATGATATTCTACAACAGAGTACTTGGTTTGCTGCAGTACATGCTCACTCCTCACTGTGTCTGGAATTTAGTTAAGGAAATTTTTAAGAGGAAGGATCCTGTTCTGTAAGTTCTCGTGTGAACTTGGAGCATTTTTCTCTATTGTCACTCAGGAATAAGATGATTTTACACACCTCTTTTATAACTAAAATTGGGATATCAAAAGTATGTTTTAGTGTTTATCGATGCAGTTTTACAGAAATTCCAGTTACTGCCTATGGAGAACTCTTCTTGCATAATAAATGAATTTAGAAACTGTCATTCAACTACCAAAAAAATGTTTAATTTGAATCTTTAAAAATGGGCCACTGCAAATGAATTTAATTAGGACATGCTGTCCCAGAAAAGCTCCTGCTTGACTTTGAAGATCTGGAACAAAAGCGGTCATTAGACAACAGCCAGCTATTGTAGAGAAGAGGCAGCAGGTTTTTTGGATGTGCCTTCCTTTTTTTTTTTTTTTAATGTTAATCACCATGTTTACTTTTTTCTTTGTGTGAATTTGCGTATCAGTTCAATGTATAGCAGAGTTCAGCATGAATAAGCCTTTGTTGAGGTGATGGAAAATTGGACAATTGTTGAATTTAGTACTAACAGAACTAACAAGCATTAGTAATACTGGATGATAAATTTTGAATACTTTTTCCTCCTTCCCTTCCCATTAACTGTTATAATTTTTAATAACATGTAATTGAAGGAAAATTATCAGAGTGCAAAAGCTCTCCTGAATTGTATTTAATTAGAAAAACTAGTGTTTCTTCTCTAGTGCCTTACATGGTAGTGTAGTAATAAACTTTTCAATACAATTTAACTGTAAGAGTAGGTTTTATTCATTCTTGTTTCAGAAGACAAATGGATGACACTGTGACTTCCATTGAGTGTAGCTCACTGGAGTTTATTTAAATCCACTACTCTCCATATTGTAGGCAGAAAGGTTTTTTTTTAAATACAAGAATAATTTCCGCATTCACTCTTTTAATGTGCAGTGTCACTGCAATCACCCAATAAGATTGTAAGGTTAATGACTGACTTTCAGGAGAAACAGATTGTCACATCTACTTCCAAGTAGCATGTCAGCCATTCTAATTCCCAAGTCAATGTGAATTCATAAATAACAGCTTTATTTTTGGTTTGTGTGTCTGGTTGCTCTTTTTTTTCCTTTTTCTTTTTTTTAATGGACCTTTTATGTTCTTACATCTCTGAACTTTGAAGTGAAGATAGTAAGATAGCTAAATAACTTTGTTCTAACACATCCCAGAGACAAAAAACATGGTTTGTATTTATGATTGTATGCTCAGAAGAAATAATTGGGGGGTAAGAGATCTATGAAGGGAAAAAATTAGGAGATGAGTAAGTGTGAAAGTGAAGGGAGAATAGAAATAGAAGTTGACTGTCCTCTTGAATGCGTACCAGGAAAACTAGATTTTTTTAGTTTTGCTTTGAAAGTTCAGAGGCGTAGAACTTGAGCATAAAATCTGTGGAGTGATCCCACTTCCAGCATCTGCAGGGGAGGTGGCAGGCAGCTGGGTGATGGGGCACTGAAGGACAAATGACATGGTGAGAAAATTTGGAAGGTGTGGTAGACATTCTAATCACCTTTGGGGTTTGTGAAGGATGTCCGTGCTATTTTGCCTGTGAGCTTCTGAGAGCTTAGCACAGTGAAGAGATGCAGGGATGTGGCACAGGTTGCATAGAACACATAGCTTTATCTGGGCCTGAGAATACATATTTATTCTATGTGTCTTAGCACCTTTCTGGCATAACAGGTCCGAAATAGATCACTGGTAGGAAGATTACATCTTACTTTTCCCCCTCTTTATTCTGACCACTAAGGTGTTTTCAAAACCCAGAATTTTCAGTGGGGAGAAGAGAAATTAGTTAGTAACTGCTGAAATAGGCATCCCAAAGTCAAGGTTTCATACTCTGCATTTTACATAGCAAACGTGGAAGGTAAAAACCTTGTGTGCTGGGATCAACCTCTGTTTGGTCCCATAAGGAGAGAGACAGCATCCTGCCTTTTTCTTCTGAGCTGAATTGGAAGGAAGGATGGAGATACAAGTGGGGCAGGGTGATAAATCTGGAGAGTGGGACTTGCTGCTTCTTCTGCCAGCACAGGGCCATTGTGAGAGACTTTCGTTTTCTGAGAAGATGCTCCTCCTGTAGTAAAAGCTACATGAGCTGAGAAGAAAGTAAATAATTAGTGTCTTTCTCTTTGCAATGGCTCTTGACTAGGTAAGGGTACAAACCTTTGATGGTTGTCTTGTTGGAGGTGGAAAAAAATACCATGCCTTAATGACCTTCTCACTGCTAAACGTACTTTTCTGCCTTCATGGGCTGTGTTCAGAGCAGTAATATAAGACTGATCTAGTTTTAATTTTCTTCAGCACCCTATCAAAACAGGTTTCAAGAGATTGTGTGTCATATACCAGACAGCTTTCCTCAAAAATGATGCTTCTTTTCAATGCTGGTGGTAAGTTACTTTATGAACTGAGCTTCAAAAAATCAGAGTAAGCCTCAAGGGCCTCTTTTAAAGGAGACATTCCAGGTGTCCATATGGATAGATTATTTTAACCTTTTAGTACAATAAAATGGTTATATTCAGTTAAAACTGTCTAATTAGATTCCTGCTTAAAGTCTCTTTTTCTCCATAAGAAGGTAATATGATTTCTCTTTTACTATGGTCTGGCCCATTTCATAGCATTTAGCTTAACTTCATTAGAAATAGAGGGAGTTTAACTTGGATGGAAGCAAAGCTTGGTTTCTTACTTGTATTAATAAGGTAGTAATGTTGCACTGAATAGGCCTACCCCTGTGAGGGGTGAGATCAAGAGATCCTGTTGTGACTTATAACTAAATGCGTGTAGCTTTTACACAAAGATTGATGCTGTGAATATGTGCAATAGAAAGACTGGAGGAAGTTTGGAAAGATAAATGCATGTAGTAGACCTTTCAAATACCTCCCCACAGTAGTATATAGGCAAGGGCAGCTTGTACAGGCCAGCCCATGGTGCCCCTTGGCTCAGTTTTGATAGGTGTGTATATGTTGAAGCCTGAAAGTCTTCAACAGCCTGAAAGAAGCTGTGTAGGACCCTGCTTGATCTGAGCAGCCAGTGGTGCTCATAGGGACCACAGCTATCTATTTGTTCTTTAAACAGCACCTTTTGTGTCATTCACATTCTTCATGACTTTAAAATGACTAAAACTACATTCTAACAATCACAAGTAGTGTGTCACTCAGTAGGACTTGATCCTATTGGGGCTGTACATGCAAGGTAGCTCTTGGAAAAACTCTTAGATGCCAAGTCCTTCTTGGATTTCTTCCATGTAGAATCCTAATTGTGACCTAAATCCGTATTGCATAAGATTTGTTATGGGATAGATTAATTTTTTAATTGTTATAGTTGCATGAAACTGATTTTTTTCCCCCTCTCAGTCTGTCCAACTTCTTCATGGCCAACAGGAATTCTGAGCTTTTGAAAATCCCAGTATTATGTCCTTTTTAAAAGGATTAGAGTGTCACATTAAAACTTTTGTATGGTTCTTCTAAAAGCACAAGATTCTTAACTGTTTCACTCATTGGTCAGAGAGTAGTGGATAACATGGCATGGATACTGAAAGTTATTAAGATGTTTTTTGGCTGTTGTTAAACTAAGACATAAGAATATTTCTCCCAACTGAGATTTTGAAAATTCTATACTTGAGAGTTGATTTGTTTCCTCAAGCCTTTTTGTTCAAGAGTTTAAAAATAACAGGAATAATTTGATTGTAAAGTTCATATATTTGTCTTTTATGTTAACACATAGTAGCAAGATTGATGAGTGTACTGTACAAATATTACATACAAATCTTGGTTGTTTCCCACTCATAGGCTGTGTCCAATTCCTGTGTTCAAGTTGTTGTAGATGAAATTATCCCCTGAAGTTCATGTTGCTGCTCTCCTGTGTTTCAGCTATGGCATCTTTTGTTAGTGTTTTGATCATCCATCTTACTGAGTTGTGAAGCTGTTTGGATTGATCTAGATTCTGACTGCAGTGGTGTGCATGCCCTAAGCTTAATCTGTGTTGTGTTTATAGATCAGAAACAAGAACTTTTTTTCATGTTTTCCAATATTTTTCAGAAGAACAAGTACTCTTTAACATTACTTTGGGTACCAGTTCTGTGTCTGGATTGAGCTATTTCTCTAAAACTCTGTAAGTTGAATACTTAACTGGAGTGGTTAAGATTACCAGAGATCAAGGCGGAAGTTTTTAACTGACTTGGTGATGCTGACTATTAGTAGCTGAACACTCTGTACAGAGACCTGGATTGCATCTTAGCACACTCATTTTCCTGGCACCTGCATGAGTAATATCACCAAATAATAGAACATAAACAAGGCAAGTGGAAATTAAACTTTACAAAAGAAATGCTATAAACATGGTGTTCAGACCAAGACAACAAGAGTGCTGTCTTGGTTCATGGTTAATTTAATGTTATCATTTTAAGTGCTGATTAAAGTTACTGGCTGTAGAACATTACACTCAGATTACACTGAGCAGCGTTTGAACGAGTGACTTAATGATCGTGCACTCTTCAGTTCATGTAATTGGTGGGTGTTTAGCAAGTGCCTGCTGACAAATACAGAATTTTCAAGCTCTTACCTTAATGAGGAGTATCATGCTCTTATTCCAAAATCATTTCTGTAATTAAAATCTTTCTTAAATCTTTTCTGAAGTGTAGTGAAAGAAAAAAGTTTTAATATGCTACAGAGAATTTTGTAATCCATCAGTATGATAGAATGTGTGTAACACAACTTTATTTTTTTAAACCTTAGGATAAAGGTCTTTTCTCCTGCTGGCATTTATAGAGTGACTAAACCCAAAGTACACAAGGAGAAACTGTTTTATGATCCTATTAATTTTATACAATCATCCTTAGGATAGGAAGGTGTGTGCTTGTGCATATTTGTGTGTGTGTGTGTGTTTCCTAGCTAATTGGTGTTAAACAGTAAATTCTAATTCCTTATTCTGTATCTGAGCTTACCTTTGTAGAACTCATGTGGAGATGAAAAGCAATTCTGTGTATGGCATCATGTTAATGCTAATTTGTGAGTTATTACTTTAGAGTGTAGAGTTTTTTAGTCCAATTTAGATGTTTGATCATAGGATAAATATGTATCAGGGATGAACTGATTTGCTGCATGTAGCTTGGGAATAACTTCATAAAGGCCGCTCCTACTGGGATCATTTGTTCAACAAGTTTCCAATACTCTTTAAATACAGCCAAGCCTTTCCAGCCTGAAAGCTATTTATTTGTTGGCCCTGCAGTTGTGTCTGTGCCTGTTACCTGTGACCTCAGGTGTTGTAGCATTGGGCTGGGGCTCAGGGCTCGGGTGCAGTAAGTGGCTCCATGTAGGAGTCCTGAACAAGGGCTGAGGCATCAGTGGCTGCCAAAAGCCATGTTGTCACCTCTCAGTCCTTCTCAGCTGTGACTGTCCTGGCAACCTTCCAAAAACATACAAAAATAGTGCCGTGTGCCTCAGCAGCTGTGGGCTTCCTCTTTTTCACCATTCCTGGCCCCAGCCAGCTCTTCCTGGTGGTTGTTCTTGCTCTGCTCCCGGGTGGCTTATCGTGTTCCCTGACCCCTCCATTGGAGAGTCACAAATCTATACAGATAAACACATTTCTGAATGCAAAATATTACTGCTATCTGCGTTGCATTGTGTTCCCTTCCCTGGACGTGTTTCAGGGTACATGGTTATATGCATGATGTATGAAGCCCTAAATAATATGAAAGATCTGAATTATGTACGTAGCTTTGGTATTTAATCCTTGCTTGATCAAAATAGTGGGAGGATGGTGAAATTGGATTAAATGCAAGGCATGTATAGAGCCACATGCCATTGGTACAGTAACTCAAAACATTTTTTTACTCACTTGGCATTAATTGCCTGTTGCACGGTTAGAAGGCTGACTTGCATTCTCATGTTTAGCAATCAATAAATTTCTCAATCTCACTGAAAAGGTTAAAATGTAGCATTTTTTGTAAAAGAACTGTGAACTTTTGTGATGGCAGTCAATCTGTGAAAGAAAAAGTAAATAATTTGAAATTTTAAATGGAAATTATGGTATTGTGTGATTTTTTTCCCTTACTGTTTTAAAAATTATTTTTAAATACATAGGAGGATCATCTTCACTAATGATTCCACTTAATAGAAAAGTAATATAAGGATATAGTCATGCTCTAGGGTACTTGAAAATTGGCTCAAGTTTTCTAAGTAGCTCAAGGCATTTTGACAAGATAGGTCAAGGGCTGTTGCGGTTCCTGTGACAAATTCATGTCACATTTTGTAAGATGGAATTTACTTTTCTTTCTTTTACAGACTCTGTGTGAACAGGAAATACTTATCATTTAAGAGATAATGAAAAACTATCTGTGGGTAAAATTTATCTTGTGTTACCTGATAGCTATTTGTGATAACATAATGTATATCATGTTATGAGGTTATAGATTATTAGGCCAACGGAAGTGAATAGAGTTTATAATAATTTATGTGAAATAAAAGATAGGTAAAATCCAACCACTCTGTCCTGCCATTGAAACAGGTGATTTTATTTGAGGTTCAATTTAATCTCAAAATTATTGAAGTCATCTTACAGGCATATTTAAGTGCAAATTTGTTAATAATTCTGTTGAGGTCTTTCACTAGACCCAACCTCAGATAATAGGGTGAGTGATTTTAGGAGCTGTTCACCTCACTTGCATCTTGTATTTACTTCAGCTACTGTGTTTGAAGTCAAGAATCTAATTTTTAATGGAGATACTCCTGACATGAATGCTGGAGATTTACTTACATTACACATATCAGCTAGACAGTGTGAATATGACTCATAAGCCAAACTGTATGTCTGTACATTCAGTCAGTTTCAGTGCACTCAACAGGATTGCATAGATAGAATCAGAATTTTTGTAGTGTGCTCTATTAGCATATATTCTTTCATTGAGAACAACAGTGTAACAATAGTATAATTCACTCCTTTCATGAAATCACAAGGATGTGTGTAATGAAAATTATCATTATGAGATTTTTTTTTTTCATGCATGGTGAATTGTTTATAAAGTCCTTTGTGTAGCCAACAAAAAACCCTCTCACTGGGAGAATTGGTTTGGGTGAGTATGTTATTTCTGAGACCAGACTAAGACTGTGCTCATACTACTCAGTTAATTTTTCAAAGCAACTCCAGTAAAGTAATGTAGGTCCAAGAGGTGACCAATACTAACTATGCACCATAACTGAAGAAAATTGCTATGGGCAAAATTTTGTAGGGTAAAATGGGACAATAAGCTTTTCTAAGCATTCCCTAGAAAAAGAAAAAAGACCTTTGGCCTAAATTTACATTCTGAGAAAGAGAAAATTCATTTCAATTCCTTCTCTTTAAATCTAATATTACTTTTCCAACACTTGATTAGAACTTCTGTTCTTGTAGTTAGCAGTCTGTTAAGATACTGTAAACACTGCAGAGGCACTGGATATAGTAGCAATCTCTCACTCAAATTTAAAAGTACTAGTCTGAGTCTTCCAGGATTCTTTCCTTCAAGAAAACTTAATATTTTGATATGTATGAAGATAATTTCTTTGCTCAGCACTGCCCTAGACTGGATTTCAGTACTTCATATTTGAGACACAAATGCATTTAATTGGAACTACTCATGAAAATACTTACAGGTCATAAATTTTTCTCTCTTAGAGTTCATCGATTCTTTTTTTTGCATTTTTAATGCTACATCCCTTTTCTGCTGCTGCATTCTGAAGTGTTCCTCCAGCTCATGCCAGATTTCTGGGCGCTCAGAGCTCTTGGCTATTCTATGTTGCTCAAATGTCTTTGTGTAACTTGTGTATTTTTACCATTTCAAGTCATAGCCTTTGGTCTTTTGCAGATTAATTTTTTTCTTCTTAATATGGAATTTACATGGGAACGATGTTTAAATGAACTTAGTTGACCTTGACATTTGCCTGCCCACTGAGATCTGCCCAGTTTTCTTTCTCTCTACATCTCTATTTATACTTTTATCACATATTCTTTTTAGCTTTATGTTATTCCCTTTATGGGCAAATTTAATTTATTTCAATTTTAATGTTTTGAAATGCATTTTTCCTCTGAAGAGAAGTGATTGTGTCCCCCTTTTGCAGAAAAGAATAAACCATATAATGGTCTTGTACGTCTGAAATCAGTTTTTCTCAGTAACTGCAGACAATTTAAAAAATATGATTTAAACTTTTTTTATTCGTCACTGTTTTTAGGCTTTATGTTTCTTTGCATCTGAATGTTCAGCTTCATCTATAGTCATGGTTATCAAATTTAGCTAGCTAGTTTAAGAATATTTTTGTCATTTTACAAGGATATATTTGACTTATCTTTACTAATCTCAAGTCTTATTTCTCTTCAAGTCTCCAGACATCATGATCTTTATCATATGTTCTGGCATTCTTATGTTAGCAGAGTTAGCATATCAAAATGTTGCTGCAGGCTCATTCTGAAAAAGGAATGACACTGGTTTCCCAGAACCACTGTGGGAAGTTGTAGGGATCTGGCTGTCGGCAGCCATGCATCTCCCTGCCTTAGTCCTTTATTAAGATCCAATGGGACAAGGATTTCACTCAGTATTAGTGAATCAGATTATTTTTTGAACCAGAAACACTGCATTGTATCACTGTAAAATTTTACAAGTGGTTCCTGACTGATTGCAGCCCAGAGGCCATCTCATGCTATGCAATGATTATATGCTTTCTTTAAATCTGCTGTGTACTCTGATCTTATTTCTTTCATCTCTTTCATTATCAACTGTGATTTGAAATATTTGAAACACTGTGGGCCTGTCTTCACTTATTTTCTCACTCATTTAAAGATAATTAGATGGGAAAATTGTTAATGTTGTTAATACTCCAGGATTTTAAAAAGAATGCTGTGCTTCAATGGAAGTTCTTCTTTCCCTTAGCTTTTTGCATCAAAAAATTAGTTAGATAAGCCAGAGGTTGCTAACACAGTAATGCTTAAACATAACTCTTCAGTTTTCAAATTCTTCAGAGTTTAGAGATTGGAAAACAGCAAAAACTACAACAATTAAGGTTCCAGCACAATGTACCAGCTTGAGGACAATAAGAAACAAACCTCAAGCATGTGAAAAAAGGACTAATGTAGGTTCTCTTCCCTTTATTTTGTTTCTTGCCCAAATGGTGTAGGCTTATGCATACCAAGGTAGTCAGCATTATGACTCTTCTTGTTTGCCTTTGCTGTAGTAGATTGCCAGGCAGTCAGTTCTGGGTGGGACCTCTATACCACCTCTTTGTTGGTGGGCACTGGTGGTCCTTCATTAGGTCTTGCTTTGTCTGATGGAATGATGCAGGGAGATCATCACTAGAATAGATATTTGGGTACCAGAATGCTTATTTGCAAACCTATATTTGTAATAAGAGCTAAGTTACAAAAACATAGAACTACAAGTTCTTTTAGCATTACACTGAACAGTAATTAATCTTCTTATAAGCTGCAGTAGACACTAGCTTTTGAGTTTGGTCAGTGTGACCCAAAATTTTCTGAGAGCCATGCTTTCTCTGTTCCTGTGTGTAAAGGAAATGGCTAGAACAGGCTGTTTGAGGACCTTAATTTTCTCTAACCAAGGATATCATGGTTTGATTGTAGCTTTCTTTTTGGATGATCCATATTCCCAGAGATTATGCCAGTGGACATCATATGGTAATATTCTTCTCATCTTCCCAAATTTCTTAAAAATATTTTTAATGTCATTCTTGATTAGATTGCATTTTTGGCTTTAGGCTTTACAGTGCTGTCCCCTACCTACAGCCTTCTTAATTCAGAATGCCTTTGCAAAATTTACACGTATATATTGCTAATTCTTTCAAAATTTATGATGTTTCTTAGTATCTTTCATAAGAATTGATCTGTTTTCATTGCCTACAGTGTGGTTGCACAACGCTGAGTTAGCATAAGCATCACTTAGAGCTGGAGGAGACAAAGAAGCACTTCAACGTGTCTTTCGTTTATTCTGGATGTCTTCTTGGAGGGTGACTGACTTCATCCATAAAATGAATAGGATGCTGTCTTAGATATCTACCTTATATCTATTTTTAAATATACTTTGTGTAAGATAAAAGGTTCATCTGAAGACAGTAGTGTTCGGAGAGCACAGCCTTTACTTAACAATTTTAAAATTTAAGGCAGTCAATTGCACAAGAGCTTGATTTAGATTAGGATCAGTGTTATCCCAGGAAATAGGGAGATATATCGGAAAGAATACAAAGTACTTTTTAAGGTGCTGGGTGGGTGGGTGTGGATGTGGAATCTCTCCACAGAAGCCTGGCATTTAAACTTGATCTGCTAGAGAACCAGTCATGAATATGAAATCTAAATGTCTCTTCTGTGCTTCTGTGGGTTTGTTTCTTTACATTGTAGATATCCAATGCTGTAAAATATGTAATCAAATCTACTGTAGCAAAAAAGTTTGGGTTTTATTCTTTTTTTAAATGTAAATAATGCCAAACAAAGTAAGGAAATCATGGGAGTGACTACTGAATTGTAACTGTCAAAACTAGAAATCAAATAATTCCAGGTGGAAAGCACTTTCTGAAATTAATGCTGAACATTTTTATTGCTCTTAGTTGGGCTTGCATGGTTAAGGCACAATATATACCAGTCAGTCTGGGTCATAAACTTATACAAGCCTGAGTATCTGATTTTTTTTTCTTTTTGATCACAGTGTACTCCAATATTTTCTTTGCTATCAGTGTGATTGTAGAAAGCAGTGATTACTACTCATTTCTTCTGGGTGACTTATTGTACTTTGGCAAGAATGGCATAAATTGAAAACCTTTAGGCATCTCAGTGAGCAGTGTCTTTAATTCTTTATCTCTCTGGAACTGCAGTGCAACTTACTGAAGTCCAGGCATTTCCAGCCATCACCAACACCTAATGGAATGCAACAGCTAAAGCTGAGGCCAGCAGGTTGACCAGCTTATAATGCTACCCACAGTGTCTTGCTTGCTTGCTAGTAATTCCCAAATCTGAATATCTGTGCATAGTTTGTTTTAGGTAATAAGAATATTAATCTGTAAATGAACCTCTGAGATGTAAATAGAATGTGCTGAATAAATATCAATTATTATTCATTAAAATGCAAATGAAGATAGGCACTTTAGAGACAGTTTAGGTAGTCAAATGAAATTAAATAAAAGACAAGAAATTAGTAATTAGACACTTATAAGAGGCGTATAATATTTTACCATGATTGCTGGACACAGACATCATAAAGCTCTTTTTCCTTCAGCTTTATGTTGCAACCTCACAACAATTTTTGTCTCTGATGACTATTTAAAATATGCAGGCACTGCAGCTCATACTTAAATTTTATTAAATGTATTCTAAGGATGACTCTTTCTATGGCAGTAAATTTTACCTGTACAACTTGCACTCACTTTAATGAATTCTTATTAAATCCCTGTATGCTATGAAAAACACCCTACTCTCAGTTTACAGAGCATAGTGGATGGGAATATTTTAGTTTAATACTTAATGAGCATATGTCTTCTAGGTTTACACAGGCTTTCCACTTTCAGTTCAGTACTCAGAAAAACGGTTAAGCCCTCTACACAGAGATGTCAGTCAAGTAAGTAAGATAAATGACAATGAAAATTTTGTGAATTTTTCTTCTGAATGATATGGGAGGCTTGTTACAGTGAGCCCTCAGAAGGGTGTTGCTCAGTTAAGGATGATTTGTAGTGGCTACTTTGTATTAAAAATGCTATATCAAAATGTGAACAACAAAGTTCAGGACTTTTGTGACGTGGACAGCACTGTATATTCTGTTGCTGTTAACTTTTAAACGTCCTTTGAGGTTATAAATTTGCAACAGTCTGCTAATGGCTGTATGATAACAGAGGTTGCACTTGGTTTGATATCAGTGTTGAATGGCTTCACTGAGCCATATCAGTGTGTATGGATACTCATGCGTAATTAATGCTAAATAGAGCCACATGTCAACATTTAACCCTTCATTTTCTCTTGAGTTAGATGTTAACAAGATCAAATAACATAAAAATAATTCTATGTAATATGTAATATTAATTAGTCATCTGTTGAATCTATGGAAGGAAATGAAATCCAAATATAAATTGAATAGTACTATCCTATCTACTAATAACTAAAGCAAATTTATTTTAGATACTAACAAGAACACAACTTCTTACATTTTAAAACAATTTTTTTTTTTAATGAGTTCAAATGATAGATTTTCATGGTCTATTTAAGAGTTTGTGATCTTTTCTTTTTGGAGATTATTATTGTGAAATTTGATCATGTAAGATCCTCTTATAGGTACTATGAAATAAAGTCTAATAAGAATTAATTGCTTTTTAGTGATTTCTGTTTGCTGTATGATAGCACCAAAATGGGAGATTATTTTAATGTCATTAGAATTAATTAACTTATATTTGGCAGATATAAATTATGGTCCAAGTCCTTAGTGAATTCCAAATTACATTAAAATTGCAGTGCAATGAGTGGTATTTTACAGACGGCGATATCCAAGTTTTTTTCCATTTGTATCAATCCCTGAAGTATAATGTGGAAGAATCATTAGGTGAAGTCCCATGGGAATTGTTTTGCTCTTTCCTGAAGCCAGGCTTTCAGTGGCATCAAAACTGGCTAAAAAGTAGACTAGATAGTGATCTGGAATTGTAATGATGTGAGGAAATGAAAAGGTATGATAATTAGGTGTTTCATAGCTCCATTCTGGTTAACTACAGTAAAAGCAGAGGAAAAGGAGAGTTGCAGTAAAATGTTCTGTGTAAATGGTGAAGCAGAAGTTGGATGATTGCCCTTTTTGTTTATGTATGTTGACCCTTAAAGTGACCGGGATGGTGATGATTGTAAATTTTCACACTGGTGTCACTCCCTGTTTGTATCTCTGCCTGTTATAAATGCCTTGAAATAAGAAAAAAGGTGGCAGATCTCAGTTTCATGTGGGGAAATACTTTGTTCATTTTCTTTAAATGAGTAGGCAAAGAGCACACTGTTCTGTAAATGATAGAAATGTAAATTCTCTGCATAGTGGTAGGAGTGAAATAATATTGCTATGAAGGCTAGAAATAAAAATTGCTATCTCCTCCCAATGTGAAGAACACAGATCATGAACCAAACCTCATTTCTTCCCTTGAGTTTACTTCAGGGGACCTTGGAATACTCATAACATAGCATTCACTTTATATTACCTTTTTACTCATTTATCTAACACCTTCATCCATCTGCCATGCTCTTATTATTTCCATCTGTTAACGTGAACTGATGTCTCTACAAAATAGAATATTTCACAATGGATTTTTAAAAATTTATATGATTCTTCATTTCAGTGTCATTTAAAGATGTTTAGATATGGCAAGCAGTAATGCCCCTATAAAAGCTTGCTTGGGCCCAGGGAGTCACAGACTGCATAAATAAATCTAAAGAAAACCTTCCAGTGCCAAAATGTTTATAGCTATGGTGGGAATTCTGTGATTCAAATTTATTTATTTAATGTAAGCCTTGCTGTAAAATTGTATCTCTGAGCTTATTATTATTCTATTCTGTTCTATGTGTGGCTTGCAAATATACAGTTATAAAAATACTCCTTTATCCTGTGTTACAATAAAGAGTACATTTGCAGATGGGACTATTAGATACAGAGAATATCTAATAGTCAGAAAAGACAAAAAAGGAAAAGATCCAAAGTGGATTTGGACTGCTACATATTTGAGATAAAATTTCAAGATAGATTTACATATGCAAAATTAAGAGATGATGATCTGACTTCATACTTCAGCTTGTGCTTATTTACATAAATGATTCTTCCAATGAGCTTGTCAGGTGTACTGCATACAACTTTTTATGTTGCAGGTGGGGTTTCCAAAGGCTTGGAAACTTCTCACAAAGTATTATCAAGCATATTGAAAAAATTACCAACTCTGTTACACCTAAAAGAGGAAAAAGAAAAAGTGAGCTATCAAAAATACTCTCTCTGTGTGTGTGGGCATACTCTGGGCACAGTTTACATCAGAAAATTAGGTTTTCTGTCAAGATGGGCTAGTTAAATTGAATTGCATGAACTTTATGTATTCATACAGTTTGAATCTACAGAAGGTGAGAACACTAGATATTATAATCTTGGACTATTTAATTGATCTACATAGAAATTACACAATGCAAAATTGTGCCATTGATAGTATTGCTGGTATAGCAGTTGTTACTGAACAAGGTATCCTGAAAATAAATATTTTCAGAACTGTAATGCATATGGGTGGGGAAAAAAAAAATCTTTATAGAAAACAACTACTTAGCAGTGACCATTTGTTTTGGGCATGAGCAAATATGAATCAAATGAACATTGAAAGACTGTGTTCTGTTTGAAAATGAGGTTTATCAAATGGTGATCCTAAAGAAAAAAAAAAAAGGCAAATCAGAAAGAATGAAAATAATGTTAGTTTTACTGTCAACAAAACAGTGTAAGGAAATATTTATGTAGTTTAGAGGTAATTTTACATAAAATGGTCATCAAAGATAATGAGCACAACTAAAACAAAATAGACACTTATACTTAGGAAAAGTAGTACCCTTTGCCAAGAAATGTGAATATATGTGTCCCCTGGTGAATAGGATGTCATCAGATCAAGGCTGCTTTAAAAACGTTTGTGGAAGGTCCCTGTTTACTGAGTTAATGTATTTTAGTAACTGCAGTTGTCACACATCAGAAAATCATCGGGTTTTAAGGTCATTCATATTAACTCATATTCTAAAGTGTATTAGAAAGTAAACTCGGATACTTCTGGCATTCTAATTTCAATAGGTTTCTGCTTGCAAGTCAACAGGATTTGTATTCTTGGTTATAAGTTTCGGGTGCTAGATTGTTGTCATGATGTTCTGTTGTGCGGTCTATTGCAGATTCTTGTCATAAATGGCAGGAAACAAAACCCCTCGCTGTGTACACATTTCTTCTGAAGGCTGTTAGTGGCACCATGCTTTGGAAGGCTCAGAACTTGTTTGTTTTTTTTTAAAAACTTAAACTCAGTTATGTAGCAGGAAGAGCGAAAACATCTACATTTTTGTTGCATTAAATCATAGGAGCCACAGATAACTCACAAAGATTGCCACTGAGCCACAGGAACATGTGACCTTCTGCTCTTGCAGAGGATACTTCTCTTTTTTAAATACTGCTGTCGTGCAAGACTTAATAGATCTAATTGGCCTTAGGGATGAACTCTGAAGCATTTCAACTTTTAACTTAGGAAGGGAAAGGTATCTTAACTTTGTCTTGTTGATCTTTATTTCTCGTGTATCAAATAGAAAAAGCCATAAAGAGTTACAGTTACTGAATATGAATTGTATCTTATTTCTTGAATGTAAATCTATTTATTTTGAAATGTCAAGAATAGACAATCCACCCTCTAGCAGAAACTATTTTGTGTGGTAAGGGCTTGTCAGCATTTTATTACAATTCAATTCTTCAGGCTATAAAAATTTGCCTTAAAACAAAAGCTGAATGTGAAATATTAGCCTCATGATAAACTTGATTTATCAAATTTGGCTGAGTTTGGCTTCATTTTAAACAGTTCAGAAGTTCAACTAAAAAGAAATTTGTTGGTTTTGACCATTCTGCTGTTTGCTTTACTCAAATTAACTGTTTGCATGTAACTGGCTGTTCTGTGGTGCTTGTGTGAAACTCTTTTGTTTACTTTATATGGCTGCTGTTTCTGTGGATAAAAAATAAACACTAACACATGGGTGAGATATATCCCCAACTAACTCAACTCAGTTAGTGTTTCTAATTGTGCCCACTGAGCTTGGTCTAAAATTCCCTGAATTAGAGTAAACTTGTGTCATGGTTTAATCCTGGCAGATGGCTCTGTCTCAGGTGGCTGCTCACTCATTCCTTCTCCAGCGGGATGGGGAAGAGAATCACAAGAGCAAAAGTGCGTTAAGATAAAGGCAGTTTAATAGGAAAAGCAGAAGTGTTGTGCACAAGCAAAGAAAACCAAGGAATTCATTCACCATTTCTCAGGGGCAGGAAGGTGTTAGCTATTGGGGAGACAAATGCCATAATTCTGGAAGTCCCTCCCTTCCCTTCATCCTTCATCCCCCAGCTTTATATGCTGAACATGATGTCCTGTGGTGTGGAATATCCTTTTGTTCAGTTGGGGTCATTTGTCTTGACTGTGTCCCCTCCCAGTTTCTTGTGCACCCACAGCCAAATTGCTGCCCTGTGAAAGGCCTTGAGTCTGCCTAAGCACTGCTCAGCAGTAACTAAAACTTCTATGTGTTATCAACACTGTTATGAGCACAAATCCCAAATACAGCCCCATATGAACTATTGTGAGGAACTGTATCCCTTCTAAAACCAGTACACTGAATTAATTAAAAAGACTAAAAGCCCACTAAGATGATTTTTCACTTCTTTGATTACTGAGCGAGTAATGTGCTGAATGGAGGTATCTGACTCATACTGCCAATGAAGTAGAAGAAACCACAAAGGTTATTTCATTCTGTTTTACAATGGGCTTCTTGCTCCAAGTCCTCAACTTGGGCAGTGGTGGCATTGCTTTCTGATAATACCAGAGAGCTCCTTAGTTTAAATTTTCCTCATGAAGAATAAAAGTAAAAGAATTTTTGGAGTATGAGATTTCAAATTAAATGTTCTTATCCACTATTATGAGG
This sequence comes from Lophotriccus pileatus, assembly GCA_035583135.1. Lineage (NCBI taxonomy): Eukaryota > Metazoa > Chordata > Aves > Passeriformes > Tyrannidae > Lophotriccus > Lophotriccus pileatus. The sequence continues at coordinate 26,750,444 of JAWWES010000081.1, read as the reverse complement.
GTGTAAAGGACAATTATCTTTTGCTGCTGCAGTTCTTTTGCAGTCGTCAATGTAAAACCATAATGTCAGAGCTTAAATGTGAAGAGCATTACTTTGTACAGTAAGATCTATCTTTTGTTAAAACTTCTTTGCCTGAAGTTTTGATTACAAATATATTTCCTGAGCCTGATTTTTCTTTCTTGTTGTTTCAACAAGCTAAAATAGGGTAGGAAGCTCTCAAATGAGATTAGATATAATCATAGAATTTTCTCAGTGTAGACAAACATGGGTTCAACTAAAGAAAAAGTCCTTATTGTGGTCGATCTTCTGATATTCAACTTGCTCTGCTCTTCTGTGTTCTTCATAAAACGGAGTAGGGAGATTACATTAGGGTAAGGCTGAGGAGTTCACTGAACTCCAAAAAAGGAATTGGGACATAAAGCAAATGGACCAGAAGAGAATGGCTAACAATTTTATTTTTTTTTTCTGTTTAGATGGTATATTTCTCCTAGTTAAGGAAATTTGGAGGTGTGCTTGTATAAAGGCAGAATCCTTCTGTTTACTACTTGGTGCCAATGTGCTGTACTTTGTTTACTGGATTAAGTTTGTATCGTTTGGTTGCTGGGCCAACTGACTTATCAAAATGCTGGATTTTTTTTTTTTTTAATTTTAATAAGTCTCTGTAAGGATCTAATCTTAGTTGTTTGGGGTTGTAATGGCTGACAGGAAACAGATGGTGTTTATTTTTTTATTAAAAAAAGATTCAGACTGAAAATTAAAATCTCTTTCAATATACTTGGAAAGGTATGGGTAAGACTAGGTGTGATTCACATGAATGTCCTCTTAAATTAGAACTTTGGGATGGATGTGATAATGTGCTCAGATGGCACAAATGGAAAAGAGAATGGGAGGAGAAAAGGTTCCAAACAGATGCCTGACAGCAATTTTTTACAGAAATAAAACTTGTGTGGAATGACCTTTTAGACATGATTATGCAATGGAGAGTTAAACATTGGGCTATTCAGGGAAATTAGAAAGTATCCAGGAGTGTGTGGGACACAGTAAGCTTTGAAATGGAGAGAGCCATTAAAATACGCTTATCTTTATATGTTCTTGGCTATACAGAGGTACTAATGCTGGATTTACTATTGTTTGTACATAGTTTAGATCATCAAAACCTCTCCTTTAGTGAATCCTCAGGGAAACTCATATGGGTCATTTGTTTAATTTTTTTTTTTTTCATTTTTATCTGCTTATTTATAGTTTTTATCTGAAATTGTTGCATGGAAATTTCCCATCCTTATGATATTGCTTTAGCATGCTGTGGAATCATTATGGTCGTGAAGTCCTTCTCTAGCAGTGGAGAATTATTTCTTATTGTGGCAGAAAGGTGCATTTGATTTCTATTATTCATGAATTTCCATGTGGAATATTAGCTTGCCTCCTTTCTATCAACTCTTTGATTCTTCTTACAGAAAATTTGAAATATCTTTTGAATCAATAGCAGTTATCTTTGCTTAACTGAGATGTAATTTACAGATGGAGCTACAGTCTACATAAAGCAGTTCTACAAGTAGACTAGTAAAGCAGACATGATTCTTATGTGGATAACAGTGAACTGCGGTTTGTCTAAGTGAAATGCATAGAGTTTCAAGTTTATATTTTTGTTGCAGTTTACTTAGGTTGTCTCTCAAGTGAAAAATTGATTGTGAAATTATACAATTAATCATAAGGGAATCTATTTTTGGGTAACATACCTCTGACAAAAAAAGTTATTGTAGGTAGCAAAAGAATTTTTTTTTTTTCTGGAAATTACGTGTCTGTATATTTGCCCATAAATTCCTCAATGATAAAAGTTGGAAAGATTGATTTCTGACCAGGAAATTAAAGAATCTTTCTTCTGAAATAGCATGATTTGTATTTAATTTGTGATCTTGAGGGACAAAACCAGGAGGTTTTTTTGTAGTCACTATTTTAACAGTGAATAGTCTCACTAGGATAATAGTTTTGTATTAATTATATTTCAGTCTGTCCAAACCTATTCAAGTCACTTTTACCTGGTGGTTTCTGATTGATTTGCTTTTCCACTGTATGTGAAAAATCTGACCTCACAATGGTGTAGACACATCACTTTCATAATCAGAAGGTTGCAAACCATTGATTTTTTTTTTCCAAATTACTTGGTTTAGTTTAACAATTTTTGGGAAAAAGTCTGTGAAAACTGCAAGAATTATGGGGCAAAAAATCCTTTGGTAGGCAGATATGACTGGATTATTTATAAAGTACTAAAACAATTTAAATCTTCTCAAATGTCCTTAACATTGTTTTTATATAATCTTTATAAAATATGCAATGCATAGGATGGTGCAGCTGATTCATTATTGACAGTTAGTTATCTTAATAGATAGTTCTGCTGTCACTCAAAAGTCATGCAAGTAAATATTAAAATATTTGTTTATTGTCCTACATAAACCATACATCTTGCATGTGCTGTCCTGAATATTCTAAAACTTCACTAGCTGGTTTTGGTTTTTTTTACTTTAGAAGTAAGAAATAAAAACTAAGCAAAATGCTAATGATAATGGTTGCATGTGAGCAATTGAAAATGAAGTAAACCCAGAATGATCAGGTATTACCATGAGAAAAGGGAAGGAGTAGTAGTCTTTTTGATTGCCATGTTGTAAAAAATAATTGGCTTATTATCATAATTGCATTCTTGTTCATGATATGAAGGTCGAACAAAATAATAGTTGCAGTAGAGGGATGTCATTTTACTGATTCTGGCAGATACTAATTGAGGTAATATGAGTTAGATGGTGCTGAGAAGAGACAGTGAATATCAAACCCAGAGGACCTTCACTGTATTGCATATTCTTTACCATCTGTGTTGGGAATTCCTTATTCAGCCATGGACTGGGAGAAGGTGGAAGGTTACATCTCCTTGTTTTCCATTTAACTTCTTAAAAAATGTTGTTTTCAAGATAATATTACAGTGTAATATATGTACTTTTAATTTGAACTTTAAAGTTTGGGGGTTTTTAACAGAAAAACATGTTTTCCATTAAGTGTTTACGTTTTGAAGCACTGAACTCTTAATTTTTTTTTCCTGGTTCTAATAATTTTTCCTTGGTCATTAAGGAAATTCATTAATAGTTTCAGCAAATGAGTGTTGGCTGTTTCTCTTTCTTGTCTCCAAAATCTCTTGTAACAGAGAAATCATTTACTTTGACCTGTTCAGTTCTGGCTCATTCACTGATGCATCTGCCTTCAGCTGCTCTCTCACAAGGAAGTTTTCCACAAGGGAGGTCCAGAGGGCACTCAGCTGCCTCGGGTGTCCCACCCTGACCCACAGAGTGGTCACAGAGGGGAGGACGTTGGGCATTTTTGGCTATTGGAACTAAGGCCAAAACGAGACTAAATGCTGTAGTGTTAGCCCATAAAAGATGAAGCAGTGTTTGCTGATGGTGACCTTTTGTCTGAAAATGAACTGCACATGTTTTGCAGTGATTGTGGAACACACAGTTTTCCTATGTTATGAAAGTTTTAATCTTTTGATTGTGCTGCAGAGCACGTCTTCAACAGAGTATGATGAGTAGCAGATTTATGAAACTTAATGTGTCTGTGCTAAATATTTTTTCTTTGACACTGAGAGGATTTTTTGTTTGTTTGTTTTAATCCTGTGGGTGTAAGTGAAAAGAAAAGATATGGTTTTTTCAGATCACGCCAAGGAAAGTGGGAAAATGACTGAAATAGTTGGATATTTCTGTTAATGTGTGGGTGTGTGTCAGTGCTTGGTTAAAATTATGGCGCTTAAACAGATTTACATTTTGAATTGTAAAAAAGAACGCATTTGGGTTCCAGCTGGTAATTAACCTCTACCTCTCTTTCTTGGCCTCAGCTCCTCTCACAGGGTATGTGTTCTAGATGGAGGATGTAATCTCTTGTCCTCTCTAATTTCCCCTGTAATTGAATGTGTATGTCTCTGTCTATGCCCACTGCAAGTGGCTGTGCCTCCATGTTCCTTCCCAGGAAGATGGCATTACTGAATCACATTGCCACACCTAACATTAGGATTTCAAGTTTAGAGTGAAAATGGAATTTTACTTGAAGTTAGTAGGATATATAGAAAAGGAGAAGAAAGGACATCTAGGGGGGTTTATTATATTGATTTATTTTGGTTTTGCCTTTTTATATTTTCTTTAATTTTTATTATTTTTTTTTTCCAGTTTCTTGTATTTATTTATTCCCTGTAAGCCTGTGGCAGTTGGTGTTTGTTGCCTTTACACGGATTTGAGTGACATGACTTTTGGCCATAGGCTGCATCAATTCTCACTGCAAATATCTGATTGCTATCTGACCAGCAGCTAACCCTGCTCTTCAGCTGCTCAGTGATGAAGAGTATCTCATATCCACTCAATAATCAGTGTAATCTGTTACTGGCCTTCTCATATTAGTGCCATACCTTCACTCTGCTGACTTTTATTTCTGCATTCCCCCTGCCTGTCAGGTATCTTGGGACCTGGGAACCCTCCCAGCTTCCTTTGCATCACATTATTTTTCAGTAGCTGGCAGGAAGAATTATATAGTGATCCATGAACATTGCTATGAAATGCATTTAATGGATGGCCAGGCTGTCAAATATTTGAAAATGATGTAGGAGGAATGTTTCTTGCCAGTTTGAGTAAGTATCAGAAAGCTGGGATTTGCAGTAAGTGTTGGGGTTCTCTATTTGTATGGGTAGTAGCTGCCTGTCTGCCTGCCTGCCTGCCAAATATGGAACCAGAAATTAAACTGTGGCATGACTGTGCTTGTAAAAATGTTAATATTTACCTGCTGTGTTGATGACAATTTTTAATTCTTTTTGTAAAATGTTCCCTAATTAACCACTGGCATGAGCCTCTCCATGGGAATTAGGTGTTTAATTTTTCAGAAAGAATCAGCAGTGGTACCCTAAGTCTTGATATTGCTAAATCAGTTCTTGAACTACAATTGAAAGTCAAATTAAGACTTATAAAAGGTGCATGATAATTTAGTTTCCTTCATATTGGTGAGACGTGTGTGATATGCAGGTCTACTGAACCCTTGCTCTATATTTTATGTGGGTGTGTGTAAATATGCTGCTTGAGCTGCGTCACATTTCCTTTGTCCTCACAATCCTTCATGAGCAGTGCAATTACACAGCTAATGAAAAATGATATACTAGTAAAATTTGATTTAGGACAGTGTTTAAAACACTTAAAACAATGTATCTCAGTCCTATACTGAGAGTATACAGCAACTGTAGTAGGTGTTAATTGTATGTTACTCTTAAACCCCTTAAAAACTTTTCCCTATATACACACCTGCTTTGGGAAGAGGGAAACTTAGATTAAGTACAGTCCAATTTGTGTTCACAACTGAACTTTGGCACCAAAACTGGTATAGACCATTAGTCCTTGCTGTGATATGCTTCTGATGCTCCTGAAACAGTGATTTTTCTGTTTCTTAATAGGTGCCTTAGCTTTGCTTTACAGTGAAAAATAGAGATGCTTAGGAAAGATCTTGGAGTAATTTTCACTAAGAGGAGAGTCTTAATGGGGACAGCAGAAAGCCTGGTATAAGGTCATTCCTGCCAGATACAAGAAAGTATTGTAGTGATGTTCTCATGGATAATACTTTTATATAAAAAGGACATTTTTAAAACAGCTACAAAATTAGAACGTTGTAAATGAAGCAGATGGGCAAAACCAAAGCTGTTACTTTGCTTCCTTCATCTGTATATATGCAAGGTCTCAGTCTTCTAATGCACAACAGAAGCATGATCCCCTGTTCCCTTGGTAAAGGAGCTTCCACATGCCTGGAACTGGTAAAGCAGCAACCAGCAAGCAATCTGAAATTGGCTTTTCAGGAACAATGGCTCCTAATCAAGAAATTGATACTTCTCATTAGTATGTTTCTTGTATGCATACTATTGAGAGAACATGCTGTTCTCTAGATGCATGTATTAATTATTCTACTATTATGTAAAAAATGTTATTTCATTCTGTAATGGATGTGTTTTGAACTATTTGGGCTAGATGAAAAATAAACAGTCTTGAAGCCAGGAAGCTGTTTTTAAAAGTGTGTCATGACTTGCAGATTTTTTAATTAACTGAAACATTCATCTTTGTTTCCTCAGAAATGTGTCTGGATTAGTTAAAGATGTGCAACACAGTAAAATAAACTTGTATGTTATTTCCTATGTAAGTGGTTTAGAACAAGAAGGATTTCTGTTTCATTCCATTTACACTGGTTTCTATGTCTTGAGTAACATTTTCAGATACAAAGTGACTCCTCAGAAGTACCGCAAAATGAGAAAAGCTTAAGGGCAAGTTGTGCTGTTAGTGAGTGATGATACTTTTGTCTGGCAGTTCAGTCGGCTTGAATAATAGAAGTTTATGTGATTTATTATGTTACAGTACTGAAATAGTATCTACTAATACAAATGTTTCCATTAAAAGAGAAAGTGAACTTACTAAATGGAAATGATAATGTTTTATTAATTTTTCTTCTTGGTTTTATGTTCTTGTGCCCTGCAGCTCCTGCACAGCTGCTCTTAAGTGAAGATGCAAATACCAGCTTGTTCAATGGGGTAACTAAAGGCAGTGGAGGAAAGTTATGTAATGGATACTCACAAAGTGTAAAATATATTCAAGCCGTAGCATATGATATTTGTGGAATTGTGTCCTGAGGTTGGAAAGGGATTGCACATGACTTCTCGAGTAGTTCTTGTTTTCTGAAATTGGATGTGGGGGAAAAAAAAAAATAGACCTTTCCTTAGTTCTGCAGATTCTAAATTTATTTTACTTGAGTAGGATAATTTAACATTTTTCCCCATTATTAACCTAGCTTCCCTATATAGTTAAAAAACAATGTATTGAAATCCTGGCTAGCAGCTGTATTATCAGGAAGACCATTATGAAACAACAGTTTTCAGGAAAAACGCTTCAGACTGTGATCAGCATTGCTCTTTACAGCTTTGTGTAGAACATCCTGAATGTAATTGAGGACAGACTCCAAGGGCACAGTGCATTGTGTAGGTTTGCAGGGGAAATAAAAACTGCCTGTTTAACATGTTCAGAAATCTGAGATTAGGTAATGGAAGACTTTTGTTTTCAAAAATACAAGGTTTTGAAACTGGACTTTGTCTTTTTAAAACTGGTAGCAACATTTTGGGACAGCTCCCCATATACAAGACTTCACAGGTCTTTGCAATGATGTAGTTTTTGGGCTACTCATTAGAGTTGTTTTTCTTTAGTAGAAAAGTGTAAAATTCAACTGTAATTAGCAGTTTAACCATAGAGATAAGGCTATAAATATACAGAATTCAGTGAACACTTAAAAGGAGATTTCCTACAATTTAGAGAATGAAGAATAAATTTGCTTTGCTACTAAAATAATTGTATATGGGACTACAACCTGTTTCAAATGAATTAAATAAATGTTTGGACAAAATCTATAGTATAGCTTCAAATTGAGCTAAGGGAGGTTTAGATTGTATATTGGGAAAAACATTCTTCATGGAAAGGATAAGCACTGGAACAGGCTGTCCAGGGAAGTGGATGAGTCACCATCCCTGGGGGCATTTAAAAGATGTGCAGTTGTAGCACTTGGGGACATCGGTTAGTGGCGGAGTTGGCAGTGCCAGGTTAACAGTTGGACTCAATCATAAAGATTTCTTCAGCCAAAACAATTCCCTGATTCTATGATAAAGTGTTAGATTACGGCACTGGAAGACTTGGAAGAGCTGCTCTGATGGCATATGATGCTTGGTCTTTTTGTAGCTCATACCAGACCATTTTAGGTAGGATCCAGTTTGTTAAGAGTCCTGAACTACCAGTGTCAGTATCACCCACAGACTTTCTCCTCCTTCCTGTCCTCAAACCACTCTGTTTTCAAAGTTTTTTCTTTTCTAATTCCTTTCCTAACATTCTAGTCTTTGCATTTATTTCCACTCCTTCCCATCATGTGTGCATGTGGAGACAGTGTTGGGGCAGCTGATCCAGGTCCACCTTGCAGTGAGAAAATTAACTGCCAGCAGGGACTGTGCTTGGCTACTGTAGCGATGCTTCTTGTACTAGCAGGATTGCAGGAGTGTAATTACTGTCATACAGAAGGTGGAGTACAATTGGTGTAGTGAAATCTTTGATCAGTGCTCTCCAATTACTGCCTCTGCTAGGGATTGCATGGCTTATGATTCTTAAACCTTTATTAGAATTAAAAGTGTTCTTTCCTTGTTTGAGGAGATCAAGAGGTATATCTCTGGTGCTAGACATTCTCTGCTTGCTAAAAATATTCTGTTGAAATAAATGTGTTTTTAAAATCTGGAATAGATCACATATAGTGGTATGGAAATATTTGGAGGAGTTTAAGGTTCGGATATAACCCAGCAAATTCCGGTCCAGTGAATCCTAGGGACATGTGAAACTCGGGGCAACATGTTTAGTGTGTAGTCAGAGATGATGTGTGAGGAGTGTAAGTATCCCATTGTAGTCCATTTGTGTTGTAGTAGAAACAAACAAGCAAGGCTGAGGTTCCATAATTCCAAGGCTGATTGGAAGTTCTATAATTCCATAATTTTAATTTTATAAATCTCTTCACTTTGAGGCAGTTGATTTTTTTAGTTATTTAAATAATTATTATTTCAATATAATAGCAGTCTTTTTAAATAGTTTGTGGGGTTTGCTGTGAGAGGGGAGTGTTGTATAAAAGTTATAGGCTGGTTTTTGGTGGTCAGGAAAAGTCTATCGCTGACAAATATCTTGCATTGTGCACTTAGGTTATGGGAAAAGGGGGAACTTAAGGTATGGTAATAATGAATTCAATTAATATAGTAAAAATCACTGCCTTGCCAGGTGTTAATATACATATATTTAGCCCAGGCCTCAACTCTCAAATCTGCATTCTAGCCTGGATTTGGAGCATTTCTGCTTGGTTGTGGCAGCTGTGCTTTTCTGCATTTTATTGTTATTATGTTGTAGAGGCTCTTCTCTCCTCTGCCTAGCCAGATCTCGGCATCAGTGTATCATATTGGAAGCTCAAGATGAGCTGTGTTGGAAACTATTACACGTTTAATGTTCCAAGTTTTGTAAACCTTTCCCAGTCCAAAGCAGTGATTGGCTGAAAGGAAAAATTATGAGAAGCATAAGAAGGGGTTTTATGAATAGAAGTGTTAAAGAACTGTAATTGCCATTATAAATGTTTTTTTAAATTATTTTTACAGAAGGAAGGAAAATATCCCAAAGCTGGAAGCCAGACAACACGGGCTTAATCTAATTTAGGTGCCTGTAGCTGAGTTGGTAACATGGCACCTCTTCTATATTCAAAGAGTGTTTTAATATTTTTGGTCTAGGTTCCTCTGACTGGTTTTAGAAATATACTTCCAGGCAAGATGAATTGTATCTTATTGATTAGGTCTTTATTGACTATAATGAAGCATAGCTGAAATGTAGACAACAACAATGCACACTGATGAATCCTTTTGAAGGTACGTATTCAGGAACTACACAGGGAGAGTAATATTACACATTTCCATAAAAAATGCATGTACTCTCTGAAACTGTTGAGAGAAAACTATATCTATGCTTCTCAGCATTGCAGTTTGAAAGTTCATGCACTCGATTAATAGAGATAAAAAATCAAATGCATTGTATGGTTGACTGATTTATGCTGAAAAAACGATTTGTCTTTGAACTCTCAGATTGCAAGTCAGACTGAATTGTATAACTTTTGTTTCAGAACATTTTGTGCAGATGTGATTGAAGAGGTATGTGCAAAAAAGAGTTCTTTCAGACAAAAGCTGAATAGACTTCTCTAGCTGTTGCCTGCCCTGAATACAACTAATATAGGGTTGAGAAGCAACCCCAGTCCTAATAAATTGCACTAAGCTTTTAACTGGTATTTTGGAGTGAGGGGAGATAAGTTCTGATGAGTGATTCTAACCCATTTTCCTAAATTTTCTCCCCTTCAGAATGCTACATACTTTACCTAAGCTTCCTTTTTTTTTATTTTTCATGAACCTTTTTACACAGTTTGAGGCTTATTTATGTACTTCAAAGAAATAATTTTACAAGAAGTACAGATATTTTTAAGTGACTGCCAACATAACCCCATTAAATGAAACATTGGTCTTTTTACTTTTGTTGTTAAAGTTGTTTGACAAAATAGTTAACTTTTGAAAGCCTTTTTTTCACTTTTAGTGTAACTTGGGTGTTGAAATTTGATGAATTTATACTTTTCAGTGAAAATATTGAGAGCTTTTGTATCTTGAAGTGTTAATACCATGTGAAGCAATATATTGCAACAATAGAGCTTTGGTGAGTTAGTGAAAATAAGCAATGGTAGCTGCAAGAAACAGTGTTTTTTCATCAGTTGGGAAGGCTTCTGTATCTTCTAAAATTTTTTATCAACACACTTCTTATGAGTTTAAGAGAAATTGTTAAAATGCATGGAGGAAAGTCTTACAATAGTCTTGGTTAGCATGAAACAAGGAAAGGCGTTTTCTTCTTTATAGTCATATTGAAGTGTTGAAATGTCTGCATCCTTTCTAATTTTGTGGAGTATGTAACTGCCAGTGAAGTTCAAAGTATAGGACTGAAGTGGTTGAGAGAATATTTATTCATTAAAATTGCAAGGCATAACAGCAACGGACTGGTTAAGGATATGAATGTTTGTCTTAATACATGATGTTTCCAGCCGTGGAGAATCTTTTCTGACAAATTCTGACTGCTGGTAGCTGTAAAATTTACATGGTAGGCAGGAAAACAGAGAACTTATAAATTCAAGAATAACAATTTCTGTTGATTTCTACTCTTTTGCTGAATAGACTAAAATAACTTAAGCCCCCAAGTGATTTGGCATGAATTGAATCACTTGGGTTTCCTCTGTGACTTTGAAGTACTCATTTTAACACCTTGCAATACTTTGTTCTGTGAGATGTAATAATTGATTTAACATTTTAGATATGTTTACAGTTATGTCAAAGTGCTATGCTGTGGTATGTATCTCCATGATCCATAGAAAGGCCATGAAAAGTCTGTTTTGAAAGCTAAAGAGTATTGATAGTACTTCTTGTTACTGAATCAGCTCATGTTTGTGTTCAGAACATGGGGGTGGGGAGAGGCAGGGCGGGGAGAAGTATCTTTCTTGATAATTGAAGTGCTCAAATGCTGTACTTTGATGCAGTTTCTTAGTTATTCTGGTCCTGGTTTTATACAGTTTCTGTTGGAATTTGCCAAGCCGAGTGTTGTTCCAGACTCTGCAGAAGTGCTGAGTTCTGAAACTTTGCTCGCCCTGCACACTGGTAACTCATGCTCAGAAGGCGATTTGGGACTAGATTTGCATGCTGAAATGCTGTGCCACTGGATCTATTTAATCTCCCAGTACAAATGAATAGCTGTCTTGCCATTAAAAGGAAGGTGTCCTGTTATGTACTTTGGCATGAATTTCCATCCTATCTGTGTCAGGAAGTTTGAAGGAGGTGAAGCATTTGGCAGTACAACCAGAGCTGCCAAGGGCTTTTTGCTCCTAAGGACACAACTGCACCTGGCGGTTTCGAGGCACCAGGCTGCGATGACCAATGTTCATCTGGGCTGAGGGGATGGCCTGCAGCTGTGTTCTTTCCCTGCTGGGGATATTCTGTTTTGCTGGAGACATCTGCTCCTGGTGCAGTGCTGGCCCCAGGTGTTCACCAAGTCATGCTGTCTGGTGGTATCACATGCCCCATCACCCTCAGATGCTGACACATGTCCTAAAAGCCATCACAAATAGCCCACTTCCTCCCCAGTGTCTCTCTCTGTGGCCAGGCAACCTCACCTCCCACCATGCCACCACCCTTCCTCCAGAATCACCATCTGCAAGTTGTGCTTTTAAGCACTGTATTTATAAACACGTGTATAATCATTACATATGCATAAGATAATTCAGTTATTTGAAAATAGCTAGAAGTGGAGTGAAGGCCCAGTAGAGGTAGAGAATATGTTTTTGCAAGGATTTAAATCAAAACTATAAATCCTTTGCAAGGATTTAAATAAAAAAAATTAAATCAAATTATATTTTTCAGTTAAACAAACAAAGGAGGATACTTCTGTTAAAATTTTATTGTATAATCCAAATTAACATCTTTATATTATATTTATAACATGCTCTAAATTATTTTTGCAACTTTAATTTTTTTTTGTTTTGCTTGGTTTAGAAATAAGGCAGGAGGGACAAACAAGCAGCAATTTCCAGCTTTAATCTACCTCTGTACAATAGCAGTGGTGTGACAATGCTACTTTGCAGCACACTTTAGAGAATGATACCATTTCAGATAATGTTTCTTTTTATTGGTTCTTCAGTAATTGTCCTTGGCTTTCATATCTGCCAACTAGCCTCTCTGAGAAGCTTACATATAGCAAACATGCATTTATGTATAATTTTCAGGGGAATAATTAGGAAAATTAAAAAACAAATAAATCTTGCAATGCAAGGTGGTTTAAAAAATTGCCTTTAGAGGAATTTGTTATACATATTCAGTCTGTAATTAATCTCAGAAGTCTCTTGTACAGCAAGTCTACTATATCAATATAAACATATAGATTTAATTTAAATGTTGAGTTCTCTTGTTTTTACTTTCTTTGATAATATTTAGTGGCTTCTTATTGCAGTTCACATTTAGCTTCATTCTTTTTTTTTTTTTTTCTGTTTTCCTGCATGAAACAAGATTATATGCACAGTATGGTAACTGAATCTTGATGAGAAACAGGTCCATGGGTGCTAATAATGTAATTAAATCTTTATCATTTTCAGTATGCAGTTTACTTGGACTATAAATTAATTACAGCATTATGTAATACTGTGGGACTTCTGGTTTTTAGATAAAAAAATCCATCTCTGAATTTTGTTTTATTTGTATTTTGTGTTACAGTTACTCCATGACTTGGTGCTCATTTTATTTTTTTTTTTTTTTGACAGAAAGCCAGAACTGCAAGTAGGGCTTCCATCACTAACAAGAAATGTCTGTTTGGAGTTTATTTCTTTTTAGTGTTCCGATTTTTTTTCCAGTAGTTCTTATCATAAATTGTCTGATAATATGTGCCTTTTTTACTTTTTATCAGTAATTTGAAGTGTCAGTCTGTCTTTCAGGATTAGGACACGTGTTCCATTAACTTTCATGCCTCCTTAGAAGTCTTGATAATGGAATGATAGAATGATAGATATTGAAATAACAGTGAGAGAGAAGTATGAGAACTCTCCGAGAATATATTGTACTGACATAATGCCATATTGGAACAGTCTGATATTTTTTGATATTTTTCTGACACTGTAAACTAAAAGAAAAAAAAACAAGTCTTGTTGTGGAGTAATATGAATCCACTTTAATTTACATGTGCTCTCATATATTAATTAAACTGTTTATAGCTTTTAGAGATGTTATAATATTACTGCTTATAATTTTGATTTAATAGGAGTTGTAAGAATTCAATAGAGCCATGTTTTCGTAGTCATTTTTAACTTAGAACTCTCACGTTTTGTATAACAAACACTTGCCTAAAATACCTTTTGCAAACTTGACTGGGAGATTTCACAACAGTGAATTTGGATTTATTCCAAACTCTGTTATTACTCTGAAAACAGTAGAACCTACTCACATATGAATTTCTTAAACTGTAACCTATCGTTTCAAATTACTGAAGACTGAAACATTAATAATATTATTTCTCTGTGTGTGGTCAGCATTCTTGAGATGTTTTGTTGGAATTATTAGAAATTTTGGGTTTATAAACAAGGAATTGAACACACCCTCAGCAAGTTTGCTGACGACACCAAGCAGTACGGTGCTGTCAACACAGTGGAGGGAAGGGATGCCATCCATAGGGACCTTGACAGGTTTAAGAGGTGGGCCTGTGCGAACCTCTTGGAGTTCAACATGGTCAGTGCAAGGTCCTGCAGCTGGGTTGGGGCGCTTCCAAGCACAGATAAAGGCTGGGCGGAGAATGGATTGAGAGCAGCCCTGAGGAGAAGGACTTGGGGGAGTTGGTGGATGAGAAGCTTGACATGACCATGCAATGTGTGCTTGCAGCTCAGAAAGCCAACCATGTCCCAGGCTGCATCAAAAGAAGGGTGACCAACAGGTTTAGAGAAGTGATTCTGCCTCTCTGCTGTAATGAGACCCCCAAATGTAGTTCAGCTGTGTCCAGCTGTGCTTCCCCCAACATAAGGATGTGTACCTATTGACGTGAGTCCAGGGAAGGGCCATGATGATGATCAGTGGGCTGGAGCTCCTCTCCTGTGAGGCAGAGTGAGAGAGCTGGGATTGTTTAGCCTGAAGAAGAGAAGGCTTTGGGCAGACCTTATAGCACATTCTAGTACCCAAAGGGGGCCTGTAAGAAAGCCAGAGAGGGTCATTTTACAGGGAATGGCTTTAAATTGTAAAAGGGTAGATATAAATTGGGTATTAGGAAGAAATTATTTACTGTGGAGTGCTGAGGCACTGGAACAGGTTGCCCAGAGGCATGGTGGATATCCCATCCATGGAAGAGTTCAAGGCGAGATTGGATGGGGCTTTGAGCAACCTGGTATAGTAGAAAATGTCTCTGCCCGTGGCAGAGTGGTTGAAACTAGATGATCCTCCAGAAATCTTCCAACCCAAGCCGTTCTATTTTATGATTCTATGAACAAGATATAGAGAAATAATAATTAAAAAAAAAAAAGCTTAAGTCCTATTTTGAAAATTGTTATTCCTCTAAATATCTAAAGTTAAGTTTGCTGTTGGTGCACAAATCTGTACAAAGTCATCCCAAAACTGTAAACATTAGTGGTCTGTAGAATGTGGCAAAGTAGGCTGCCTGGGCTTCAAAACATTAACTGAAAATATATTAAGTATGTCTCAATTTTAAGAGTTGTCATTTACAATGCACTGAGAGTACAGTTGGTGAATGACTGCAACATTATCAAAGAGATCTCAAAGGAAAGTTTCTGGTGTCAGAAATACCTGTGAGAGTATTGTAAAGATGCAGATCTCTGTTCAGCAAGAAATCACGGAAGAGGAACCTCAGCTAAATGATAGATTAGTCAGTGTTACAGTAAGAAAACTCTGCAGACAGAGAGCAAAGCATTTGAACAACCAGGCTAGTGCTTTGTTCCAAAATTAAATAAATGCATAAAATAGTCAAGCTTTTTTTTATGTTACGAAGGATGTTGGAAACCTGTACTTCCACATGACAGTTTTGACAATCTATCTGTTGATTTTGCAAACATAGTTTATAGCTGCTGAACACCAATTGTCTCCAGGTCCAAAAGTAAATCTTCTAAGAGCTGAATTTCAGAAAGAAAATATCTGATTGTATTCAGACTAATCTTGCCAATAACTGAACATTCTGTTAGTCCTTGGAGTACATTGCTATAACTCAGTAAATTTTAAAATGCTGTGATAACAAGTGTGAAGTGGTCAACTAAAAATGTCACCCTCTTTAGTCAATATATCTAAGAATAAGTACTCTGAGGTACTTACGAGGTGTTCCAGGAAGATAAGGTTATTTCAACCATTGTTTTGGTTACTTTTTCCTCCTTATCTTTTTATTTTCAGAAGATCTATTATTTCTGGTGAAAATAAATTCTAGAGTTTTATCAAACTGATCAGCATTGATATATGATAGTACATCAGTTTACTACAACACAGCTTTTCAGTTGTGGATTTATGTGTGCATATTTACTTGAGCTTGCTGGGTATTAGAGTCAATATCTAAGCAGTCTACTTAAACATACCACATTCTCCTCAATTTGGAGAAAATAGGTCAAATTCTGACATCTACAGTGGCTTCTTTCATATTAGAAGCCTGTCTTTCTGCTGCGGACCAACTGATGGCAAATTTGGCTTGAAAATATTTCACGTTCATAATCTTTGCTGATGTTGGGAGAACAGCTTCAGCTTCAAGTTTATTGTAAGAGGTAAAAATTATGTTTTATGCATTTCTCCAGTTGTATTACATAAAATGAAAAGAAAAATGTTCGCTCTGCTTTACATTAGAAAAAGTAGTATGCATATTAAGTTCTTTTGTTTATTACTCTAGGAGTTCAGGTTTGCCCATTTGGGTCAGATTGCTGCCAAGGTAATATAACCCTTCACTGCCCAAATGGCATAGGTATGGGAAAAAGATGTTCTTAACTGGAGAGTACAGTAAAGGTATATATGTAAGTGTTGTGTAGTCCTGCTTTGTAAAGCCAGGTACAACTGCTCTTTATATTCATCTCTGTGTTAGTGTAATAGCAAATGGGAAATAGATGGTGGAAGCCAGAGCAGTGCTAGAGTAACCCAGCCTGCATGTCTCTCTGAATGGTTTTGGAGGTCTTGGTGTGGCCAGAACTGGTCTGCTTATTTGTAAAGGGGAATAGCTTTGTGGCTTCATTATAGAAGAAATGTACAGTCAGCTCTAATGAAAACCACTGATCTTAGAAATTACATGGAGTGACTGAATGCTACTATAAAAACACTTCATGTCAGAATATGAAAATATTGTTTGTTTGTGCTGAAAATAATTGCATTCCAGATGTTTTATACACATTTCAAACATTATATCT
The DNA here is from genome assembly GCA_035583135.1 of Lophotriccus pileatus. Taxonomy (NCBI): domain Eukaryota; kingdom Metazoa; phylum Chordata; class Aves; order Passeriformes; family Tyrannidae; genus Lophotriccus; species Lophotriccus pileatus. The sequence continues at coordinate 26,733,887 of JAWWES010000081.1, read as the reverse complement.
ACTTCTGTGTACTGAAAATAACAGTTTGACAACATATTTTTCAGATAAGTACATAGTAAACCTTGCTTCTCTTTCCCCTATGGTGTATCACAGATGGAGTAAATGGGGCTGTAACTCCCCTGGGTTTTTAAAAATGCACTGCCTTAGTTCAGATGCTATAGCTGCATCATTGCCTTGCTACTAAAATGATCTGAGTCTGGCATACTGCATGCAAAGCCCTGCTAGATTAAACTGACAGCTTTGCTTAAAATCTCTTTATGGATTGTTAATCACCAAAACGGAGACTATACTGCAAATATTTACTGGACTGCAAGTGTTCTTATGCCTGGATAATCTGGTAGATTTGAAAGGCAATGGTAAGCAGCTATTCTGAATTGCTGAAGAGCTATTCTGAATTAAGAACCAGGTAAAATGCAGAAGGAGTAGCTGTAACAAGAGTTTTTACTTATCTCATTAGAATTCTTGTCTTTCAATGTGGCAGAATTCTCTCTCCCTGGAATTCAAGGAAAAAATTCCAGGATTTATTCTTAGAACAATCATTTTTAAATGACAGGAAAGATGATTGAAGGGAATAAAATCTTTCTCCAGAAACACTGGATGTGTTGAATTTCCTTTTTTATTTATGATGTATGTTGGAACACAATATACAATTGAGAGTCATGACAATCCGTCTGCTTGTAGATCTGCCTCCCTTTCTTATTTTTACCACAAACTAATATGTATGTGGATCTGTAAAATCTGTTTTAAGGATTATTTTTTTCCTCACCTTTTTTTTCTCTGAGTGTTTTTTCCCTCCCACTTAGTTTTGGCTTGGTGTTTTCTTAATTACGTAAGTTGATGTAATAAAATTTAGATATCTTCTTAGTTCAGTCTAACAGTTTATTTCCTGTGAAAGGATTTGTATTTAAATCTTGCGTCTTACTCTCTCCTTGCCCAGTGACAAGTATATAGAGGAAATTAATGTGCTAATCTTCATGGAAAGCACATTTAACTGGAAGGGGAAGGCTATATTTAAAGAAGGAAAAGAAAGTGTTTATTGTAATGGGATGTTGATGAAAATAATTACCATACAGAATTACCTTATTGTATGCACTAAATTATATCAAGGGGATATCTAAATAGAAGAAATGCAATTGTGACATATAGTGTTTTGTTAATATAACTCTTAGGTTGTATGAATATGTTGTGTTATTTTGATAATATCTAAATCCTAATGCTGACTGAAATGTCTGGAAACTTTTACCTTCTTTTATAAAATTTAACATGCACAAAAAAAACACTCATGGTGTTTAATTTCTGAAATTATTTCATTCAGCTAAAGCATTTTCTACTTTCAAAATCCTCCATCACAGCCACAGAAGTCCCAGCTGATGGTAATCTAATGGACAGAGGTGAGGAAGACAGCAGTTGAGGGATGCTAGAAAGGTGAAGATAATTCTCGTTTCAGCCATGTGGCTAAATGCTTTTGATTAAACAGATGTCAGGTGTATTCTTTAACCCACAGCAATGGAACAGCTCTTACAATTTGACTCCTTTGTGGCCCAGAGTTAAAGGCAAGGCCTAGCCTCTCTGACCCACTGCATGTTTGGTTGTTATCTGATGGAGAGTTTAAGCCTTCTTCATGCACCATTCCATTTCCAGGCATCCTCCCACTGCCTCTAGAGAGGAGTCTTGTGCTGCAGCCTCCAGTCTTGCCTGCTGCTGAGCCCCTTCAGCTCATTCATTGTCTTACAAGCCACAGTTGTCCAGCATCCTCTGAACTGGGATGAGTCTTATTCTTTAGTCCTGTTTCATGGGCTGGTTAGAACTTACTGTTGCAAAGTTATTTTTGTGGCTCTGCTGTTTTGGATAGCAGAAGCATAGGCCTTGTACTTTTCCTGTGCTGATTTCCTGATTCAGAGTCTGTGCCAGCTCCTGCTAACATCAGGACTGGGGCTATTCCAGTAATTGTTTTGGATGGGGAGCATAGGAGGAGCCCTCAATTAAGCTCATTCTCAACAGATTAACCTTTTATTTGCTGGTCCCTCTTCTAATTGCATTTTGTTTATGTGACCTGTAGTTATAGTGTCATTACAATAAAGGCATGAAATTTACATATTACAAAATTTCTTTGATCTTTACTAAATAAATAAGGGTCAGTGTAGTGGAGGCAGACATACTCAAAATTCAAGCTTCCTGATTTCTGTGGCTAGGAATCTCTCCTACTTGGAACTTGTAGTTGGAGAGATATGTTCTTGATAAACTGTCAGTCTGATCAGCTACATGTAGTGAAGGTCTGAAAGCAATTTTTTCATAAAGTCTTTGTTTTTCTTTTTTTAACCTTTATTAACAGACTGGCAGGTGTAGCTGGGTTAGTAGCTAAAGGACTTGTAACTAATCTTCAGGTTATTTTATTACTACTGTGGCCAAAGTGGATGGAAATGATAAACAGATAAGTCTTGTACTTCTGGGACAAGTGAGAACCTGTGGATTTATCAGAATAGAGCTCATTATTTGTTTATTTTCGTAGACAAAGATTTGGAGGCTGAGTTGTGTATTACAACTAACCCTAGGAAAGCCTGTTTGAAGTGGGAATGGTTCAACAAAGGTGTTCAATTTACCTCAAAACATGCTTCTTAATGTAATGAAACTGCATTGTTCCACTTTTAATTTAAAGGCACATCTGAAATGTGACGTGTTCACAAAACTCAAGGGTTTTTTCAGTTATTTCAATATCTTAATTTACAGCTTCATTTTTATGAATTGAGGGATTTAAATACATGTTTCTTTATGGTTTTAAAATCATAGAATTGTATGATAATGAGAGGATTATATGTATCACTTATGTACAAGTTACACTTCTGGTACTGTATTTCACATATTTTAGTTTGCTCCAGTATGAATTTATGTGTATAATAATGTCATGGTTTATGAACTGTATTCCCCAATTTAGTGTTCCCACTGAAACACACCAAACCATGTTCTGTTATGCAAGTTCTTAATTCTAAGACATTGTTCTTTAGTGATTGTCATTGAATCAGAACAAATAACAATAGATCATAGTTGCAAGTTTATATTGTGGGGACCAAACTAGTCCTCAGTATTGTTATACTAACTTTGATGGGGAAAAAAAATTATTTTACAAAATGTTATTATTAAGCAAATATCACTATTTTGGAACAAAAAAGACAAAAATAAGGTAAAAGTGCACTGTGTCAAACATATGATCTTAAACTTCAGTTGTTTCATTTAGCATTTCATCCCTAGAGTGGAGATTAAGTTAGCACCGTTACTATTACAGGCTATATCATGCATCATTCAGCCACTTGTAACATTTTCTCTTCAAGTAACTACAAAAATTAATACCTTTCTATTTTTCTTTTCCTTTTTCTTTTATTTTTTTTATTTTTTTTTTTAGTGTTAGATAATTGTTTCAAATATGGAAAAAAAGAACAGTTTTAAATGTGTAGGAGAGCAGAAGACTGGCCCAAACCTTGAGAGTGGAAAGTGAACAATGGAGGCATGTTTTCATTAGATTAGAAATACTATTCTTTGGAACTCAAGGTGCAAATTATGCTGTGCCATAATGTTTTTTTCAAACACACAAGATAAAATTTACATATCTAAATTGGATCAGCTTGAATGGGTTTCCCTGCTGTCTCATCCCCTCAGCTACAATCTTTCTGAAATGGCCTGCAGGTGGATCCAAATAGTAATTTTTGACTCTATTTTTAAGAGCATCTCTAAAATAAATATTTTTCTTTTAGTTTTATATTGATTTCTACATCAGCAAAAATTCTCCTATGCCTCATCTGAGTATAATCTACATGATAATTGGAGGTTTAAATTTAATTGTGCTTATGCTTGCTTTCAGAATAACAATTTAAACTGGCTCAATAAAATCACAATTGTTTCATATTGTTAAAATAGTAATATTTTTCTCTTATTTCTTTCTGGTTTTATATGAAACATCTTAAAAGTATGTGTCAGTTCTTTATGGTAAATGTGACAAATTTTGCCATCCAAAGGACTTTGAGGGAAGACCCTGCAAACAATTCTACATTGGTTCTGCATTGCTGGATTTTCTTCTGTTTTTTAAAGGTAAACTCACTGATATTGTACTGATTCAGATTTCTGTTTTCCCTCTACAGAAACTCCACATAAACTTCTTTCTCCTAACCTTCAAAATATTTTATTACGTTAATCTGGATGGAAGTGTATAGACTATTTTTACCCCTACTAAAATAATTATATTCTTAATAGATTTTTATCAAGTATGAGGGTAGATCTCATCATGGTCTGCAGCATTCTTATGAGGGGAAGAGGAGGTGCAGGCACTGATGTCTTCTGTCTGGTGACCTGAGGGAATGGCCTGAAATTGTGTCAGGGGAGGTTTAGGTTGGATATTAACAAAAGGTTCTTCACCCAGAGAGTGGTTGGGCACTGGAACAGGTTCCCCAGGGAAGTGGTCACAACAACAAGCCTGACAGAGTCGATCAAGCTTTTGGACAATGCTCTTAAGCACATGATGTGATTTTTGGTTTTGTCCTGTGTAGAGCCAGGACTTGGACTTGATGGTTGTTGTGGGTCCTTTCCAACTCAGGATATTCTATGATTCTATAATTTTAGTTCATTTCATACATATGCTCTATTTATTTTGTGTTTGTTTGGCAGTACGACTTATGACACACTGAGGAGAAACAGCACAAGTAATAATTTAACTTCTGAGAACAGCAGGACTACAGCTCAAAGATAATGTTTTATGTCCTGCAAAACAGAGTTAAAAAGTTCTAAGGGAAGTATATTTAGAGTGTGTCTCTGATGTATGTAAAAAAAAAGTGTAGCATAGTCTTAGGCTATAATGGTTTCTGTATCAAGGAATGGATGACCTCAAGCTATACCAGTTCATCTGTGGTTTACTAGGTATGCATGTATTTGAACAGTGCAAAATTTTGATTTAAGAATAAGGAGTATTCTTATATATTGTGCTTTGTTTAATGGATAAATAGAAGCAGAAAAGTGTTTGATGTTAACGGAGCTTCACAAGCCTCTGTCCAAGGTGCTGAGCATCATTGCGAGACAGTACAGCACCTGCTGTGGCACTGGCTGGGGTGGATGAACTGTGCTCTTCCTGCCATCATTATTTTTATCTCGAGGTTATATTCCGGGTGGGTTTTGAGTTTAGAGGCTTTTTGTTTAGTTTTGGGTTTGGTATGTGGGTGTGTGTTTCTATTTTTTTGTTTGTTTGTTTGTTTTGGTTTTGCTGTGTTTTTTTTTCCTAAACTTATCTATTCTATGTAGAATGTTAGAGTGTTGCAGAAAAGTCAAATCTGGTTAGGAAGTTTTTTGTACAGATGGCTAAAACTCAGCATTATCAACTCTTTATCAGTTTATTTGCTGGCTTTAACTTAGGCTGTTGTTTCTGTTTCTTTACCTGGAAGATCTGAAGAGTCTATTAAGTTATATATATAGTTCTGATTTATGTATTGATGGAGTTTGTTTCTCCTGTCCTTGCCAAAGTAATTTGAAAATGTATGAGAATAGGCTAGGATTACTATTGTATTCCATGATGATATTACTCTTATATATTAGTCAGAGAAAAAAAGGCATCCTAATTAGTATTTATTGATACAACATTAACATTTCATTTTTCTTTTGAAGATTACAATAACTCTCTTCTTTCATCTGAGTGATATCCAAAGAGGTGGATATGAAGTTCAATGACTGTCTAACTCACAGAGACTACATTTTTGTATTATCACAGTAAGGGTTTAATAATACTACTTCTGCAAAAACACCTCAGATATCATTGGTAATGGGACTAAGGAATAAAAGATATTCTGGTGGTTTTTCTTTGACTGTAGGATTAGTTCTCTTGCTTTAGGCTTTTAGGGAATATGGCTTTTAGGGAACACAATGAGATCTAAATGTTATTTCTGTGATGGGGAACACAAAATGCCAGCATTTTGGGAGAAGATTCTGACTATGGGGAGAGAGGAAGTTGAAATCTAGACAAGGTAGTGCTGTTGTACTCAATTTATTAGTGGACCAAACTAGGAAGGATGGGCTGTGTGAGGGAAATCTCACACATGAAAACAAACATACACATCTTGAAAGTTAACTGATGTGCCCCACTTGGCATTGTGGTGGTTTAGCACAACCAAGCTGGGGTGAGGAGAGAATGCAGCATTTATTCCAACTGGCCTCAGTGTCAGGCTTTTGGTGCTGGAATGGTGACAGCCTGCACTTCTCCAAACTTGGGCACTCTGCATCTGCAAGATATTGGGCCTGTGTATAACCAGTGTTTCCCCACAGTCTCCATGTGTGTGTATTTGTATGTGTTAGCCAGATAGCCAGAGACCAGCAATGAAATCAGCCAACAATGGCATCATGTTGCAGTTTTACAGAATTCAAGATGTTCTACTCATGTCACTTACTGATCTGTGGTCTGTACTGATGTTCATAATGTTTTAACATAAGTGCCCAGTTCCAGCTGTTACATCACGGGTGGCGTGTTGTAATTCTGAAAATAGATGAGTAGAACGATTTTGTGGAAGGTTGTAACTATTCAACTTCATTTATATGACACCTTCATATGTTCATAAGGTAATATGTTCACCAAATTATAGGTGTGATGTTTGGCTTTTTATGGGAAGTCTTAGGCAAAGTCTCATCATAGTTTAATAATTTGTAATGAAATTGTAATGAATTGGTAAGTTGTAATGAAATTCCTTGCTGATTTCTCTCTGGTTAGTCCTGAGTCTTTTAAACTGCATTTATTCTTTATAATCCAATGTGTTGCAGTTTAGCAGACATAACACTTGTGCTAAGTGTAATTTTTCACCTTTTCTTAATATTTACCGTCAGATAGAATGTGGATTATTAGTTCATTAGGAAAAACCAGGACACAAAAAAAGTTAATTAAAAAGGAAATTATTGCTTTTGTGTAAGACAAGAAATACCTTGAAAGTTTTCCAATAATCTTTGTTAAAAAACAGTGTTTGCTTTGCAAAGAAATCATTTGTTCTGCCATACTGAAGCTAATTATTCTCAGCACACACTAGCTATGTCAAATTGCAAAATGAACATCAGACTTTGTATGTTGTAGAAATTAAAACGCCATCAGTTGAGTTAATGAAGAGCATACAATGAATATGATCTCATTTTTGCAATGCAGTTAAAGTGAAAGCCATTTAAAGAACTATTGCAAAAATCATAATTTAGGGGGAAAAACAAACAATAAAGGAAATGTTTACTATCTATTTTAATTACTTTCTGCTTAGAGGTATGCATTAGGTTTATTTATTGTTTGATTTCAAATTCTTTCTCTTAAACAGTTTAAGAATACAGTGGCTAATGATCCATTCTGAAATCAAATGAATACATTCTTCTGTATTCCATTATACAAAGCCAAAGGAATTCATTTGTGACTGTTTCATTATGATATCATATGAAGATCGCTACTTGAAATTGTAGGGTAGCATAAGGATGGGAATCTGAAACAGAATAAGAAACACTAAAGATAAAGAGAATTGCTGCAATTATTTTTTTTCAAATGGAAAAAAAAAGAGATTTGGTTTCTACCACACATGTGAATGTAATGAAAATGCCATCCCCTATTCATATTTCACTTATTTTTCTTTCTGTAGAATTTCTTACAAAGACAGCAGTATAAAAATCTCTCTCTGTAATAGATGATTTCCTTTGGACTTTCCTAATGTTCGGTGGAAAGAAGTTGTTCTGTCCTGGCCAAAGACAATAGCAATTTTGTTCATGCATATATTTAAGTGAAAAGGAAGATTTGTTTTCCTGCTTTCTGACAAAGGTTCAAGATACACAGTTCTTCCCCATGTCAAAATCATGTATGCACCTAGAAAACTTGGGATATGAAGTTAGAGGTCTCAACTCTTAACAGAAGCAGGGAGCCTTCATTTTACTTCACCCGTCCATTCAGATATGAAAGTTAAATCTTGGGAGCTTAGAAGAAGCCCTGCCAAACTGTCTGTCTGCAAGTCAAGAATAATTTTTATCAGAGATCATTGTAGTCAAATAACTCAATATAGTTAAGTTTTATATTAAAAAAAAATCTGATTCACAAGGTTGGAAATCAAGTAAGTATTTTTGTTGACTGCCAGTCAACCAGTTATTGACTGAGAGAGGCGATTTGGTGTAGGCATATGCATGTTTGAAGTGTTTGACATAATGGAGTTCTTTTCTGAATCCTGTCAGGATATTACTTTGCTATGGCAACACTGTAACTTTACAGGAGAGGAATGTATTGAATGGCAACATACTTGAGCCTAACTGAGATATGTGTCCTGCTATTCAGCAACTTTTAGTATTTTGAGTGTATTCAAAGAGCATATGATATTTAAACTCCTTTAGATAAGATCATGTAGAGTAATCAGATATGGGCAAACTTCTACATATGTTATAGTTCTGCCTGTATATCTGTAAAAAGACAAAAGAACTAAAATGATCTGTGTATTTACCATGCAGTTATCCTCCAAGGTCTCTAAAGAAGGTTGCTTATAATGGTTTTCTAGTAGCTTTGGGAGGAAGCAGAATATATTTTTTGTCTTCATCTTTCTTCATGTAAAATTATTTGGTTTTGTAGTTGATATAAAGAAAAATACTTATATAATAAAAATAGCTTCTGTAGACATTAAAGCATTGAAAGTACCTCCGAGTTAATCTGTGTGATGGAGACATTAATGTTGGAGCATACATAGAAATGTCTGCAGGAAATGGATGGAGTTGGACCTAGTGGTGACAGTGTTTTAGCAACGTATTACAAAAATTGCCATTTTCTTTTCACTGTGTGGAATATATCAGAGGAGTAATCACCTACTTAGGCATCGATATATCAGCCAGACAACTGAAGTTGTGTGTTGTATCTGAGTGCAAAGAGAATTCAAGCTGACATAAATTGTGTTAATATCTTGTTAGCATAATTTTAAAATGTGAAAGAATCATAAATTATTTGTATCCTACTGATATATCTAGGAAACAGGTTCTTATGTGAAGTTTGACTTTTGCCTTTTTTTTTTTTCACTAATAAATTATACTTATCTGTTTACCTAAACTCAGGTTGTTGTTTCAGCTGAACTCAGCATCATTCAAACACTGTCATTGTGGTTTCAAAGTCATGCTTCAATTTTTTAGTGCTCTCCACCCCACTCCATCTGTGTAAATTAAATTTCCTTGTCCCAAGGAAATCATACTCTCATTTAGCTGGATGATTACAACTGAACTCAGAGATAATCTAGAGACAACTGCTTTGCAAGTTTCTATAGTATTTCAGTAATAGTTCAGTCACTGAGAAAATTTCTTCTTTAAATCTCCTCCACACCATTTCTTCCTTCAGTGAGCAGTATATCAAAGTAAGTTGTCACATATTCTGCAGAGATTGTATAGATGCAACTGTCAGTTATGTAGATTGTGGTTAGTTTTGAACCTCATGGGAAGAACTTGTGGGAGCACCAGAGCTCCCATTGACAGTTAATTGAGAAAGCTTTTTATCCTATTTTCAGATACACAAATATAATAGCAACTGGAGAAAACTGGCAATATTGTCTTTTGTCACCACAGAACAACAATGGTGAAAATTTAATGAATCTTTTTCCTGTCCTGAAGTGTCACATCACCTTAAGCTTGGTTTGATCCCTCTAGTGAGGCTCAAACTTTAATGTTAATGCTGATAATTTAGAGAAAATTTTTCAGCAGCACACAGAATGCATTCAATGCATTGTGATCTGCATGCAGAAAATCCAGTTTTATGTGATTGTGGTGTCAACTGTCTTGGTGCACAGATTTGGTTACTCGCTTTTTGTCACAGAAATATTGGTGCAGTGGAATGTAGGAGAGGATGGTGGTGCAGCAGCAGAAGAGGAAGAAAAGCCAGCATGTAGGAGAATGGCAGGTTTAGTTTATACAGATCAGTGTTTTTAAACTACTCTTTGTGGTTTGAAATGATAACCTGTTTTCATTAACATGCGCTTAGAATTTGTTAACTTTGTTGCCTTCCTTATTTAGATTGACTTTTTTGCATTTTAGTTTGCTCCAGAGTTGACTTCAACAAGTGACCTGTAATTTTCCATAGTAAGATTGATCAGTAGGAATAGATTTGCCTCTACCTCCTAGGTTAAGCATATACCATATAATGAAAGTATAACAGATGTAACACGTTTGTGAAGCTTTTATATAAAAATTAGAGAGTGGAGGTTTTATTTTGAGATATTATCTTCTGTGCTCTAACTTTATTTATAACCTAAGATTCAGCAAAATATTATTATTTATGATATAACAGGGTTTGGGCTTAGTTAGCAAATCAAAATTGAAACTTGACTGTTAATTTAGAATGGTTTAAATCTAACTTCATCTTACCCCACGTCAGAATGGTGTGAGATCAATTAATCAGTTCCCTGAAGTTATACTCCTCTTGTTTATTGAACTCTTGAAACCAGCAGAAAACACACAGCTATACTTTTGGCCAGCTAAGTTAGGACTCTTAAGAGGTTAACAAATTATTAAAAGCTATTTCCATTTATATTGTGTTTGTCACTACTAATGAGACTGTCGATTTCTGGAAACCACTAAATGTATTCGTTAAGTTAAAAAAACCTTGTTTAATTTTCTTATTAATTTCTATTACTTAACTATTTTTAGAATTGATAACAGAATGTTTGAGTGATTTATGGCCTGAAAAAGAAGAGCAACATTTCCATCCTTGAAAATGGAAATTGGCTTGTCAGACATTTAGATGAAGAATGATCAATCAATAGGATTTTAATAAGGAAAAGGCTTAAAATTGACTGAAGGTGGCTTTTGTTTAAGGTGATTTGGTATGTGCAAATTACTAAACTCTCCCTGGAGAGGATTTTCAAAGGCAATAATGGGCACTGATTTTCTTTGTTTATTCCATTCTCTTTCTGTTCCCCTTGTCAGGGATTTCAATACTTACCTCTCCATTGCCTGCCTTTCAGGCCCTGTGAATGATTTTACTTATTTGCATGTGCAACTCTAAGTTTTAACCACTGTTTTTGTCCAGTGAGGATGTTATTTGAATAAACATTTATTTTCAGCATAAGTTCATGCTAGGCATAGGGGCTTGCTATTCCCATTGATTTTAGGAATAAAAATTTCAAAAGTTATATGCACACATTGGGGGAACAGAGTTGACTTGGAAAGTCCCATTAAAATCCTATGTTTTGTTTATCTGTTGGAAAATCTAGTATAATGGGCTTGGAGTTAGAAAACTGGTTCTAAATGGCAATTATGATCAACTGGGTTTGTTTGTTTTGTCCATTAGTGAAGTCTCTATTGGGCTTTCTGAAACTGAGGTAACTAAAGTTGGATTAGAAAAGCTCCATTGCCTATGATATCTTAATCACATAGATGCACAAACTGTAGGACAATGCCAAATGCGTTAAAAAACTAAACAGTATATAGCACATCCACACAAATTCGGGTTTTCACTACTTCCTCACAGTATTTTTTTTTCCCCACTTAGGTTTCTTATCCTGATTTCACCCTGTTTTCTTGGCTCTTTCTATCACTTGCTCTTTCCCAAGTTTTCTGTCCTACTAACTTAAAGGTTAGCTTTATGCTCCATGCTCACTTTTGTACCCAGCCATTTTTTTCCCCCCTCAGCACTCTGTAAGCAAGTGCATCCTGGTACCACAATTATAGAAGAGGTTCCCGTTTGTGCAGACTTCTTTTTGGAGGTTATGATTAGAAGAGCACACTGATCTACATGAACAGCAGAAGCAAAGTTCAATTTTCTTCCCCAAAGCAGAGATTACCAAAAGTGAAAAAGTCACCATTTTCCTCATAAACATTTTTTTAAAATTTAATTAACACAGAAAAAGTCACAGAGCTAATTTTGATCTTTGCAACCAGTTCTGATCTTTGGATAGGTTCTGTTTCATGTGCTTGGCATTGAAGTCAGTGTAGTATGGGCAGAAATGACAAAGTTTATTCACAGAGTTTAGAGCCAGATAGTAGAATTAGCTAATTTAACGTGGCCTTCTGCAGCTCTTGGGCCACTGCATTTCACAAAGGCATTGATCTATTTAGCCCAGTAGCCTTTCCTCAGTTAAATCATCAAGTGAAAGCTAACATTTTTCTTAAGAAAAAAAGGTGATAAATACACTCTTCTATCATGTATCTTGATCCAAAGCTAGGTGCTCTTCTTGATAAATTCATTGATTTCTTACTTGAATTCCTCTAGCTTGATCTCTCACCAAGCTGTTCTAGACATACTTCCTGGCCATACTTTAGCATGGCCTCCCTTATAATACTTTCTTACCATGAATGTTCCATGCCAAGGATGTTGATTTTGTTACCTACCAAAGGGATCTACAAAAAAATTACAAAAAACAGGTTAAAAAAAAGCCCAAGCACTTTTGGTTTTTGTAACTGAAAAACCCACACCATACCAATGAAAAAATATCTAGAAAAAGATCTAGATTTAAATTAGATTAAAAACCAAATGAACACTGCTTTCCCCACCCCATCACCCCCCCAACCAGTATAATCAAAGAATAAAAAGAAAACCTTAAAAAAAGATAAATCAGTCCAAGAATTACTAACTTACCTTAAGAAAAGCAAAGCATTCGTAAAGTCAGAACTAGACTTTTTCTTGCTGCAATTTTTTTTAAGTAATCAGGAAGTACTAAAGAGTTTAAGTGTACATTATTAACATCCTGCAGTAATTTTGTAAATGCAATGCTTTACTTCTGCGCAGCTCACACATAGAAGTCTCAAAATTCCTAATTTGTTCTCCAATTCCATGATCTAGAAGAATGATACAAATTTAACAAACAGTCATGATGTTTCTAATATTTGCAAAAACATTTGCTCTGGGAAAACCATAAAAAATGATACTATTTGTATGAAAGAGGATGGGTTGTTTTTGTTCTGTGGTTTGTTGTTTTTTTTTTTTTGTTTTTTGTTTTTTTTTTTTTTTGGTTTTTTTTTGTTTTTTTTTTTGTTTTGTTTTGTTTTTTTTGTTTTTGTTTTTGTTTTGTTTTTTTTTTAGATATTGCAAGTTTAAAAACAGGATGTGTTATAATGAAAGGACTAAATCAGGGTCTCTTATCTGCTATTAAAGAATAAGAGAAATCCGTACTAGCATACTATGACATGGTCGAGTGTGACACCTAGAGGCCATATGTTAAGGATCCCTAAAAAATAACTTTTCAGCTGCAAGTTTTGCACAGCACATTTAATTTTGAAATTGACTTAAACACTGAAGCTGCCGAATTTTGAAAAACAAAGATATTAATATTTTTTTCCAGATTTTTCATGTTTAAGATATTTTTTTTGGCTTCCCTGGCTGGGCTCTCTAGCATTTATATGAAGTAAGATAAAAGACTTTTACTTAGTCTGGTAAATAGTACATAATGATCTGCAGCAAAGCCTTGAAGAGCACTGTACAGCTTATTCCATCCTGAAGTTCTCAATATCTAATAAAATTCTTGCAGTTCTCATCTCAAGACAATTATTACAATATACCTGTAACTGTACTAAAATATCTGCATGGATGTCATCAGGCTCTCACAGAATGCAGAGCCAGAATTTTTGGCCCATGAGTTTATGCCAGGGAATGAAGAGAACAAAAGCTTCTTTTAGCTGTTACATGAATTATTTAGATCATGGATGTTGGAAGGCAAACATGCATGTAGGGGAACATACTACACCTTCCTAACTTCTTTAAAAGTTAAGGGTGTAACCATATCACTGCATCCCATGAAGGGGAAATATCCAAGGGCATCCTAATATGGTGACTGAACTATATCAGCATATTACAAATTTAGAGTGCTTTTCAGAAATATGTGGTACTGTATTATCCAGTGGTCATTGGTTGTAATAAACTTATTATAACTGTAGAGCTAGATGTCTAGGAGATAGGTGTCTTATTTGGCTTTGGCAGCAGTCATCATTTTCACACCAAGAAAGAGGGAAAAGTCTTGGAGATGAAATGACTAGAGTTTAGATGGAGAGAATTTTGACTTTTCTGCACAAGAAATAAAATATTTTTCATTCTTTAGAATTTGGGTGGGTTTTTTGTGGTATCCTAGTACTCATGCAGAACAGATGGTTTAGTGGGGTACAGTTGTCGAGTCCATAAAACATCTTCTTTAGATCTAGAGAAATGGACTGAAACTTTTCTAAAGATTTCTAGCTCAACCTGAGTCTGAAATTGAAGGCGAATGAAAGTGATTCTGGATGCAGCTCTTCAGTTTATATTGTTTACTCTTGAAACAAGTGTGTCCTATATATTTTGTATTCTCTGCATGCTCTTTGACCTTACTATGTGTAGAAATACGTCATCAGATTGTAAGATTAATATGAATCTGAAGCTTTTATTCATGGCATTTCATAAAGACAAGGGTGCTAATGTGGGACTTCCTGGTAGCAGAGGAATACCAGCAGGATGATTCTATTTGGAATATGTATCTCGTTATCATTTCTATTTCCAATTAAAAAAAGGTATGGCATGTTTGCTTTGTCCTCCTCTAACTGTTTAATGCTTGGAGATATGAACAAAGTAATTCCAGTATTTCACAGTTAACTCTAACTCATTTTCATAAAGGTCTTTGAGGTTAGTCATATTTTTTTCAAGAAAATGAAAAGATGCTAAGTTGTCAATCATTTGTTTGAGCAGTTTACAGACTTCATGTAGCTGCTGTGCCTCAAATAAAATGGTAGAATCATTTAGTTTGGAAAAGAGCTTTAAGATCATTGAGTTCAGTCACTGACCTAACTCTGCTAAGTCCACCACTAAACAGTGTCTGTAAGTGCCACATCTACATCGAAAGAAATAATTGTATCTGAATAAAAGTCTGCCAAGGCTTGTATGTTGGTGCTCTAAGGGACAACACTGACCCTGTTAAGTTTGTGATATGGATACTAATGTTGATTGTAGTTTATTTCTATGCTTTGTCTAGAGGTTTCTTCTCAAAAGCACTTAACTGTTTCTTTGGGAATGTCTAAGCCATAAAAAACCTGATTACTTATGATTGTTAAATATATATTATAAGATGGGTTGCCAGTGGTCTGGAAATACTGGTTGTACTGTTAACTGCAGGGAACCCCAGTAGCAAATAGGAAGAGGATAGGAGCGCATTGGATACACTGGGGTGGAAAATGCTAACAAAGCATTCCGGGTAAGGCATGCTGACAGCAGTGGATGCTTACAGTCAGGATATATTCCCTCTTGTGTCCAAAGTCCAACTCCTGCAGTTATGTTGCTGAGGTTGGTGTTGGTGTTTCTGTCTTCAGGCATCAGCCTACTCTTTTGCCTGTGGTATCACCAGCCTTTTGCTGTCCTGAGTAATAGTGTATGTACTGCATAAGTGATCTAGCCTTTGCCAAAACCAGCTCTTCAGGAATCCTTTTTTTTTTTCTTCCAAACACACAGATATATTTGTATTACTAATATTCCCTCAGTTTTGTCTCTGTAACATGTTTCTGAACAGTTCTAAATTCATCACAGCATCTTACAACAAAAAAAAAGATTAAATTTTTCTCTCATGGTTCATTGATTTTTTTTTTTTGACCAAAAAAAAATGTAAAATCATAAAAAGTAGTGTGAAAACATTTTATTTTAATAATCTCTATTTTAGTGGTTTCAAAGTATGTGTTCCTATAGTTACATAAATATAAGAAAATATTTGAGTGTTTGTGTATATGCACTTACCCTCTCATGATACTGCTTTGTTCTGCTGTCAAAACCCACTTTGATTCATTGTGCCAACTACATGGATGATCTGTTCCCTGATGATGTTTCCAGATGATCTGAGTCACGTACAAAATATTCTCAGAGGCTTTCTTTATACGTTCATAAAAAATTCTAGGTAGAATCCATTGCATTAAATAACTCCAAAAAGGGTGCCTTTTCCCCTAGTCACTGTATAAACTTGACTTTTCCTCTGGTGCATAGCTCTGGCTGAAATATTTTTACTCTTAATTTTTAAAAGGAATGTGTAAGCTATGTTTTATTTTAACGATGCAAGTAAATACAAAGCTATTGTCATAGATTTCCTGATGTTCTTAAAACTTCTTTAAACCCTCACAGTCGTAATCCTGTTTTTCATAGATTATGAATCTGACATTGTTTTTATTAGATAGAATATTCTTAAGTCCCTCTACATAGCATGTCAAATAATGTGCATGTGATTAACTTAACCTCAAATTTAGCTGTAAAATTGCTATAAATCAATAAACTCAGAGAGTATTTTGATTTAAAACAATATTTTGTCTAGTTCAACAAAGCACAGACCGAAGGGGGATCCATGCCTTCTAAAGTGAATACAGCACGATGTAGTGTAAGTGAATAAAATATCTTCTGAAGTGCTTTAGATGAGGGTACAAGTTCTGCATCAGGATGCTATAAATTTGTTAAGATCATGGCTTTCTGTGTATCCCTTATCAACCTATAATCTCCTGATTGTTGCCTGTTTTTCAACAGCTGAGGAACAGTAATCCACACTTGCTTATCTCTCTTAATCACAGCCTCATGGTGCTAGAGCTCCCTGAGCCTTTAATTCCCTCTTAGAGGCGTAACAGAGTGGAAAGTAAACAAAGACGAATTTGCAACCTTCAACATTGCTAATTTGCTCTGATGTCAGAATATTTAAACAGGCAAGGACTTGGGAATTATTTGATCACGACTGATTTTAGTCTAATGCATGTGAAAAGGCTGAATCTGGGAAGGTTGTGCAAAATGACAGGCGTCCCAAGAGAGGTTGACTGAGGGTTTCTTCTTTAAACAACAATGGATCCATCATTTTTCAGCTCTGGGTCCTGTGTTCATGCTGTGTATTTTTGTTTGCATTTTTAATGTAACTTTTTGAATATGATATAGGTTTTCTTAAAAATTCCTCATTTACTTCCTCGTTTATAGGTGTCAGAAGCCCAATCTTTAGGCTTGTTATTGCATCTGTTCACTGTGTAATGGGCGGGAGAGATAAAGATCCCTATTTAAAAAGCTTTGTCTCTCGTCACGTTTTTGTATCATCTTGACAGCCTAATGTATCCTGAATACTTTCATATGTAAAATGATTGATAACTTGATCTTCAAATTATTTTAAATTACATAGTTGACATTTATGCATGTATATATGTGTACATACTTGCTGGATGGGAAAGGATGTTATCTTGAATTATATATTTTGTGCACGCTTCATCTACCACAGAGGTGATATGCTTACACATACATACACACTATCATATACATATATTCATCTGTCCCCATAGCAAATAGCTATGTGTCATTACCTGAAACAGATTTGATGAATAAGCAAGACAAAGTAGTGGGATTTTTTGTTTGTTTGTTTGTTTGTTTGTTTTTCATACATTTTCTTCCATTTTCCTTTATAAGATCTTAATTGTCTGTTTTGTGCATGTGCAATCACTTATTTTTTTGTTGTTTACAGAACAGTTAATGCAGCATACCTATTGTTATCAGGACAAATGTCTGATGCTCTCTTAATTATTATATATTGTTTTGTTTATCTCTGTTCTGGTTGAATGACTTGTGTTTCTGAAGCGTGTCTGATGATGATTTCTTCTTTTCTTCTTAGTGTGTATCATTTGGGATATTCCAGGGAGAGACGTGTCTGGGAAGCCAGCCTTTTGCAGTCACTCTCTGCACTGAGATTACAGCACTGGGCTATTTGTGTTTCTCCTCATCCCTGTTTCTCTCTGTCTCTCACTCTCTCCAGCTGGTGTAAATGACTGCTGCTGCCTCCCAGAGCAAGATAACCTGCTCAGTCAGCTGGAGCCCCCTGCGGACAGCTGTCTCGCTTTTAGCTGATGGAAAAGTGCTATAACCGCTGAATGGAAGAGCGTGGAGCAGCAACCATACGAGCAGGAGTAGCCGCCGCCGCCGCCGCCGCCGCAGCAACAAGAGCGAGCGAGGACTCTATTGTTCCCTGGTGTTAAACAGTTTTTCCTTTTCAACTGCCATGCACAATAGCGGGAGAGAGGTTTCCAGTCCCTTCCTCCCCGTGAAGAAATTCTGAAGAGGGGAATATTATTTGAAGAAGGTTTCGTGGTCGTGCTGCGGGTTTTGGAGGCAGCAGCAGGCTGCTGGAGGCATGGGGTTGAGTGAGGGGAGCGCTCCTTTCTGCCGTGGTCCAGGGGTTTCTGCTGTGCCAGCCCGGTGCGTGGGAGTTCTCATGCTTCTGCTGCTGGGAATCTGGGACGCTCGTGCACAAAGTGAATTTCAAACTTCATCAGTGTATTTGTGGAAGACCGGTAAGTAAGGATGCTGTGATAACACAACAGCAGTGTATTTAGGTTTTGTTGTAAGTAATAACCTTTTTGTGTGCTTTGTTTATGTGGAGGGAGAAAGTTAATCTAAATTACTAATGCTTACTGGTAGGATTATAGGGGGAAAAAAATAGGTCATCTTTCAGGATTCCACCATCCAAGCAAATATTGCAATTAAAAAACCACACATTAGTGACTCTGTGGCACTATTTCTGGGATCTCTCATGTGTTTTCTCTCTGTGTCTTCTGAGGTTTTTCATTTTGTTTAGCACCTCTGTCTTGTACATAAAGGTCAGAGTATTAGTGCCTGTCCACAATAGGAAGGAACGTTGATTACAATTGGAGTCAGCATCGTTAACAGTGCTCTAAAAATATTGACTTTTCACAAAGAAAGGTGTAATTCAGCATGTCTAATCTTTGTGCCCTGTGCTGACATGTAATATATTCAGTGTGGTAATTGATGGGGAGTTGGGTTTGTTAAATTTAGGTTTGTTGCACAGTATATAGGACACGTGAAAGCTAATGATGGATTAGGTGAAATAATCCAAGTGGTGCCAGATCTCATAACCAAAGAGCCAAAGGCAAATAGGCTATGTGGATTCAGCACCACAGTAGATGGATAATTTCCTCCTCTTTGATCCTAATGAGTTACGTGTCTGTTTTAAGGATTGCATAGTCATAACAGTGTTTCAGCCTTAACTCTGCATTAAAAATCTGTGGGGAATTTTCCTGTGTCTACTAATATATTACATTAATTCAGGACTTTAGCAGTGATGAATATGTGTATTTTAGTTGTCTTGGTATAGTTTTAGTTCCTATGTAAGTAGAGTCAAACTCTCCTTTAGGAAATTTAAAAAATTCAAGCCAGGAAATATTTCTCATTGGCTTTGTCAGTTGTCTTTCTTCCCTGTATATTGCCAGAAATAAAACAATCAAAAAAGTAGTAGTTTTGTTTAAAAAATGCTTTTCTGCGAAAAGATAATATAATAGCAAGAGAGAGTGCAAATTAATCATTTGTCTGAAAAACAACTTTGAGAAGACAGTCTCTTTCCTGGATAGAGGGACCCAGCCTTCTGCCACAGAAGCAGATCAATTTACAATTACAGTCATATCCTGAATTTTTTAAGAGGCTCCATCTATCCAGCAGCTCAGGGAGGAGATTAAAAGGAAATTCATTTAAACAAGAAGACAAGCTCTCCAATAACACCAGAAAGAGAAATCTGAGGAAGGGAAAATCCTTTGCAACTTTCACTTGTGACTGAAAGATGGGTTATACAATGACAGTGACTCTTTTTTTTTTTTTTTTAAGCGCTGAAAAATTAAAAACACCATTTCCATTTCCATTACAGATTTGTAAATGTTCAGCACACACTTAAAAAGAGATGAAATACATGCACAGGTTTATGCAAAAGCACAGTAATAATGTGGCATTTTCTTACAGCATTTTAAATTTACCCTTATTGCTAGCATCAATAGGATAAACTCTCCAGCATTTTATTACATCTCCATTTAACAGTTTAAAGGATCGTATTTAAAAATGTTAAAAGGTCGAGGATAATAATATTTCTAGTTAACTACTACTTAAGATCATGTGCTGTCGATTTGCCATGGACTTGCTTTGCTATCCACTTACTTTGCACATAGTACACGTGCTCCGAAGTCATGTCAGTTAAACCAGCAGGAAGGAAACTGGGCTGGCTTTTGTCTTCTACCTCTTTTATCCTATCCTGGCAAAGACTGCTCTTAAGAAACTTTTGTGTAAACAGGTATGATCTAATTACTTTGCCTGGTGAAGAGCTATTCTTCCCTTCAGTTTCTTTCTGTGAACTCTGTCCTCTGTTTTGCCTGCAATAAGAAATACTGCAGGCATAACATCAGTGATTTGATGATAACATGATGAATAACAAGTAATGAAAAACAAGAGTGGCTCTTTTCAAATGATGAATGGCAAGATGCTGTGAATAAGGCAGTGCATCTCTGTTTGGCTTAAATGAAATTTTTGCAGTCTTTTTCGTAGCTGTTTATTGAATTTTTTTGTTTTCTCCCTCCTCTTGTGAGAGGATCTAGAAAGTGAACTGGGAGAATTGCTGGTCAGTGATCTGAAGGAATATCTAGTATAGGATTTAGAAAGTTCAGCTAAAGTATCAGAAGCAATAATAAAACTGAACAGTAGTGAGCTCATACAATTCAGATGATATTTTACTTCTCCTTCTTTGAGGGAGACAGGGTAGGGGAATGTGTAGCTGAGACTTTGTCTAGGAAGTCAGCTTCATTATATGCCTTTTGGGACCAGTTATGTCCATTTTTTGAGAACCATGCTTTTTTTTTTGTGTTGAATTAGTCTGTCTTCAGCTTTTGTAAGTGCTGTTTATGACCTGCATCCATCTGTTTTTTTATTTCTAAAGATTTTTGAAATAATGTCTTGCTGTATGCTACTCCATGTCTTCTGTACTGGTTTACTGCACTGAGTTTTCTTAAGGATGCCCTTGACAATAATCTACAATGGTTGTAAGGTTTGAATTGAGGCATTCTTTCTCCTATAGAATAATAGTGTGGAGGTTTATGTTGTTGGTTGGTTTTTGTTTTCTGATTGTTTCATTTGATTTGGCCTTTTTTCTTGAGGGGTTGGTGTTTTGTTTGTGCAGTTTGGGCGGATTTTTTGTTGCATTAGGTGGAGGGGAGGAGTGTTCTTCAAATTTGAAGTGTTTGTTTCCAATCTATGAAAATCTCTCAGGGGTCATGACTTCCTGTTTACTACCATCCTCCTGTGTACTGCCATAAAAATTGGAGGTTTTTGCAATACTCAAAAGTTTAACCTTTTGGGTTCTCAATTATCATTGGGTCAGCATGAACAATGTTGTAAACAATCTGCCTTGGGCAGGGAGACTGAACTAAAACTTATTTCCAGAAATCCCTTCTAATGACCCCCATCTTGTGGTATGGGTGCCACCACTAAGGCATTTCTACTTCTCCAACTGAAACCGCTTTGAAATTTTGACTTTTGTAACTTTTTTTTATCTCTTGAGAGAATGGGTATTTACTGTTCTGGTGTGTTTAATGGACCTGCAGAGTTTTGAATGGCATTAGATGAACATAGTTGATCATAGTTACTAGTGTTCAAACTAGGTTTCTCACCAACATTCTCATTCCATACCATGCGGACGTGGTGCATGCAATTTATTCAGTTACAAATACACAGCTGGTTCATTTGTGTGGTCACTGGGAAAGTCAGCTTGTTTTTTTGACATGAACTAAAGCAAAGTTATGAAACAGCTAGATTCCCAGAGTTTAGTCATGATGTATGTCTGCTTGATGATATGAGCTATAGAACAGCAGCTTTTAGCAACTCATGGATGAGAAGCTGTGGTACTAAGGGCTGGTGATTCTGTTGATGTGAGGTAGACACACACTGTCAAGTGTTGAACTTTTCAAGTTAAAAAAGATTTTTAATTACCTGTTTTGTTCATCAGTAATTGCCTTCTCTGATTCTACTGATTTAATTTGCAATGAATAATTGTTTGATTCAGGTTCTACACTGCTACACTGAATTTCTGTGAGTATCTGAAACGTTTTAAATTTCATTCTTATTCTACCTTAACCATTATGATTTTCTTTTGAGTTTTACTGAATATTATTGAATTGTTTCTATTTATGCACAAAAAAAAGGATGTATCTATGTGCTACAACTCAGAAAAAAGCACATGTTAACTTTTATTAGATTTTATTGTCCAGTTTGTTTTATTTTTAGAGTGATGTTGGGTTTTTTGACCATGGTTCAGTTTATACAACACCAAGTCTGCTGGCAACAAATGGGGTCCACCTGTCTTGAAGTTTGAAAAAGAATCTTAGCTCAGGAGTTTACAGGGCTTGTTGAGAGAACTTTAAACTAGATTTGAAGGGGGATGGGAACACGGCCAGGCTCAACAGAGATAAGGTGTGGGAAGGGGAGAACTATAGTGACCACTCTAGTAGCAAAAGGAAGCTTAAAGAGGGAATACCTCAAGCAAGCACAAGCAGCCTAAGACATAATTACAAGACAGGGCTATGGGTCATCCCTTTGCACCCCTACTGGGATATTGATGCAATCAAATACTTCTGTGAAGTGCCTGTACACCAACTCACACAGTATGAGGAACAAACAGGATGAACTAGAGATATGTGTGCAGTCACAGGGTTTTGATCTCAGTGCAGTTAGGATGTGGTGGGATAGCTCACATGACTGGAATGTTGTCCTGAAGGGCTACACACTGTTAAGGAGAGACAGACCAGGAAGACACAATGGTGGAGTTGCCCTTTATGTGAGGCAACACTTGGCGTGTATCAAGCTCTGTCTTGGGATGGATGATAAGCAAGTCCAGAGCTTATGGTTTAGGATAAAGGGACTGACTAGTAAGGGTGACACAGTTGTGGGTGTTTGCTGCAGGCTATCTAATCAGGAGGAAGAAGTTGATAGGGCCTTCTACAGGCAGCTAGAAGCAACCTCAAAGTCTTGGGCACTGGTTCTTGTGGAGAACTTTAACTACGCTGACATGTGCTGGAGAAGCAAGACAGCAAAGCACAAATAGTCCAGGATGTTCCTGGAAAGCACTGATAACAACTTCTTGTCACAGACAGTGGACGATCCCACAAAGAATGGTGTGCTGCTTGACCTACTAACAAACAGGGGAGGCCTCGTTGGCTATGTGAAGGTTTGGCTGTAGTGACCACCAGGTTGTGGAGTTCAGTATGAGACGAGAAGGAAACAGGGCAGCAAGTAAGACTACAACCATGGACTTCAGGTGAGCTGACTTTAGCTTCTTCAGGGATCTTGGAAGAATCCTAGGGGAAGAGGCCCTGCAGGCAGAGATGTCCAAGAGAGTTGGTTGATATTCAAGCATCACTTCCTCCAGAATCAAGAATGATGTCATCCCAATGAGCAAGAATTTGGGCACCGGGGGAAAGAGACCTGCATGGATGAATAAAGAACTCCTGTCCTTTCACAAGTGTAAGCAGGAAACAGAGAGGAGACAGATGCAGGGTCAGAACACTTTGAATGAATATAAAGAGATTTTCAGAGTAAGTAAAAACTGAGACAAGGAAGGCCAAGGCCCATCTGCAATTAAATCTGACCAGGGATGTCAAGGACAACAATAAGGTCTCTTCCAAATACATCAATAACAAAAAGAAAACAGAGGATAATGTGGGCTTGTTACTAAATGGAGGGGGCACCTCATAAAAGAGGATGCAAAGAAGATATATTTACTGAATGCCTTCTTTACATTGGTCTCTACTGATGAGATGAGCACTCAGGAATCTCTGACCCAAGAGATCAAGGTAAAGCAATGTTGGAAGGAAGAATTTGCCTTGGTCAAGAAGGATTGGGTTAGAGAACACCTAGACAAACTCACCATCCACACATTCATGGGCCCTGACAGGTTGCATCCATGAGTGTTTAGAGAGCTGGCAGACACCACAGCTGGACTGCTCATAATCATCTTTGAATGGTTATGGTGATCAGGAGAAGTGCCTCAAGACTGGTGGAAGCAAACGTCACCCCAGTCTTCAGAAAGGGCTAGAAAGAAGACCCAGGGAACTACCTGCCAGTCAGCCTCACCTCAATCCCTGGGAAGGTGATGGAACGTGTCATTCTCAAGGCCTATCCACATGGATGACAAGAAAGTGCTAAGGAGAGTCAGCATGGATTCACTAAAAGTAAATCATGTTTGACCAACCTGATTGCCTTCTACAATGGAAAACAACTACCTGGTTGGACGAAGGGGCAACAGTGGATATTGTCTACCTGAATACGAGGAAGAATGTCTTCTCTGGGTGGGAGACCACACACTAGAATGGATGGCCCAGAGAGGTTGTGGAATCTCCCTCACTGGGGATGTTCAAGGACTGTCTGAACACAATAGTGTTCAGTGTGCTCTAGGATGACAGGGAGGAGATGACTCATTGTGGTCCCTTTCAACCTGGCCCCTTCTGTGATTCTGTGATTTTCATATTCAAAGACAGTTTATGATCTTGTTTATACTGCCCACCATGAGCTAAGATATTGATGTATCTGTAAGTTTTGCAGTGAACAATGTGATGACTGTTGATTCCTAAATAAAGACTGCTATACAGTTTTCACTCTTTCAAAACAAGAAGATGCATATTTTTTTCTTGCTCTGTGATTTCATCATGCAGGACATATATATCCCCTTTCTGTACACAGCAGACTAAGCATAGACATTTCTTGCCACATGAGAACTCTCCTTTATTTCTTTCTACCCTGGATTTCATTTGTTTTTCTTAAATCAACATGGTCATCTCTAATGTGCTGTCAGTGTTGGGTGTAATGCCTTCCTGCAGTTACTAGTATAATTACTGAAGCTCTGCACAAAGTCAGCAAGGTTTGATCACACTAGAATTTCATCTTCCAGCACCTTGAAGTCATGTGCATTACTCTTTTGAAGTGGAAGATGCAGCACTGGATTGGTATCTCAATCAAAAAAAGTAATGAGAAAAAAAATTCAGGGGGTAATACCTTTGCCAGAAGTATCTGTTTTAAAGACTACTAAAATATATGTTGGTGTAGCTCTGCAAAACTATTTTAGCTACGTGCAATTGTGTAACACCAAGACTTGATCTTATGTGTAACAATTTCAGTAGAACATTTTCCCCTTCTTTTTAACAAAGGTAGAAATTGAAATAGGCTTTCTATGGGTAAGAGTGTCCTTTTAAAATTAAAATGGAAAAAGAAAAAGTCACTATTTCCTGAAGAAACCAATTACGTTTCTATGTCTTCATGCTTATGTTAAGTGACAGTATGTGAGAATTGTCCTTAGATGATAACTTGTTCAACCTTTGGTGCATTTGAGAATCAGAGGAAAGGCAATGATATGAATGTAGGCAACATACAGAAGATCACAGGTACCCTTTGGGTAGTGGAGGCCTTGAGTGAAATCAGTGTGCCAGGTGGTTTCCAGTGAGACCAGAGGGGTGTTGCAAGCTCTGCAATCCAAGAGTTCTTCTGAATCAGTTTCTGAGCATTTTTAGGTAGCAACCTGTGATTTTTCCTAGTTCCACTGCCTTGGGAAGATGACTTCACAGGGACCTTCTACTTCAATAGCCTATAAACAAAGGTTTTGCTGTTTCAAGGTGGGAACCAAAGCACGCTTTTTCACTGCTTGATATGAACTTGGGTCTCAATACTCCCCTGATTTTTAACTTCTTAGTTTCCCACTTACCCACAGAGAAGAAAAAACACAACATCTGCACCATTACATTCTTGTCAGGTTTTACATTCTAAGACCCAAATGTATTTTAAAAGTAGTTTGGTGCCACAAGTGGAATTAGAGAGAGAAGCGTTTTCAACACTTCTGAAATTCCTCTTCTAGCACCTTTGGTGGCTAAAAAACATAAAATCACTGAATTTTATTTTATTTTGCCTTTATATGACCCTAGGACTGTCCTTATTTTCAGCACACTGAGTGTCCCTATTTCATATTAATGCCTGAGGAGGATACAAGTCTTTCCTAGGACTGGCAGTCCAGCAGGCATTTCAAAGTGTATCTAAATACACAGTAACAGGAATTACCAGAAGGGAAGGAGGAGAGAGAAAAAATTACCTAATCAGACCTCTGATTAAAGCGCTTACCTTTCAAGGGCCGGTCAGCTTGTTTGTTGAAGCTGTTCCATCACATAGATGAAAATTCCTCATTTTTTCCAATATTTTACTCTTATTTTTTTTCAAAACCAGAGTAAGGACTTTTTGCAGTAATCACAACTTGAGACCAGAGACAGATAAGGCTGTGTCAGTAACTAAGAAACTCCTGATTTTAAAGAGATTATGAAGAAATTATCTGAAGAGGAGGATTAGATGTGAAGGCCTAGGGAGAATGCTGAATGAGAAAAAGATGTTTTATCTTGAGGCCTAACTGTCAGGAAGGGAATTGACATATGATGATGAAAGAGGGCAATGAGGACCTCTTCAAGGGAAAATAAAGCCCTAGGTGTGGCGTGGTATCTATGCATCCTTGAGGAGAGAGGTCAGTCCAGATTTTCAAACTGTCAGTGAAAAAGGTGTCTTTGAGGATTCATCTCTTTGATTCTCTGATTGTTGGTTACAGAATGAGATAAAAAGAATATTAGTAGAAACTGCATTTTGTCGCCTTTTCAAAAAATAAAAATTATTCAAGCAAAGTGTGCTAAACAGACTTTACTGTTGAATATAAATAATCCTTCAGGATGGAATGTGATTAAATGTTGGTTACATATGCCCTGCATAAATTCATATTAATTAGAATTTATAACTTTTATTGCATTCTGTAATGTGCATCTAAGCAACCACGCTGTTTGCTGTCTGTCTTCCAGTTAAATCTGACTTTTATGTAGTCAAATGGGTCTTATCTATCTATGCCTTGAATAAGGAAATATTCATTTTCATTAGGCATGTTAATCACTGTTGCTCTTTGCCCTCATTTAAAAAGTGTCCTTTCAGATTTTCTATTCAACAGAAATTTTGCAAAGCATGTATTAAGTCTTTGATAAATTCAAAAGGTTTGTAGTGCAGCATGGCTACAAAAAATTTGGCAGAGATGCAGAAAATGACTTCTTTAAGGAAATTATTTATAAATGTTGTTTAGTAATCTTATTTAACAAAATCAAAGTAAATATTTAGATGTTTGGAGAAAAATGTTGTGCTGCTGAAATTCCTTTTCTTATGTAGTTACTTTGCCATATTTGAAATAGGAAAATAGAAAAGAGTGTGGCTGACATTATAAGCCTTTAGTTAAGATAATTAAGTACTATGTGCAGGAATAATGGTTGATTTCACTTATAGGATAGCATTTTGAAGCTGTCAGAAAAGTGGAAAATGGTAGTTGATCATGTAACTGGTAGAAGAGGATGTCTGGATTGTTTTCAACAAGTGCCCTGGAATGCTTATGTTAACTGGATCAGCCGAATCCCCCAGCTCATGGGAATGCTGGACTAAGAGAATGCCTCAAAAGTTAGGGGTTGTTTTGTTCTGCAGGCTGGCTACTCCAGTGTTGGATTAATTCAATTTTTTTAGTATCTTGTAGACCAGGGTTTAACTTTACAGTTCGCTACTCCACTGGGTGTTGATGTGGTCTTTTATCCTGCTTATCGACTCAGTTGTTCAGATAACAGAAGTGTGTATCTTTTAACACAATAACTCCAGATTGAATAGAAAGCCCAATTCCCATTATATAAAGTATAGTATTACTTATAAGAAAAACAGTGTATTTTGAGGTAAAATTTGCCATGGTATAAATTAAATTATGCATTAAACTTTGTATTGTGAGAAAGTAGTTTATGGGGTAAAGGACAGTGCACGTATTTATCCTGTTTATTGAAGGTTATGTCCTGCATTCACAACTTTATTTGTGTCTTTTTTTATTTTTCTGGTATTCTTTTGTGGTCTGTCCACAAACAAGTCTTCTACTTGTAACAGGTCTGAGAGATCCTTTTTATGGATGTATGTCCAGTCAAGATCTCTGTTTCTTAGTGAAGCGGAAAAAAAGTGGTGGGTTCCTTAGGTGGGTAGAGATATGTTTAAATTTACAGTAACAGAAGTTGAAGATCCGGTGGTTTTGTGTAGCACCTCAGAGAAAAGGCAATGGTCTGACAGAGCCTCCAATGGGAGGCAGCAGTACCATTAACTTGGATTTTATTTATGGATTCTTCTTTCTCTTTATATCTGTTTCTGTCTAGGGAGACAGAAAAAAATATATGAAGTTACTTAAATAATGGAAGAATTAGAAGAGAGAAACATACAGAAACCCTAAGAAACCATTTTACTGGGTAAAATTTTTCCTAAAGAATCACAATTAACAGTATTGTACGGATATTAAAACATAGTCAAACAAAAGTTCATGTAAGCAGTTTTGCTACTACACTAACACAAATTATTCTCTCCTAGAAATCCTGTTGTTTACCACTTTCATATGAATAGTTTTCAGTGTTAAATTTACCAGTGTGTGGAATTTCATGCAAACTCCAACAGGCATTTACTGTAGCAATCAGCACGTTCTCAGCAATAATTAACACAGTGATTTTTTGGTGTGGCTTACATTGCTAAAAATTTTCAGTAGATCACAGTAGCTGTTTTCTTTTTTTAATTTGCTTTCTGTATTTTTTGAGCATTGCCAAGATTGTTTTGGTGGTTTTATGGCTGTGGAATAGAGAAGGAAGTTTGGGTGTATTTACATGGATTTAGGGGAGGAGTGCCTTTAGATGCAGCCCTTATTGACTGGCTTGAGTGGAGATTTCTTGTGTGATCCCATGTGAATGGTGTTGCAGAAAGCAAGCTTTCAAATGTCCAAATATCTCTAAGAGTTTTCCATAGGTATTTTGAACTGGTAGGAAATGTAGTAGATAGTTTGCTTGTATTACGTAAATTGAATTTAAAGGTGTTTATTGGAAATGGTTTCTGATGTAATGAGACATACCTAAACATTTTAGATTGATGACATCTGCTAACCCAGTGAGAAATTTCTTAGTGAGAGACGTTAGTACATTCTACCTCCGGTATTATGCAAAATGAAATGTTTATATTAGTGAACAATAAAGTAACTCTCCTTATGTGTGCTGGGGAATAGCTATTTTACCACCAAGCCATTAGAGAAATAAAGAATAGAACAGAGAGAGATTGTTTTATAATGGCTTATGTTTGTACAGTGCCTAGCACAATTGAATTCTCTCCATTTGCTGGTGTTCCTGTGTACCACAGCTTAATACAAAACAACATAATTAAGACTTGTTAAAGACGCTGTTTACAAAGATATGAAGATAAATTATTAACATTCTAAAAGAACTTTCAAATAATGCCAAGTGCTAAAAGTGGTTCAAATAGCTGATATCAAGGTGCCATACTAGAGGACTGTGGAAGAGAAAGTTATTTCCACAGTAAAATAGTGTTATGAAGAACCTTGGAAAGCAGACTGTTTGTGTAATAGTTCTAAAATGCATTGCAGGGAGAAGATGTCTTCAATAGTAAGAGGAATGTTTTTAAATGTTACTTAGCATTTCTACTTCACAGATTTGGTAGTCATCCCTTCTATTTGTGAGTAGAAAAACTCTTGTTTTGAATTTGTTATGAATATGCTTGATTATTCTAAAAGATCACTTGAGTTATGTAAAATTTTGCTTGTTTTGCAGTTTATTACTGGTGGTTTAGTCAAGTGTACATTTTGATTAATTTTGTCCCATTTTATTCTGTTTCACTTGATTTTCATGTAGTTTTCAGTCAAAATAATTCCTATATTAGAGGAAGAGGTGGAGGAAGAGGGGAAAAAGTCAGAACATTAAGACTGCTACATCTTGCAACTAGGAGCATGAACTATTTGCAAAATTAGCATTATAAGTTAGTCCAGTGGCTAGATCTTGAATCAAGTCTCAGCCTTGCAAATGGTTTTCAGTGGTGACGTTGGGAATCTCTTTGCTCATCTGTAAAGGGACATTTATGTGAGTATAGTTTTCTGTTGATCTGTACAAAAACAAAACAGAAGAAAATTTGAGTGTTGTGATTTTTTGATACAGTTATCAGACAGTACCCAAGAAACCAACACTTGTGCACATATGTAGTATTTGCCTTATGCAAGCAAAAATGGATGTACTGTGAGAGACCAAGACACTTGAGATATGGGAAGAAAGAAGTTAACATGAGTGGAGAATACAAACATGAAAAGCATGGGGCAAGCAACCAGCAGCTTTGTTTTCTGTTGAAATAAAAAGTTTAGTATCGATTGTGAACTTGAAAACCCAGGGGGCTGAGAGAAGGTGAAAATTTCTGTGTGAACAGATGTGGATGTTTTTAAAATAACATGGCTTTTCTAATGAATCTGTCTGAAGCTATTTTCATGCAGTATTTCCAACAATACCTGTAGCTGTGTGTGCCTCTTGCATGTGTGATATGTACGTGATGGTCTGAAGACATTGTTGAACAACGCTCTATGGTTCCAATGGCATTACTTCAAAACAAGCATAATAGTATCTAAGTTGTCTTCTTCTCCCTGACTAAAACAGTGGCACAGCTTGAATTTGTGGTCACATCTAATAAGAGAAGTGTATTTTTTTATATACTGCTAACTGCTTTTCAGAAATTCCAGCTTCACTGTTGCTGAGCTTACGCCTTTTTTTTTGTTGTTTGTTTTGTTTTTGTTTTTGGTTTTTTTTGGTAATACTAAATGACATTTAGTCAGGATTTCTATTTAGATGGCAGCATTGGAAAGACTTATTCCTGTAAGATGAGTTTGGTGCCATGCAGAAGATAATGAAAAGAAGAGGAGGGAGAGTGACAAAGGGACAGATCATGCAAGGTAGATTTGTAGTCTTTAACTTGACGTGGATGAATGACTCACGGCTCTCCCTATTTCAACTTGATATATGAATGTCAGTACCTTGGGAGTAGTTTGGGTACCTGAACCATAAAGCTAGGAAATTCAGGTTATCTTCTGTGCTCTACTTGCACATCTTTGTAGGGAACTGCAGGAGAATGCTATGGGCTGTGCTGTAAAATAGTAAGTTCTCTGAAAATCTGCAAAGTGCATACCATGACAGATTTGTATGGGTGATTTGCATATTTACTATTTATAAATGCTTCATTCCGCCCCCCCCCCCCCCCCCGTGGAAATATACTTTAAAAGCATCATAGAAGAAATCTAGATGGTGAGTATATGGACTAATTATAACTCTGTCTAGGTTCTTTTGTCATAGTACAGAATTAAGCCAGAATCTGTACCAGATACACAGCCAATTACCTGTGGTGGAAGTAACTCTAAAATGATTATTTTGTTATATGATTATAAGGTAACTTGTTTTTTGAGATGGCATCACTTTTGTCTTCTTAACTCTGCAAGAAGTTAATTTTATTGCTCTGAGGTTGTGATGTCGTAAATGCCTTCCCTTGAAAATGCTGTATTTTCTACATTACATGCTTCATACTTTGTTCTGAACAGTGTACTGCTCAGCTTCTCTCTTAACAGTAAAGTAATAGTCTTTAAGGATTATGGTCCAAAAAAGCCAAAATTGAGTAGTAAATATTTTACCTTTTGAATGCAGAAGTAGGTTTTCAAAATAGGTGTGTTTTGCTGAAACCTCACATGTAAAGAGACATTGCTGATAAGAAATGCAGTAACGATCCAGTGAACTAAAAATTACTTCCATGCAAGCAGAAAAAAATCTCTCAAAATGACAATCTGTTGCTTACATAATGTCTTCATCACTCACTTTTAAGAAATGGGTTTGTTCATATCAGTGAGAAGTATTTTGTATTATTATGAGACTAGAGACAGACAAAACAGTGAACCTGTGTCAGAGGAAATGACATATTGTCATTGTTCATATATAGACACTATTTTGTGTGTAAGCCATTTTAAGAAAGATGATAGTAGATAATTTGCTTATAAAGTAGCTTATGTATCTTCTGCAAAGGTTGTATGTGTGCCTTCTGCACAGGTATGGAGTACAGTCTATATATAATCCCCTGAGACCGATGAGTAGCATGCCTAGAGGAAGGCTTTTATTAACAAAATATGGATTTAAGGAGAACCTGAGATGAAAAAAAGGTGCAACTTAATTAAAAAGAATATATTAAAAGGAAGAGCAAAGAATGAGTTTTCAGTCTTGTCAAGCCTGTATTAGTTGCTAATGCAATTCAGTGTTGCAATTTCTTTTCCTTTTAGGACATACATTCATCACCTTTTATGTAAATGCTATCAGAGAGAGTTATTTTGGAAAGAAAAGACACAATATATTAAGAAGCCATAAAAAAAGATGCCCTGCTTTCTGTATAATGAATCAGATAATGTAATGCCTTTTTGTTAACTTTTTTTTTCCAGTGAAACTAGGTGGAAAGAAACAAGCTATCGTTCACTAAGGCTTATTAAATCTCAGAATGTTATTAAAGTAGTTTAATCTAGTCACGTATCTGGAAAAAACCCCCCATACAACCCCAAATATAAAAAGTGGAGTTCAGAGCATAAAAGATAGCATGTCAATTAAAAAAAAATTCTTTTGTGTTATATCACTACAGTGCGTTTGGAACTGGAAGGCAGAGAGTTCATGTAATTTCATGCAGTTGGTTATGAAGGAGAAGTCCACCTGAGGTAGAAGTGTTGCTTTTGAATTTTTAAAATAAAGATGAAGAAGGCTCCCCAAAGATAGAAACTCATTAAGAAAGCCAAGAGCTTTTGGGAGAATATGTTCTGTTCAGGGTGGTTTTCTGTTCCCCACTTTGTATGTCTCAGAGCACACTGGAGCTTCTAATGAAAAAATAATGCAGTTCATTAATCTGGAAAAACTTCCGAAAGTAGCTACATTCTCACAGTATTCTGGGAATTAGTTTGAACATAATTGGTTGGATGTCAATATTAAATAGCACTCTAATGAAAAAGGAAATGCTCAAGCTATGATAGTTTGCTGCCTGTGATGAAAAATTTAATGAGGCTGAATAATTAACCCCTTCTCTCTTCTTTCTTCACAATCTGCCATGTCTTTTCCAATCTCTGCTTTACATTTATTGTAAATATTTTGAGCAGTAGGATTTCTATCAGTAATAGACAGACTACACTACTGTCCATGTAGCACACTATAGCAAACTATAGTTTGATTTTTCTCTGTAGTCCTTTTTACCTTCATGGCTGGATTACTCAAGAAGAGTATTTGTCAGTTGTCATGCCCCTCAGCTATCACTTAGCTGAACTGCACTTAGTGAACTCTAATCTTTCTTGATAAATCAACCAACTAGAGTTGAGCCGAGCAGCACAGGATCCGCCATTTACATAACGGTTTTTCTAATTGGTTTAATGTGACTTTTATCTTCGGACTTCAAGTTGAGAATTGCTTCTTTCTGAGATATGATCATTGCCCAAATACATATACTTTCCAGTTACTGAGTTACTCTTAATTACTTATTAAATAAATTTATGAAGCACATGGAAATTTTTTCGTGGAGAACCTATTTTAAGAAAATAAAGCAATGAAACAACAAAGAAGAACAAAACAACACATACAAAGAGAAAAGCCACAAACTCACATTATTTGAGAAAAGGACGTTTTCCTCTGATAACTAAGTTGCCACTGAGTGATAGAGTATCAGTTTGGTATGCTATGCACTGTTTTCTTAAATATTTTGAACTCTAGGTTAAGTACAGATAGTCAGATGAGAAATGAAACATTCAGACTAGTTCTTTAAAACACAGTAAGTTTTTGCAGAATTTTACTGAGTTTTCAAATCTGTTCATGTTTTTTTTTTTTTTTTTTTTTTTTTGGTAGTTAAAGTTTTTTGGTTCTCATCCCAGTTTCTCACATGGCTTGTCTTAGCACTTCCATATCCTACCCATTTTCTGTCTCAGTGGGCTAATAGATGCTGTATGAGGTGTTTGTCCTCGTGACCTGGGTCTGTTTTAGCTGCCTGTTCCATAACTGCTCAGTATTCTGGAGAAGAAACATGCTTTCACTGCCACACACACCTACCTGTATCAAGAAATAGTGGTTCACCCTTTTTGTGATATTGTGGTGCTGCACTTCCAAAGAGAAAAATGAGCCACTAAGACATTCTTATTTTATCTCATGCTTTCAACATCAAAGAATTTTTATCAGAAATGAATTGATATTAGAAGACAGAGCCTGTACCGTTTGGGTGCTTTTATTAATGATGCTCTAGATCTGGATAAGTTACAAACCCTGAATATCAGTCACATGATGGCAATGCAAACGTGGATTTTAATATTCAACTGCACTTCACAGAGACATTTGGTGCTTCAGAAAACTGCTGTTTCTTTAGAGCCCGTGGCCTCGAAGATAACCTGAAATGCCAGATAAGGAAATTGATAAAGCTGTCAGTGGTTTGCTGTGCTCTACTTCCCAGGCTATGAGCTACCTTGTCACATGTAATGGGCATGATATCATTCAGTATGACATTGAGAGATCACACCTTTTTCCTCACTTCATAAGAAGGTGAGAAACTTTTAGTGTAAGCTTAATAAGTAAAACATGTCATGTATCTACACAATCTCTTAACAGGATTTTTTGCTTTTTAACTAGTTCCATTTCATTTAATAGTTCTATGATTATTTTGTATTCATCATGATCAAGAGAGTGGCAAATCTGGATCTTTCTAGCAGGACATTTAGTTCAACTTTTCTAATAACAGTGTATTTCTGTGTGATTTTTCCATTGAGAAGATAAAATTTCTGGGTCCAAGCTTATATGCATGTAACTCTGTAAATTTAATGTTGTGTCTCAAGGTAAGCCTTCAAGTCAATTAACATCAATTCTGTAACATAAGAATCATAAGGCAGAAAACCCATCAGTATTCTGCCCTAAAAGAATTTTTAGGTCTTTACAGAGAAAATATTTAGATAGTATTTTTTTATTTTAACTAAAAAATGTGATATTGATATTAAAAATATATAAATGGAAGTTCTTGTTTATTGAAGAATAAACAGGGAAATAATTTCCATGAGACACTCCTAGATTATTTTTTAAATTTTAATTTATATTTTATGATAAAATCTTTCTTCTTTAATATGTATTTTATATTATCACTTTCTTCTTAAAAATATTAAGCTTTGTACAACTCAATACACTGAGACTTCTTTTGTTGCATTGGTTAAATTTTAATTTTCCCATCATGGAGGCATCTTTAAACTGTCTTTCCTTCTTGTGTTGTTGGAATTACACCTAACTGTGAGAGTGGCCTATAAAGCAGCGTTTCAGAGCTTTATGAACTTTCATTTTCTTTTTGATTTTATTTAAAGGAATTTGCCTTAGTTACTGTCACTGACACAATATGAATTCAAACAAAATGGCTGGTGCTGATTGTCTTGTATTTAACCCGACACGTTAAAATCTACTTAAAAAAAAAAAAAAGCTATAAAATGTGTCTTGACCTTATTTCCTTTTCAGAAGGCTCTTAAGAATTAGGTAGATTAGCCTATATGCTTTAGTTAAGGCATAAAACACCTAATCTCTTGAATTAGAAGGAATGGCAAGCAGAAGGTGAAATTGAGCTAAGTGGTACTTCCTTTCCTCTTGGTTTGGAAGAATTTTTAGGAAACATTACTCCTTTATCTTTCAGAAATATGTGTGCCTGTTAGAATTTATTCTGAGCATAGCGTCAATGTAGCTTTATCAAGCAGACCCAGTAAGCACACAGATACATGAGTTTTGACCTGACTTAAGATATTTTGGCATCTTTTAATTTTTCAGTTGTATTGAAGGACACATTTTTTGGGTGATGGGGAAGTTTTAATGTAGATTTTTGTTAATTCTTATGGTTATTGCACATTTGTAGTTGACGGTTCAAAATCTTAGTTCTTCTGATTTGTGTGTGTAGCCCATTTCTGTTTCACTTTCTCTTCTACCAAGAGCATTATTCTATGGAATTGAAGTAATAAAAAGTGCTACTTGCTCATGTGATTCTTGCCACCTTTGAGGTGCTTTGGTTTTGTAGGGCAAAAAAAAAAAAAAAATCCATACAGTACAAATAAAAAGGAATTTACTCTTTGCAATAGCAATTTTGAAATCTGGTAGATAAGTACCCTTGGCTTCACTGTTGGAAACAATTTTATGTTTAAATAAGCTTTTCATAGCCATTCCATTTCCAAAGCAGAGAATGTCATGTGTGTTTAAAAATAACTGGTTTCAAGAAAAGTTTCAAAAAGAGAACATATTGTTTAAAAACTATATTAATGGCAAACTGAAATTTACTTCATGGTAGCTGCTTTTGACACAAGGAGTTCAGTATGATTCCAACCTTCTGCTTTTATCTGCCTTGAACAGTACATCAATCTTCAGTGCTGATGAAGATGCAGAAATTGATCCCAGCAGCACAAAAACAAAATCTATTTTATTTTTAAAGATCATGCATGTGTAATGCCTTTTGATGAATTAGTAATCAAGTAATTATTTTTTGATAATTTTGGTTAGTCTTTGTTTTTGTGAAGTATTAAGATGATTTCATTTTTCCAATTTAGTGTCCTTATGTAGCTTCTCAGTACAATTTGGGAAGGCAAACCATTATTCTACTGCAGGGATGTTATGGATGTCTGACCATTCTTTCAGCTCTAAGACTGCCTGCAGTTTCAATGTCATCCAACTATTCACACTAGCTAATAAGACACTTTTGTGCTTTGTTTAAAAACAGAAAATTGGGTAAGGCAATTTGAAATGTAATATTTATTCTCTGTCCAGTGCAGTTAAGGTCTCTTTTATTATTACTGCTATGCTTATAAGAACACACTTCACAAGTATGATCTGGTGCTTCTGTGTTTCTAGAATATTCCTAAATACTTTGTGGTGATTATAAGTAGCCTCTTGGAAATGCCTATATCATTGTAGTGATGCTACAGAATTACTTAACATGGTTTTCCCTGCTGAAAGATCTTGCTGTTTCTCAGTGTCAGGATTTCTGACATCCTGACAGATTATTGTAACTCAGCAGATGGCCTTAGGCTTGATCTTTAATCAGTAAACTCAAGCTGAAAATTTGGAGTTTATCTGTTTCATTCTTATCCATGGACTAATAGTGGGGCAGATGGATTCACCCTGTTCAGTGAAGTTGCTATAAAGAGTGCTCCTTGGAGCAGTAAATGTTGCTGTGAAATGCAGCTAGTGCTGCTGTCATTTTGGATTGTTGTGCTTCAGTTTTAATGACTTTTAGGTCCTCATTTATGCAAAAGACAATTTTATTCCACTTTTTACAAAAGCCCATTACAGTTTTCAAAGGGAGCTCAACTGATTAACCTCATGTAAGAAAAGATAAGCACCTAAGAACAAATAAAGCAACAGAAATCTGTACTTTGCACTAAATATATTAAATAAGGAGATTCTTTTACGTGGGTTTTCAATTTAGTTACCTACTGTGTATTTTTATTGGTTTTAGTTAACTTTTTCTGAACATTTGAAACAACCTGTCTAAAAATATATTCCTGAAACGTATTTACAATGTCACAAAAGTTTATTTTAAAAAAGTATTTATTTATACAAGCCAAGTTCTTAACTGTTTTGTCTTTATTTTTTTTTTTTTTTCCTCTTGAGTAGTGTATATGTTAAAGCTGTCAATACAATGGTTGGTTGTAAGTGAAACTCACAGCACTATTAATACTACTTTACCACCATGTTGTTTTCGTACAATATGTTCTGTTTGTGTCAGAGTATTCTGCCATTAGTTCAGTGAATTTGGTGACAGGTTGTTATAACTGCCCCTCATAATATAGAGATAAAATCATGATCTCTATAAATACATATCTCTGTCAACCAGAGTTAGCTTGTTTGAGAGTGAAACATTCTTTCCTTTCAGATTTTTTAAAAGTTTGGATTTTCAACTTTGTTAGAAACAAAAATTAATATGTTAACTTAAAAAAAAAAAAAAACAAAACCAAAAACATTTGGCTGATCAAACCTCTGTTTTTCTGTGTTTCCTATTTAATACATTGATGCCTTCAAATATGAACCTGAATTTCATCAGCATCGATTTTGACTGTAAATTGGAAGGTAAAAAGAGTCTGTTAATGTTGTCAGGTTTTCTATGTCCGGAAGTACTCTGTCTTTCTTCAAAGCTTCTGCTACTGTTTCCCAGAGGAGAATGATGCCCGGCTGGCCCTCCTTCAAAGTGTAACTTGAAATGATACTTCCTTGCTTTATTCCTGGCATTTAGAAATAACATTGTTTTTCATAATGAAAAAAAGTAATAAAGTGATTCTTATGTGAGCCTTTCATTCTGTTGTTTTGGGCACCTTTCCCTAAGTAAGGATTTATTAATGGTAAATAATTTTGCTAATTATTGGTGATGGATTGAACTAATTATTAGTAATGGTTGGATTTCAACTCCTTCTTTCTTCCCCCTAAGTATAGTATCTTGGGTATTCAGTGTTCAGCACTGTATTAAAAAAACACGCCATATGGTATTGCTTGTCTTTCCTGATTGAATGTAGCAGCTGTAGCACCAGCTGTTACTTTGCAGATTCCTGAGTAGACTCTATAGATTTCATCTGTAAGTGCTCAGGCATCACTTTCATATTTGTTTTCAGTATGGATTGTCTGAAAATTAGATAATGATTTATTTGAAAATATGGAGGGTATCCAAGTATGGATATTGTTTAAAAGTAAGAGTATTTTCAGTCAGCAGTTTAAAACTTTATGTGCAAAATAAAAGCACAGCATTATCTGGCATTTTTGTAATGCATAGACTTTGCTCCTATTTTTGTAAAGTTGTACGTGTAGAAGTAATCAATTGTATTTCTTAGAAAAGTATATAAATAACGCTTTATGGAGTCAGGTTACCTGTAATGTGTTTCCTTGTAATATGAATGACTACACTGCGAAAACATTTCATGCTTGAAGTCTTCATATTTATTGGGATTTTAGAGTTACTGAACTATTTTAATTTCATTAAAATAATGAAATAATGTTTTTCTCAACAATATAAACACTTGGTTATAATGAAAGCTAAAAGGCTTTTACTGGCACTTAAGAGTTTTGTAGTAAATGGATCAAAATACTTTTCTGTGTCAGAGCTTGGATAACATTCATTTTATTTATTTAATTTTTCCAGAAAATAATTCTTCTATTGCATTTTGCTCACGGTGAAATCAGAATTATCAGAACTAAGCAGGTACTTTTGAAAACTGGAAAGAGCAGGGTATTCCCAGAATGACTGTGAGAGCATGCAAAATCTTCTGAGGCAAGGGTTCAGGGAATGCATTTGTACTCTTTAGTAGCAGCACATAGGATGGTGTTTGTAGTACTGTGGGAAAGACTATACTGTATAGCATCAGCTTATTAGTGATTTTTTTTTCCCCTCTCTTTTTCCCCAAACTGGTGGATGAGAATTTTTGGTCCCTTCAGGTGTTTATTCTGTGGCCTTTGTTATCACTGCTTTACAGGTAGGTGTGAGTTCCCTGACTCATCTCTGCCCACTGCAGAGTGGGTGAATGGTTTAAAATATTCATAGTCATTCTAGTTGGATGGATTATTGATGAAATTGCTGTTCAGATCTGATGACAATTTAATACAGTACATGATAACTGAACTGAGTGACCTTTGCTGCAATTGATGTTGGCCTTTCTCCCTGTTAAGTGACCGCCTAATTTATCTAACTTAGAGGAAGTACTGTGATTGCTGCATAAACTGTCTTGGACAAAGATATCTACCATTCATCTTTAAAAGGTTGAGTGGGCACTAGTAATCAGAAAAGGTCAAAGAGCCTGATTTAAGTTTAAATCTAGTGCTCTTTTTCAGAAGTAAAAGTACATGATGTAACCAAGTGTCTAACTCCAGTGTCGGTGAGTCTGGTGGAAGTAAACCAGTGGTGTAGAACACTGTTTAAGGAGTCAGGCTGTCAGACTGTAAGCACTAGACAGAACCAAATACCAGTTTTAGGCTTGTCTTTGATTTTTACAAAAGATGTGCAGTAATTTAGTTTTATCATAAAGTTGCTGTACATGTAGTTAATATTTTATAGAACCAGGCCCAAATGCTTATCTTTAGTGAAAATTGGTAGATATTGATCAATGAAAAATTTGTATTTAAATTAATTTATACGTTATTTTCTGAAGAGTTTCTGCTGTTGCAGAACTTGCTTCATTCAAATGGCATTAACTATCACTTCTATGCTGAAGCAGAAAATGATGAAAGAGAAATGAAGAGCAATCAATCTGCACACTTTTCTTCAACATATATTGATGTAATCCATGAAGATTATTTCCTGTTTGATTATTCTGTATCTTGAAGTGTTTTAACAGGAGATGGTCAACACGGTGATTTTGTTCTCTCCTGCTTTCTCTGTTTGACCTGATTGCACTGGTCCATTAGTTGTGATGTGTGCATAGAGTACACAGGAATTTCCTATCTACTTAGAATATTATATAGTACTTTTTTGCCATGGATGACAATCCTCCCTTCCCTCTTTTTTTTTTTTCTTTTTAATTTTTGTATTTCAATCTGAAGCATTTGGAGATAGTTTGTTTGTTTTTAGATTTAGTTCTAAGTCTTAATCATGACTTTTATGACTTCCGGTGGGTTAGCGCAGTGACAGTAACATTTAAATAGACACAAAAATTTGTTTAGAATTAAGTGACTGAGTTTGTCCTAGCATGTGTGTATTCACAACTTTGCACTCTAGGCATCCAATTTTCTAATTTCTTTAGAAATTAGTCTATTTGAACACTAACTAGAGATATCTACTTCAAAGCATTGAGGTAATCTAATAAACTTTTTTTTACTTAATTAGGTAAAGTTCAATGTGCATTTCTCATAGCATTGGTGCACCATTACAGAAAAAGGCTATACTTACATGGTTATGAGAGTTGATTCTTCTTTAGACTGCCCTAAATTGACCTGTATTAAGTACCCTAGAGGCAGAAATGCAGCCACTTCCAATTCTCTTCCTTATCTTGGTCAATGATGAGATATACATAAACACAGGACACTTTGGTCTGTGTTTTAGCATGTTTTAATTTCTCTCTCAGTCATTACATAGGACTGTAGTCATCGTTCTGGTGTGTGTAATCCTTTGCGTGTGTAGGTACATGCTTATTAACCCAGTGCACAGTGTGACTTGATTGAAGTTTCATTACGAGCTCGTTAACAGCTAGGTTAAAGAGAGTGTGTAGACTGTCTGGTAGTTAATTAGTTCCCATCAGCAAAATTATTAGCACAGTAGGTCAGAATTACTCCTGCCAAATGAAAGCTTCAATAATCAGTACTGTATCTGGGTCAGAGACCGACCTGATCGCAAATACTGTGATCGCTTGGGCCTGGAGGATGCAGGGTCCCAGTCATTGGTACTGCAAAGCTGGTGATGTAGAATTGCTTCTCTGTCACTGATGACACTGTATGCTGAACATCAGTGGTAGGCTTTTTTTTTTTTTTTTTTTTTAGTTTTTGCTGACACTGTGGAATATCAGCCACTGCCAATAATAATGTTCAAGCACGAGGCAGCAGCTTGTATGATGAATCACCACCACAGGAGATGTGTGAATTGGGGTGTTTTTTCATTCAAAATATAACGCCTATAAGGATCCCATCACAGGAGGTAGGAGTTAACAGTTAAAATGATACAAGTAGCTCTTGTTAGCTAATTTGTCTGAATTTTCTCTGAACCTGTACAGGGCAACTTTAATGCTGAAGGGTGTTTTGGAAAGAAAGTTAACAGGGCTGAGAAACAGTCCTGCTGA
This sequence comes from Lophotriccus pileatus, assembly GCA_035583135.1. Taxonomy (NCBI): domain Eukaryota; kingdom Metazoa; phylum Chordata; class Aves; order Passeriformes; family Tyrannidae; genus Lophotriccus; species Lophotriccus pileatus. Next base: position 26,692,455 of record JAWWES010000081.1, on the reverse strand, counting down.
TCTGTCTTTTAAATGTCTGTTTATACAGTTCACTTAAGAGTGATAGGACAGAAGGGAAATGAGACTGGGCACAGTTGATATCTTAGAAGTGGATCAAAAACTTTCCCATTTTGTAAACAGCTGTAGTATTGCTCCATCTGGGAAGAACTACTCCTGCCAATAGTTTCCTCAGACCTATGGGACCTATTGTAGCTCAGCCCCAAACAGAACCAATGTCATACATAATAATAAAACATTGTTTTCATCAAGGTTGTTTTCTTTCTCAGCATTACATGTGCAGTCATCAAAGAACATTTGGGCATCTTCTGTAATAACCTGAAACATAAAGTTATGGTTTTCTTTCCAGTAGGGAAAGAAATTGTAAGCCAAGTTGCATGCTAGAAAATATTATTGATGATAGTTTTGTGGAAAGCATATGGTAGGTGCAAATGGGTAATTCAAGGAAATACTTCCCTGCTGAAAATACACTTTTTTTTTTTACTTTGATTCTACCTATTTACCTAAAAATAAAACAATATTTTTCCAATGTTTAAAGTAATGAAAATAAAAAATAATATGAAAATATTTATGAAAATATGCTTCCTATACACCTAACTTCTTTTTATTACACTAGACTAGAAATTTTAAGATGTTCTTACATCCAGATTTTTTCTCTTCCTGCTGCCAGCTGAGACACACTAATGCCTGTATATCAGTGCAACATCATTGTTTTGGTTTGAAAACTGAAAATATTTATTACATTTACTATTATTTCAGAAGGACAATATTTATGTATATTTTGGTTTATCCCTCTATGATTTGTTTTACCCTGCATTGTGTACAATTACACACAATTCAGATTTCTCTTAGTTGGGTTTTTATCATTTTCTTTAAAAATAGGTGAATGAGACAAATCAATTGGTGCTGTTTTTCATGTAAGTGTCAATAAAATTTTCTTTTTGATCTATTGATAACAGAGCAATGTGGCAACTTTAAACTATTTTTGGCATATTATTAGTTTGTAAAAAGATAAAGTAGAACATTTTTATAAATCATAAGCCTTTTTTAAATTAACCATTTGAGATTGTTTTATAATGAGCTAAACGTCATAGGTGATGAACCAACATATTACAGTGTTTAAACAGAAAGCTGTGGTGTTACCTGTTCAGTTTCATATGCATTTTTCCTTGTTATAAATATACATTCTTCAGAAAGAACTTTTCTTTGTCCTTTCCTCTGCATTAGCCAGTGCTCTCTGTTGTACTTTGGGTTTTCAATTTGCATTCATAAGTGGTATTTTTTTATAGGGCTTAAAGAGTCACATTTTATAGGGCTTTAAGAGTCACACCAAATTATTGTTTTGGTGCTCCTTGAATTGCTTTTATAATCTGAAGCCAAATGTTCCAATGACAAAATGTTCAAATGTTCCACAGGTATATTCTTGTGTTTTCCTCTCAAACCATATTTATAGGTTTAAAAAGAAGGAGAAAGAGTTATCTGTAGATACTTTTGCATTAATCTTTTACCCAGTTACCTAAATCTCTTAAGTTTTGTATTTTCTTATGGTTTTTCTAGTTGCAATTTATAATTCTAACACTCTAGGGATTTTTTTTTCACCATTTATCACAGATTTGCAACAGTCTTGCAGCAGTATAGTAACATTTAGCATAATATTAACAACATCTAAATTAGAATACTTTTATTTCAGACTATGCTGTAGATGTTTTCATTAATTGGCCTGGACTACATGACTGTGTTGTTTAGGAGACTTCACCTTCTAATATTTTATGCTTATATGGTCACGATCTCTCTGAGCTGGCATGATCTGCTCTTTGACACAGGCTTGTACTGTCCTTCTTCTTGACCTTGCTTTTCTTACCTTTACCTTTTCTTTATGCCCCTTATCACAGTGCTGAAGGTACACTCTGCAGTTTTCACATTCAAGGTCCTGTGATGCTGGTGCTTCTTTCCATTTTATAAAATTCCATTAGTTCGTTAGTGAGCAGCTAGCTTAGTGTTGAATGGAAAATGTGTATCACTTCTTTATTATAGGTTGGTTTTTTTCACCTGTTAATGCTAGGAATCAAGCCAAGGTCTTTTAAAGAGCACAGTTTCCATCCATGTGTCAAAGGGCTTCTGGAATTATTTTTAGTAAGTGTACCACCTTAGTTGTCATCCTCACATTCATCTAATTGCTCATTGTGTGACTGAAATAATGTAGTAAATAAGACATGCCTGGATATTAGTGATATAGGATAGAGCTATAGAACTCCTAACATACCAGTTGACATGCAACCCTGGTGAAAACAAAAATCTTTGGAATTGCTGAAATTACTTTTTTTCTTGCAGGCAGGTTTTGCCAGGAGTTTGGTAATGGATTACTTTAATAACGAGTAGTACTAGAGGAAATAGCATATGCTGTAAAATTAATGAGCGCGTAGTATATATTGTAGTAATACACACAACTTGTTTTCTCTAAATATTGGTTGCAAATGTTGTTTTAAACTTAAACGGCTCCTCAAGCAATGGTATTTAGCAAGCTTTAATTTTTCATCAAGTTGGAATCCAATATCAAAGGCCAAAGAGCTTAGAATATATATTAAATGAATTCTTAGACAAAAGTAAATGTGCAGCTCCACTGGGGGCTATGTGTTTGCATGTTAGATCTCAAAACAGTATTTGGGCCCATTTCAATTTTCATGAGAAAGTCCTAAGAGAGAGAAGCCCCTGAATGGAACAACCAAATGGGTTTACCATGCCCTGTGATTCTGCCCTTATTTCCTTGACATTCTTCTTTCTTTCCTCAAAGCCAGTGCTTCTTGTATTATGTGTTTCTAGGAAGCTGACTCTGTTGTCATCTGTTTCCCTAATTTTGGACCTAATTACATTAAATAATCAAATGCACAATTTAAATCTGAAAGACACTTCAGACACTAAAATGTTCCTAGAAAATGTGTAAATGTGAGTTTCCAGGAAGGAAACCCACAAATTTCTGTCCCCACTTATGGTAATCAGGTAAACAACTTTTACATATACTGGCCACACTTCAGCATTCTCTATCAGTGGTAGATCAGTTCTTCTGCATTTTTTCACTCAATGCCAATCAAATTTGTATATTAGTCTATACCTGCCATCATACAGCTGGAATAAAGGACTTACCCTAAATTCACAGCTCATATCCAATTTTTTTTAAATTTCTTTTCAGTGGTTCAAAAATAACCCAGTGTTTTGGGTCTCTATCTGATCCTGAAGCTGTGATGCTGCAAACCAGCACTTCAGAGGGGAGTCTTGCTATCCCTGCCCTGCACCCACACCAGTTGAGTAGTGCTGGCTGTTGAGTGAGCATGGCACCAAGCACACTAGTTCATTGGCGTCATTTGAGCTAAGAAATTGCTTAAAAGAAATTCTGCCGGTGGCTATGGTACCTGTGCTGGCTGCATCAGGCAGAGCATCCTTCTCCTTCCCTAATTTAGCCATTATATAATTGTCTGTGTAACATTGCCAGATTTGCTGGCTCTGTTAAGAAGCTGCTGGTACAAGCCAAGCTTTTAAATAGTTATAGTGGGCACTCAGCAATCCGTGAAGAGAGTGGGAGAGCCCTGTCAGTCCATAATGCATGCTTTGGCATGACTGGTAAATTCTTCTCTGGGAGAAAAAACTTCCTCTGTGTTAAAGTTGTGGCCCCCAACTGTGATACCAGCTTACAGAAGTTATAGGATTTATTGAGACTTGGCAGATAACTGCTCTGAGACTTCGGGCAGCAATGGAATGACATTCCATACTCCACCTTCCCAAAATCTAAACTCTACTTCAGGTGCCACTGCTAGTGAAGGGGCCAGTGATGGTAATGGCAAGCAATCTGCTTTGTTAGAGATTTGGGATGTTTTTAAGGTACAATTCAGTGACTATAAACAGCAGGTTTCATCATACTGTGTTTATACCAATACACAGCAACATAGAGAATGTAAAAAAAAATGCTGTCAAAAACTGTTCATGCTAATGAAACATATAGAACTGAGAAAGAGAGATGAGAAGGCATTTTGCTTGAGTAACCTATAAAATACTTCTTAATACCACATGCATTATGTAATGTTATGCTTTCGGCTTCAATATTTTTTATGCATGTATCCGTCTAATTACAGATTCCTTTTGTTTCATCACAAGATGACCTAAACCAGATATCCAAATATTTGAATGGAACATGAAGCCAGCAGTGTTTAATATATGTAGAACTAGGAGACAGAGGAAATATGGGAGTGCAATGAGAGAGAATCAGACATGGGGCAAAATAAAGGATTTGATTGCTAAAAGATAAATGCTAGATACAAAGAAAAACAGGAATTTGGAGATACAAAAAGAAGCCCAAAGAGAGAATGAGGAGGGTTAAAAAAAAATCTAATGAAAAATTTAGTATTCAGTCTATTGACCCCTCAGGCTACTACAGTTGCTTTGCTCTCTTAGCTGCAGAAAAAAAGGGATGAATTCCCTATCCCAGTCTGTTTGGATTTTTGATGTGAATACCATGATGAGGCAAATTCTCTTAAGCTGTCTTCACAGAGATACTACCTTGGATTAGGTGACCCTTGGTTAGAAATTTTATCCATAAGATATGCCTCATGCTACTGTAGTGTGGATAAATTAATTTTCTTTGTGTTGTCATTTAGTAGTACTGGCACTGTTGGCACAAAATGACACCTATAGCTTTCTGTGGAGCAACTGTATAGGTAATGCAAAAAAGCACCTGAAACTACTATTCTGGTTACATCTTGTGGCCCACAATTGGAGGCCAGTAACGAGCAGTGTACCCCAGGGGTCAATACTGAGCCCAATCTTGTTCATCATCTTCAATAATGATCTAATGATGGGTCAGAGTACACTCTCAGCAAGTTTATTGATGACACTACACATGGTCCTCTGGTATGGACCTTGACAGGCTGGAGACATGGACTGTCAGGAACCTCCTGAAGTTTAACCAAGGACAGATGCAAAATCTGGGGAGGAACAACCAATATATGCAGAGGTTTCGCAGCTGCAAAGCAGGTCATCAGAAAAGGAGCTGAGGGTCCTGGTGGCACGAGGCTGAACATGAGCCAGCAGTGTGCTCCTGTGAGAAAGGAGGCCAGTAATGTTTTGTAATTTATAAAGATGCTTTTTCAAAGTGGCATAAGAATGGTTAAAAATCTATATATTAATAGCTGAGAGAATACAAATAGAAAAATACTGTTATTGTCAACCACAAAAATGTTTCTTAAGTCTGTAGTCATTATCCTGATGATTTTAAACTGAGTTTAAAGAAGAGAAATAGTTTATGAGTATTCTGTAGATGTGTGCTGTGTAGGTTTACACACATAGTGTGTGTTTATTTATATATAAAAAAATATGACTGCAAGTTGCAATTTTACTCCAGTACAGAGGTTAAGGTTATGCTGTTAAATTTTACTTCTGATTTGTTGTAACCAACTTGCTTCCAAATTAACTAGTCTTTCATTATCTTCAAGAAGCCCAAGTGCTATTTTAGCAGGTGCTGAAATGACGTAAATCTCCCCAACTTCAAACTAAAATAAGGTAGCAAAGCAGGCCTGCTTTTAGATCAGAGTCTTAGCAATATGTTAATAAACTAAAAAAAATTACTTCACCATTAAAAGCAGACAGTCTGCAACCCAACAGAATGCAAATAAATGCAAATAAGAATTATAAACGTTTGAAGTACTGGTGTGACCTCAGATACGTGGAGTGCACTGGAGATATACTATATAAAATGTGTAATATGAAATATTCCTAATATATTAGACAAGTTATATATAACACACATGTACACACATGGCAGCACTTAATACATTTTGGTTTCCTGACTTGTGCATTTGTTTTTTCTTGTAATTCATCAGCTGTCAGTGTTATAATTCTTCTGTATGGTGGTCATGCATCTTTCTCATTTGTTTGTTTGAGATAGGACTAATTTAATTTCAAGCTTTGTGTTTTGAGAGAACACAGTCAAGTATTCAATCAAATTTTTCTTTCTAATGAGATATATGCAGGTGTCAGTTCTGTCTTCCCCTTTGTTGTTCCTTCAATATCCTTCTGTACTATGACAACACGTCTTTTATCCTAGTTGTCCAAGTTTGGCTTGTGTCAGCCATCACTCTTGTATTGTGTTGAACAGACAGGAATCCCTGTTATTGTCAAACCATTCTCTACGATACTTCTCAACACTGAGTGTCTTATCACACTACAGTGAAAGCTCAGCTGGTGGGATTTTTTTTCTTCACAAAGCTCAGTATTTTAATTTCTATCCCATTAAAAATATTTTGTGATGGCAAGTCTGACATCTGTAATGTATTTTTTGTTAATCTCTGAACATGCAGTTCTAGGAAGCAAAGTGAAAGCGATGTAGAAAATTGAACTAGAAGGAACATTTAGTTCAGCCTTGGCAAGATTAATTTTTCTTGAACCTACGTTAGTAGAGGTTTCATAGTATTCATGGGCAATCTGATAGTACGTTAACTGCTTTGCTACTAAAATTACTTTTTAATTTTATAATGTTTTTGCTTCCTAATGTCTAAGTTAAGCTTTCACAAAGCAAATTAAATTATTATTTGTGTTATTCCCTGTGGATACATTTTTTAATTTCCTTCATGAAGCAAACTTTTCCTCTGTGAAGTCTATTTTGCCATAATTACCTTTCTTTTTAAACCAAAGATTCCCTTTTATTTTTTGTTTCAGTCTTTGTAGTAGGTTTTGTTTTCTATAGGCATTGCTATTCTTATTCTTTTGATTCTGTCCAATAACTGCTTAAAAAAAGAGTCCTAGATAAGCTTTACTTGCACAGTAATTTGATTTATATTTCTAATGCTAGTTGATGAAATAACTTTGTACAGAAACTCAGACACAATCCTGAGGCATTTCAGAAAAAATAGTTAATGTGGTTTGAGATTTCGGATGTAGACACAAGGAATACTTCACCCCACCTCTAGAAAGATGTTGTCTCAAAAGCAAAAGTAAGTAACGTCTTAATTTTATTCATTTTCATAAAAACGTTTCATCAGCTTCCTTGTAGACTTGACTTATTTATGGCACTGATTTTTTTTCTCACCCTTTGCGTAAAACTCACCGAAGTTTGACAAAGTTGTGGGTGTGTCTGTCTGAACTAAAGTTTCATGTCTGTTTGCATTCTGTCCGCATTCTTTAAAAAATAAAGAAAATGTGATATGGTGTAAAAATGATCCAAGACAATTGTAGTGACAAAACAATACCAAGCGTAGCATTCCTGATTGCTTAAGATGAAACCAAAGTCAGGCCATGCCACAGTGCCAAGAGCTGGCTTTAGGGGCAATCTTGATGATTAACCTTGTCCCTCCCATCCACCTCTAGCGTGATTTGACTTTATATTTCCTCTAATTGCCTCTCAGAACAAAAACTCCAAATGATCTTTAGTTAGTGCAGACAAATGACTCCAACAAAGGACAACAGAGTGGAAAATAAAACTGGGATGGGGACAGAGATGCTCAGGATGATGCTGCTGGCAAGGGGAGAAGAGTGGCATAAGCAGAAAATGGAAACTATTCTTCTTGCTTGATTTTGGAAGATATGCCTTTTCATATCTTCTCTTTCACTTAGTCATCCACCTTCTGTGGAAATAGCCTGTAATTCTAACAGGAAAATAAAGTCCATGGCTGGAAAAATGGAGCAAATTGTACTTCACTGACTATGAGGAGCTTCCCCTTTGTTAGGCACTATTTGCAGAGAACAAAATAACTTGTCAGGGAGAGTTTTGCAAATTTAATTGGTATTGAGTGAAAAACTTGGGAGATTTATGAAAAATTTTGAAGAGGGATATGATGACACATGTTCTATGCTTTGAGGGATTAATTATTTCCACTTCATTAGAAAAATAGGCAATGTGCTACTTGACAATTCGATATAGTGTGTTAACACAAAAAAAGTCACGCTGCCATTGTATGTCGTCACTAAGTTAGAAGAAATTGCTAATTTTTTTCAGCAGCTGACCATGGAAGGAGAAATGACACTTTGAATGAATCGTTTCCTTTCTGCAGCCCGACCTCCTTCTTCTTAGATGTGAAGGTGATAAATCACTGACTAAAACAACAGCAGGGATCCTTATTAGTAACAGCCTTCAGTGCTCTTTGCAATCACTCCAAGTGCAAATGACATGGTAGAAGTGTAGGGTTTTTTTAAAATCTGAAAGTTGTGTTTTCTGCTCACTAGAAAATTTGCCTAGATTGAAGGGAGCCTTCAGTTGTCAAGTCTTTTGGTTTCGTTTTGGGAATGATGTGGGTTCTGATTACAGGCAATAATTTTGTGAAGTGAATTAATTGCTGTTTAAATTTTAGGAAATTATCTAGGCCATGTATTTCATTAGAAAGTAAAAGAAAATGTGGGGTTGTTGTTTTGGTTTGTAGGAGGTTTTTAAATTATTTTTTTAAAGTCCTAGTTCTTGTTGGCACTTTTTTTTTGTTTTTTTTTTTTTTTTTTTTTTTTTTTTTTTTTTTAAAAA
>JAWWES010000081.1:26602489-26678142 GCA_035583135.1 Lophotriccus pileatus | reverse complement strand
GCCTAATCTCCATTTCAAACAGGTCCTCCTGGCTGTGGCCCCTTTCAATCAACCACTGACTTACAAATCCCTCAACAGGTATATATCCCTTTACCATCATGAAAGTCAATTCTAATGTGCCAAATTTAAGTACAAAATGTCTGACCCATTAACTTGCCCTGGTCATGGGAGGGTCAGAATTAGGTAACTTAATGTGGATACACACAATTGAAAAGCCATGTTTTTAACATGTTAAGTAAGCATCGAATAGGAACTCCAGCTGTAGATAATATGTTGTCCTTTTGTGGAGTGTATCTTCTCAGAGAGGGTTCTGGTTATGTCTAGGAAATTTAGAAGAGTGTTAATAGTAATATTTCCTTTTGAAAAAGATTAATATGGTGTAGACAATTCTTAACTCCCTCCTTTATATATACATATACATACCGTTAATTCTATCCACACTTAACACTGTTTGATCATTTTAGAATTTCCTTAAAAAAACCCCAAAATTGACTTACTGTTTTCTCTATTCTGCTGGCCATTTTGTCTGTAAAAACACCCAAACTACTGTTCCTATGTCCAACCTTACAGACAATTTCAAATGAGGTATCTGAAACACAAGAGCAAAACCACTTTACCTGCAGATCTTGAACATATTTCAACATATTGACACGAGCTTTCTTTGGCTGCTCTTTATTAAGTGCATTGCACTAAAAAGAGTGAAAGTGAAAAAATGTGAGTGGTTACCTGTTGTAGTATGTTAAAAATAAAAGATGAGGAAAAGCTCTTCTTTGCAAGGTTGAGCTGTCACAGAGCAAGTAATCATATATTGACTGAAATAATTCATTCTACCACGCAATACATTTCTTCAGAGCAGATGTGTAAAATCAGTGTCTTATGACTGGGATGCCCAGAAGTCTCCCCACAGGCTTCAGATAAATTAGTGAAATCAGAATCAAAATACTTTGCAAGAGAGAAAGAAAATTAAGCAATTTTGATCCAAATTTGAAACTCAACTTACTATAATAACAGCATCTTGTTTTTGCATACAGCTGCTTATAACTCCTGGCGATTTGTGACACCTGTGTCATAAAAGGACATAATAAAACTTTGAGGTTTTATTGCAGTTCATACAACATACAAGTCTATGCTTACTCAGGATTCCTGTAGCATTGCTTTAGACTGCTATTGTCAGATTCTGGTGTAGCAGGATATTTTTTTGGAAACCTTTGGATAAGAATGCATTTGTGCAGAGAGTTGGGTTTTGATTGATCCCATTTCTACTGAAGTGAATTACGCTGTCCTTAATGGCTTAAAAGTGGATGCTGGAATTACTGATACCCAAAGTTCAGGCTACCATTTGCCTATTTCCTTCATGGAAACCCCCTGTTTTTCTTTGTTTAATTACCTGTGCACAGCTGTTTGGAAAAAGAAGTCTGTATCTGGATATTTTGTGCACAAAGAGACCAGTATGGGATGAGATTGGGGTGAGGCTGAAGGGCAAAACGGGTTGGGAGGACTAAGGCACTCTGGAATTTACATCTGGATGCTGTACTGGGACTTTGATAAACGGGACTGGGAAAAGCTCTGAGAAGCAAGAGGCTGGTCAAATGGATCTGCAATAGATGTGGATAGAGAGGCTGTGTGATGTGCAGGGCCAGCATCTGCATGGATACAGGTAACGAAGATCCTGGATAGGGCAGGAATATATGCATAATTTTAATAAATTAATTTACATATTTCTTTGATTTTCTTTTTTACTCTAATATCTATACATAGAATTAAGGCCCAAGTGCACAGATTTCATTATATCTGTATTTAATAACTAATAGTTTATCTCTACTGAAAAACAAAAATTACCTCTTCCAAGTGGTTTGTTACTCTAGTTACTGCACATATTTTCCATTTTTTTACATCTTTTGTTTACTGGATTTTAAAATCACTGGAACAGCATGGATGTATGTCCTTTACCCTTGAAGAAAAAAAGACTTTTGAGTTGTCTTATTAGTTTCTCATTGAATGATTGCAGCAGTTGCTTGACCTTGAGAGAAATGGGACACTGCTGGTGTTCTCCAGAGGCTGGTGTTATTAGTGCTGGCTGACCTCGGGGAACTGGGTGACCTCCATTTCACCTTCCAATCTCCCAACGCCAAAACAAAGCAGTATTTTGCAACACAATGTGAATAAAAGACAAATGATGGTTGTTTTTATATATGGGTGAAGAGTGAAAGAGTCTGCTGTAGCTTTGATTAAAAAACACGGTGCAATATAAACCCATCTTGTAACAAAAAAGACTATACTCCTATACATTCTTTAACACTAAATTTCAAACTTAAGGTTTTTACTTGGAAGATATGCTACAGTTAGTGCTGATTTTAAGGAAGAGGATGGTCCATAATGTTCAGTCTCAATTAGGTAATCATCTTTCCCATTCCATTCATGATAGTACATTCTGTGCAGCCACCACATGCATGCTGATAAGTATTCACTTTTTAAAATTGGTAAATAATTGAGTGAGGTTTTTTGAAAAAGGGGATGCTGTTGACTTGAAATGTTAGGCCACTGCTTTAAAATCCAGTAATAATTCCACTAATGTTTCAGGAAAATTATGTCCATGTGACTTTTGCTATTTTCAGCTTACTGAAAAGAAACACAATTGATGAATTCTTTTCCTAATGGCTATTGATAATGTTTGGTATTGAAGCTTAAAGTCTTTCAAGTTGAAAAGAAAGAGCAAACTCAAGCATGTTCTTTTTTGGTCAGTGACTTAAAAGTCATGCTTGGCTTGCAGCTGGGCTGATTCTGCATCTATCCCAAATAAAGAAGATAAAAAGTAATTATGGTGCTATTTAACATACCAGTCTTGGTCTCATTTAAGCTATCAGTCTGGCAGGACTCCAAAAGTTATTCAGAGATTTATGGATCAGATTTTTGAGAATTACTCTGGGCTGACAAATACTTACCAGTTCTTCCAGCGTATAACTTGCGAGTGTTGTGAAATGCCATGTGTCTGAGGGAGTGCCTCATCACTATATTTTCTCTACAACTAAGGGAGAAGAAACTCAACCTTTCCCTCTTGTTATTCTAGCTGAAGACCAAAATAGTTGAAAACTTAACTACAGTGGTGGAATAAAGTTGTTCGTGAGATGCTTTGAAAGCGGCATCTGAGTTTCAGACGAGTGATGGATTAATACATGCCAAATTGGCTGCTATTTGATGTCAGCCTGACTACAACTTGCTATTTATTAGTGTACTAAAGAAAGCTGATTTGTTCGTACAGGTGGAAAAGCTGAGTTATGTGGTTATTGTTTAGATACAAGTGTCACTTTAGGTAAGTTTATCTCCCTTCACAATCCCAGAGAAGGGAAGGCCACAAAAAGTAAGCATATTGGTTTGGAAGGCAAGGGTATAGTAGTGGTTAATCCATTTCTGAAGGTAGCTACGTTTGTATCCTCCACTGCACCTTACAGTGAGATCTGAAGCCTGTACACCTCCTTTTTGACATGGTCTCTGGGAATGGTTCTAAACCTGAATTTCAGTAGAGCTGTATACATTGAAACAAATTTCTTGCTGTGAAATGAATTATTTGTTGCAGCATAATGTAGCAAAAATATATTCCTGCTTAGAGACTTACACTTTTGATACCTACAGTTTGAAAGCTTTCATATTTGTTTACATACATGCCAAGATACTCTGGTAATTTAATTGTATATGTATGCTACATGCCTGGTTCTGTTTTCCCCTTAAATCACACAAGCAGCTTAAACTGCCTTTCCTTTCAAGGGTCAATGCTTGTATTTTTTAGAGTTCAGTGAGGTGACAATCTTGTCAGAATATTGAAGCCAGAGGCATTTTCAGATTGGAATGGATTCGGCTAATCAAATAACAGTGCCGACTTTTTTGACACTGAAAAATTATGATATATTGTACAATAAATTGGACTTTGGCTCAGTATTGAATAGCATCCATAATTGACCTTGGATCATCTAATTTTTGTAGGAGTGTGAGAGGAGGAAGAACTCCATATTTGAGACCTCTTTATCGGAGGTTTGGAAGGTTTACTAGCAGGTGGGGTGTAATGAATGGAAACAGTTATCTAATATTTATGGTCCATAAAGTGTATATAATTATGTTTTTCAATTAAAAACTACTGTTTTCTATTGTTTCCAACAATTTAACCATTAACCTTTATAATTTTAATCTCTGTCATGCAACTGTAGCGTGGAACGAATCCAAGTTCCGTCGTGGCTAGGTCTTGAGTGGTCTATTTCATAGCTGAAACTGTAATAGGAAAGTAATATAGAGGTGTGTGTTTTGCATATTCATCTCTGGTTTCGGAGTTACATGTATGTGCAAATATAAAAAATCCTTTTTCACCAAACAGATGGTGACTTTGTAGGTGGAAATATTATCAGGCAGTCTAGAAGTGCTAAATATACATGGAATACAAGTAAAGATAAAAGTGAACATGTTTCTCTGGCTATCATTTGTTCTTCCTTATCTACAATTGTATTTTCTGTCTCACCAATCCAAAAGTGATCATTTAAGCTAGAAAACTTCATAGAAACAGCTATGAGCATCTTCTTAAGGAGCTGCACTTGAAAAGACAAGAAGTCATGTGAAGCTCAGGATGTCAGGTTCACTGCCTTGCGGACTTTTAGAAAATGGGATGTTATGTTGAATTAATGTTGTGTAAGGTTTTGTTTCCAAATGTCTATTTCTTTTTAGAGAAATAGCCTCACCAGAAGTCAAATCTTTTCAGAGAGAGATCAAAGACAGTGAGTTATGCTGAGGTAAAAGTGCTGATGTGCTGAAAGTTGCAGAAGAATCCTTGGGGTGTTTGGGCCTCTGGTACTGATGTATATATTTTAAGTAAAACAAAAATAAATATTTTGTACCTGAAGGATGAGCTTAGTTTTGAAAGCTATTCAGACACTGTGAGGTGTGCAGATACAAGAAACTGAGAAGTAGATAAATGACTCATCCTTTTCTGAAAGCCATATTTGACGTGATTCTTGTTCTGCTAGAGAATTATATGCTCTACAGAGAGAACAATCTGCCTAGAAAGCTGAAGTAGAAATAGAGAAATAAATAATTTGTTGACCAAAGGCTCTGATACAGATAGGAAGTGTACAGCCTATGCATCTGAGATTCCCATGACATAAAAAAGATCTTACTTGCTGGCATTAAGTAATAAAATTGCATGTCCCATTGTTGTGTTAAATCTGGAACTTCATTCTGCACAAGTACAGGGTTCCAGTGAAAAAAGTGGTCCTCAGCCTGCCTTGCTACAGCCATCTGCTTGTATTGGCAGTCCCAGTTCTAGACCTTGTACATTTATGTGTCAGTTGGATGATGTAACAACTAGTTCTCAGCTGCATCAGCCCAGTGTGTAATTTGAGATGATTTTTGGATCTTCTTGAGCATTCAACCTGAACCATGGGTATGGGCATCTGGTTTTTTTTGTTTGTTAGTTTTGCAGTGGTTTTGGTTTGGTTTATTTTTCTAAATTTAATTTCTGGTCCTATTTATGTCCTACAACCAAGCTGCTTGCTTGGTCTTGTCTATCCTTGCATTGGATTTCCTGATTGTTCTTTCCGTTAAAGATTAGAAGTAAATGATTTGTAAGATATGTACCTTCTTACTTTTGGGCTGAAATTTTTAATGTGTAGACAGCCTGGCATGAATTGATAAAAATGATGTCATGCATCTGTCAAATACTAGTAGTTTATCCATTCAGGTGTTGCTTCTGACACAGAACTCCATTCCAAAGCCTACTTATCCTGACTTCTCTGCAGTGAACTACAATAGTATAATCTGGCAAATGGGATGACAGTGTCAAAGTTCTAACATTTCTAAAAGGAATTGTGAGAGGAGCAAACTCTCAGGTCAAAGAAGTACTGTAGGCTCTGAGAAGGATTAGACAGGTATTTTCATGCTCTGAGGGAATAGTGCTTCACCTTTGACATGCGTAACTCCAATAGCTAACCAAAGAGTGAGTTTGGGGATCCTGAGCTCACTGTGGAGAGGGCTTTAGAGAAATAATAGATCAGAGACAAAGGCAAATGATAAACTTTGCCTTTTTTTTTTTTTTTTTTTTTTTTTTTTTTATAATTTCTGTATCTCCTGTGTTAAGGCTTAATTATAGCTGCATGTGGGAATGTGTGTGTTCTTCAGCTGTTACTTAAACTGGAGATCTGAATCATAAGACAAGAATACTCCTGGCAGAAATGTAGCTGTGTCTGAACTACTCAGCAGGGTGAAGAGCTTGACACTGGTTACAGCTCCTGGATTAACTGCTCTGTGTGGTTCTTTTTCTGTGATGGCATAATGTCCATTTTTCCACATGCTAAATGATTATCCAAACACAGCCTGACTAAGGTGTCACAGATCTATTCACAGTACAAAGCGAATACATAGCTTATGTGATAGACTCCACCAGCCCTGTAAATCTATGATTTGGATGTTTAGAGGCTAAGACACAGCCAGATCCCTAATGAAAGCTGCAGACATGAATGGGTGGAAAGCACTTAAGGTTCATAATGTTAGCATTGTACAAAATGGTACAAACCTATATAGCAGACTCCAAAACTATGAGATGCATTAATTAGACTCTGAAAAGTTGATACAGTCTAGAAAAAAATACAGAAATTAATACTGTTCTATGTAGTGACTCCTATTGTCGTGTGGCAGCCAATAGGTACAGCATGAGCAAGGTCCTAAGGCTCTAACAGTAAAAATATTAGTGGATACTTATTTTACAAGACTGGGGGACATGGAAGTGAATAACAATATCTACCCTAGAAGAAAGCATGAGTATGTTTTAGTTGCCTATGAAAAAAGCATACTGACAGGTCAAAAACCCCAAAAAACCACAAAGTCAAAGCTAACTTTGTGCCAGGTGCTAAAATAAAAAAGGCATATAAAAGAAAAGTTTCTGTGATCAATGGCCTCAGTGGAGAAAAATGAGGGCCTTGTAAAAAATAAAGTTTACAATGTGAACTAGAGGGTGAAAGAATGCCTCCAAGGAATATAAGGCAACTATAAAAATACAGGAGAGAGAAAGGTCTTCTTTCACTGCATGATTTTGGGTTGATTAATCAAGAACCATGTCTTTCCAATTTTCATAGTCATGGCAGGAAGAAACTCTGATAGCGAGATGTAAATCAAAGGGCATGGTTAGGAATGGGTGCATACTGCAAGTGGTGGAAACAAAGTCTCTGTGGCAGATGGTCTCATCTTTCTAAGAGTTCACAGGATCAAGAGGTTTAGGCACTGAATCACTGCCAAATTCATTTGGAAAATCCTCATTGCTTCTCTTGAACAAGATGACCCAGTGGAAATCTTCAGGGCAACCTCACATTATTCATTGCTTTGGTTTGCCCTGCATTCCAGAATATCAGGATTTGATCTCAAGTTATTAGTAACAAATAACAGTTCTTTGTTCCTAACTCAGTCCTGAAATACATAATTTCATGATGCAGTGGCCTTTGAAAGTATGTTAACAATGTACATTTACATCCTTACTGTGTGTGTTCACTCATATAATCCATTTTCCTTTTTTTGGTTGCTCAAGTTGGTAGAACAAAATGATTTCTGGAATTTGGGTTACTTTTCTCATGATGCACTTAATTTCGATAAAGTAATTTGTAAGTAAAGTCAAGAGAGCTACCATCAGTCATCCCTAATATATCAGTAGACATAAAAAGCCTGGAGCTGGAATTAGACTTGATCTGGTTGTTGATATATCTACTGTATTTGGGTCACAGTATGGCAACAATGAAGTCAAATAGTAAAATGATAGTGGTAAGAGGAAGACTAATCACTTACCTAAATACAATTGAAAAGATGGCTTATGTACAAGCCATTGGTTTTCTGCCCTTTGATAAATGCATGGAACTTTTTTCTTTTTTTATCCCAGGCTTAATCTGCTAATGGTGTTCACAGAAGGTGATTACTTTTTAGCTCGGTACAGATTTGATTGGACTTGTGTTGCAAGTGCAGTGGGCATAGCCTTTGGGATAGAGTCAGGTTGTCAAATCAAAACGTAACAGTGATCTTATGGAGTGTATTGCTTGGCAGTAGAAGTCTTTCTAGATTACATGCATTCTTGTGCAGATTCAGTACTGTCCTAGAGCTCTGAAGCATTGCTTAATATAAAAAAGCATGAGTGCTGCTGTTGAGTTCAGATTTTTTTTTTTTTTTGTTAGAGAAAATTCATATATGCTTTCTGAACATAAGGTTGACATGATCACAGCACTACTGTTTATGTGAAAGCTGCACAGACATTATCCAATATATGACTCACTTGATTACCCTTCTTTGCTCCCAAATTCAGCATTTTTAACTATGTAATAAGCATAGTTTTTCACGTTTTTGGTGAAAAGGTGATTGTAAACAATTGCAGATTTGCATTTTGATTGCCACATGAATTACAGAATATTTTCCTCAAAGGTTTAAATTGGGATCTCAATAAGCCAGCAGTAAATGCAATCAACAATGTTTAATGAGTACAGACATGCCAGAAGAGAATGTTATGTATAAAGAAGCATTCTTGCAGATGGTTTTCCTTTAATTTAGCCTTCTGGGTGTTATGAGCTGGTATTGTTCCTGGTTTTGAACTAAATGAGTAGGTCACGGTTAAGATGTTAAAAATGGTGGTATGACTAGTGATTGTAATTTTTTTGCCACCAGTAACTCGTGAGGCTCTTAAAATAAAAAACTTATATAGCATGGCTACAGCATTTTAACATCTAATCAGATATCAAATCTGATATTTAGCTTTATTTCACCATCAATATTATGATGTTTGGGGGAAAAAAGAAAAAAGTTAATAGAATTAACTGTCACAACTGTCTGAAATTTTGGCTGTTCAAGGAAGTAAAAATCTAAAGTATGGTTAAAAATTTATATACATTGAATAGTTTGAGTATGGTATGTAGGTGAAATTTTGTCTCATTGCTGCCAAATTCAGGATCATGGCTGGAGGAACACCACGTTAGGAATCTGGCTTGAAGGTTCCATGTAGCCAATGAAAATATGACATAAAAATGATGGTTAAAATGTTGCTATTTTGTGTGGCAGTGTGTTTATATTAATCAGGCCCCTTCTCCATAAAGGAAACCAAGAGGAATCACTCAATATGTAAGACTGGTGCATAAGACCTGTACTTGTGGGCATCAAGGAGATGTTTAAGCCTGCCTTGCAGGAAGGGCATAAATGAGGCTACTTTGCCTAATCAGAAAGTGAAACTTTAAAGCAAATGTGTTTCATTTTATGCTTGAACACATTAAAAAGAAATAATCAGAACAAAAAAGTTAATAGTGCATGAACAGAGAGCTTGAAGATGGCAAAATACATACACACACACACATATATATATATATATGGTAACAAATAGCAATGGAGAGGGAGAGTTGGAAACAGGTTTCAAGTTTTCATACCATTAGAAGCAGTTTGGGTAAAAGGCCTAATTATTTCAAGAAAAATTCATAAATTTCAGAAATATTTTAGGCAAATGGAAGGTGGGTTTTTTTTTTTTAAGAGAATAAAAAAAGTACTTACCTTAAGCAGCAGAGGTTTGTATTTATTGACATTGTTACCTATTATAGAAGGTCATTGCCAAAAAAGACCAAAGGCAGAAAGACAGAAGGTTGTATCTCTATGGCACTGCTGTCCAAACTGCTCTGTTAAAAACATAAATTCTATTTGTATTGTCTCAGTGGCTTGGATGTACAGACTTGTAGAAGATGTGACTGTAATTGCAAATTATCTGGGAGAGACATGTTCTGTCCTTGGGGCCAACCTTGTTTGCTTGCTTTTTTTTTTTTTTCGGTACACTTCATGTTGCGCTTGCAGTCTGCTGATCCCTAATAGCATCTGAGCTGGGAGACCATTGCACCCTTGTGTGAGGAATGTGTGTGTTGCAGAAATAACTGTACTGATTGCAAAAAGGGAAGGAGGAAAAGTGAGTTAAAATGATGCAAATAAGCTTGTTTTCAGGTCTCTTATCCCCTTGTCACAGAATGAAAAAAATTATTTTGGAAGTCAAGTGAATCTATGACTACCTTAACTAGAAGCAACAAATTGTCATTTAAATATCATAAATAAACCAGCGCTTGAATGTGTAGGTTTTGAGGAGATTGTCGGGTAAGAGAGAGGCTCTCAGGTTCTACAAATGCTTTGAAACACAAATCCCTACTACATTCTTAGTCACTACCCTACCCATTCAGACGTGACCAGAATCCTAGTATGTCTATTGGCAGCATTTTTTCCAAATAACTGTGTTGGACTCTGCTTACATCTCCTGTATAGGCTAAGCAATAGCACCAGATAGAAATCCCTTGGCAAATATATTGGCAATTAGTTTCTGCTCTGTTGTGTGCCTGTCTTCTTCCACTTATGCAAGGGCTGTGGCTGCTCATTTTACAGCAGTTCTTCTTGAAGAAATTTTACTCCTAGAGAGTCTCTGCCCATCAGAATATTACTGTCCAGTTTATCAAGCAAGCGAGCCATTTCTGAAAGGAAGATGACATTAGGAATTAAAGAATATTGAAGAGCCTGGTTCAGTGTCAAGGCTGTTCTCTGACATGTTCCTTCTTCTCTCTTCCTTTCTGTATTCTCATGTGCTCAACAGCTTCAGCATCATCCATCACAGCTGTGCTGAACTGAATGGCACCTCTTGCTTCTGGCCCTTCTCACTCTGGCTCTGTCCCACTGCCTTCTGTGTTTTCTCATTGATTTCTCAGTATGATTTAAGCTCCATTCCCTGGCAAACTGGCCCATGCACTGCTGTTTCAACTGCGTGTTTCTGATCTCTTCCTCAATCCCCATGTTTGTATCAGTATTGCCTTATTTACCCACTTTCCCAGTATTGCTCCGTTGTGGAGTTGTATTGAAACTCATTGAACCACATGGTGACAGGAATTACATTTTACACAGAAATTTTGCACTACATAAACACAGAATCATGAAGCTGAGAGTGACTTGGTGCCCTTATCTGCCCATGGGCATCCTGAAGGATGTTTGTCTTCACTTGTTTTTAAGGGATTCCAGAGTTGGGAACCCTGTGACATGATGAGGTGAAGTAATTCAGTACTTCTTTAACATTTCTAGAAAATGTTTTTTTCCTAAAATCTAAGATGGATGATACTGCAGTTGAACTACACTCCTCTGCTACTGCTCTTACTGCAGATGTGAAGAGTAGTAGCTCATCCTCCTGGCCTTCAAAGCAGCCTGTAAAGGTTCTTTTTCTTTACCTCCTGAACAGAATCTCTAAAATCTGCAGCAGTATAAGCAGTACATCACTACAGTAAGTTCCCAAATCATTCAATAATGTCAAGAAATAGATGTATCCCATAGAAAAGGATTATTTTTGATCCACTCTATTTTCGTGGTAAGGAATGTTATCATGATTGTTTTCCATCACAGTATTTCTTTATGTAGCTCATAGTACATTTTCCTTCAGCTGATGAGTTTTTAAAATCTTGGATTTATATTCTGTCTTCAAGGCTGTCTAATAGGCATGAAATGTCAGTTATAACAAACACACAATTTTTTTTTTATGGTTTATGCACTATGGTTTATACAAACTTCTTGTGTAAATAGGCTTAAGTAATGCTGTAAATAAATTGGCAGATTCACTTAAACTTATCCTTTAAATTCTTCTTGTGTAGGTTAAATATCAACATTTTTTATGGTTTGTATAAGCTACTAATTAAGTAGTATGCTAATAACTTCAGAAATCTATTCTGTTGCTCCAACAGTCTTTGACTGTTGCTAGTTACAATCCAATTAGTCCCTGTTTTACTGTCAAAACAGGTTCATGAAGTGTTTCTTCTTAATGCAGATAATATTTTTTCTATAGTAGAAATCTCATTGGGGTTTGAACTTCCTTTTTCTTTCAGAAACCAAATATATCGTAAATGTTAATAATTTTCCACATTTTCCTGCATAAAATTCCTTGATGTTACAAATTAATACTGAAAAAGTACAGATTTATAGACAGAAGTGCTGTTTTACTCCAAAGAGTTTCTTCTTTGGTAATAATCTAATTTTTTCAGTCTATTGATTCATTCTTTTTATGGATCAATTTAGTAACTTTTTTCGTCTCCTCACTTCTTTCATCTTTTATTTTTCCAAGTTCATTCACTCAGAGGAAAAAGAAACATTCAGGGAATGAGATAGCCTTCTTAAATACAAGAAAAGGCTGATCTGAGATTTACAAATTAATGCTTTTAAATAGAAGCTATGTGCAAAAATCAGTATAAATTTTATGAGATCATGAAAAATCAAATGCTGCTTACAAGCTTGCAGTCAAATCTGGCAAATAATCATTGTTCTGAGAAAGGGAATGTGCATCAATGTAATCACTTAAAATAATCTCCAAAATAACTCTAATCCTGAAAATAACTTCTTTGAATTTGTAGAAGGATAAAAAAAGAAGGAGGAGGTATTAGGCAAGATGCTTATAATACAAAACCAGAGTAGATAAAATACCCTAAACTCGTGAAAGTAATACTATTTTGGTTGGTGAAACAACTTTAAAAAAAATAAAACAGTTGGGAAATGTAAATAATACAATAAAAACTATACATGGTGCTAAATCATAAAGATACTTTGCAGAAATGTAAACACATAGGCACTCTGAAGTGGGGTTTTAAATGCAGGCTTTTTTTATGCAAAAATGAAAGACAATCCTACCTTTTCATAAAAAGCAGTGAACAACCCTGAATTCAGAAGGATGGTTTGGAAAACAAAGCCAGGAATGTCATTATTGGTTTAGGAAGTAGCAGCTCTCTGTTGTTACAAACTGAACCAATATCTAAAGTGCCTGATATATCCTCTGACCTGAGAATATGTTTAGCTGCTCATTCTCCTCTTGTTTCTGAGACTGTGACTGATAGAGATATGTTTATTTGTATTCCTCTCTCTGTCTAAATACAATAAAGTATCTGAAGTTTTAAAAATCCCTCCTTACAGAATGAAAAGGTAGTTTGAAAAACAGAAACCTGAAATATTTCTATGACTGCATCCATTTCTGATGTCAGTACTCTGATTGGTGTCTGAAATTACCCCTGAATGCCACCCTATGTCATGTGCAAGTATTGGAGAAGATGTTCATTAGTGGCAGCCACATTTCCAATCACAGTAGATACTAACAAAGTATTGATAAATCAGAAGATGTTATAAAAGATTTTGTCAGTGTTACATTTTTTTTCTTTTTTTAGACTAGTTATGTAATTTTACTTCATATGATTCAGAGCAAAAGTTTATTTCTCTGCCAGGTTTCAACATTTTGGAATTTCAGAAGCCTCTGGAAGAGAGAACAGCGAGTCTGCACTTAGTGTGGTTTTGTAGGTTGCTTTCTATTTTTCAGTGTCCTGAACTGAGGAGAAGCAACACAAGTATGTGGTTTATAATAGGATAGTAGAAGTGATTAAGAAAGAAAGAACATGAGATTCAAATTCACTTCTCAGGGTTTTGGTTGGGTTTGGGGTTTTTTATGTGTATAGCTTTTTTACTATTAGGCAGATTGCCCAGGTATTAAAAAATAGCATTTTGCCTCAACTATTTTTGATGCTGTTTAACTTATGCAATTGGGTGGCATTTCATACCCTGAGGGAGCAGGGACAGTGGTTTTTAATTCTTTTAGGATGTGTGTGTATAATTTAATTCTTTCCCATTAAGCTGTTACAGTGATGAATCTCCAGGTTAATTACCGTTCACTCTAGTCATTCTACAATAGTTAGTAGATGGACATCAAAGTTGTGTCCTTTCTGATTTTCTTCAACCAGCTTTTTTTGCATGTTTCACAATGACATCTTGTGCAGCCTCTGTTAGCATGTTAATATCTTTCAAATGCACATTTATTTCCACATTATTCACTGTACTTAAATATGCATGGATAAGGCTATATGAAAATGATGATCTGTTGCAGGGTTTTTTTGCCTTCCTAAAGCTAATAAAAAATATTTTAACACAAACAGATAACTTGTTTTATGCTAAGTGCTAGTATTTTTTAACATGAAAGAGGTAGCAACAGGCTTTCATAAAGTGACAGTACTATCCAAACTGAAAAGTTTGATGATACTTGTTAAAGTAAGGTGGGCAAAGACGCATTAGTGTTTCACATCCACTCAACGATATATGACAGGAACCTTGTGCTGACACTGCAGGCAAAGTGAATCCTGGTCATTTTGCACTCACACTGTAATTTCACACATGTTATTTCACAACAGGGACTGGCTAATGTGATAACCTCACACTAAGGTGCAGTGTCGGCCTTGAAATAAAAGATGGAGTGTGCTGAGCTCCCAAAGGGTGCAGTCAATTAGCAATTTCTGTAATGGGGTCTTGCTGTTATGAGATGAGAGGTTTATTTGCTTCAAACTGAAAAATATTCAGGCTCCTTAAAGGTGTGGTTCTTGACAGCTGCTTTATATTTTCTGAGTGGGGAACAATTAAGCAAAATGCCTGTCATGTTATAGGGCCTTAAGATAGTGATTCTAGATAGAGCTGTGTATGTTTTACTTTCATATTTATTGCTTAGAATGCTAGATAATTGTAAATTACTCCAATATTTAGGACTAAGGGAATATTTCCTTCCTACACAGGTTTTGGTCTTCTACCCTCCTGCCCCCTTAAATTAATAGGGCATATAAACCCATTTTGTGTATGCGATACTAAAAGTAAACTAAATTTTATGAAAACTTGGTAGCATATATATATATATATATATATATGTTTCCCCAAATATATATATATGTTTCCCCAACCCATCATAAAATTCTTGATATTCTTGATATTCTGCACGTACACACATATATAAATATATTTAAAAAGAAAAAAAAAACCTGTAGTCCTGGAAATGTTGTCTATTTCTACATTAAGGAAAGAGATTTAATCTCGTTCTGCATAACAATGAAGAAAATTGTTCTACAAGCTTATGATTTACTCTACCTTGCTTATGATTTACTGAAATATCCAGAAGTAAAGGAGGAAGAAACCTGGAGCAGGTCTGTCCGTTTTCCCTTTGTACATGCAACAACTTTTAGGAAGTTTTCTATTTTTTTAGGATTTCTTTGAAATATTTAGATGCAATACCTTTCCCTCTAAAGCAATAGTTTCTTGATAAGACATATCTTTTCATGCTCTTCCATCTCACAGTTCTGTAAGAATACATGTTTTACAGAGTTCCCTATGTTAAGTGTGGTGACCTTTGGTGCGCACTGGGCTGTGTGGACTTTGCAGGTTTTGATGAAAGCATACGTAATAATTTGGGGATAGAAGGAAGAACTTTATCAGCATCGATTTTTATGTATGCTGATTAAAAAAGAGAGCAGTCATATCAAATCAAAACAAAGGTGAATCTAACAGAATATCCCTTCTGTGACACTGCCTGTTTCTGGATGCCTGGGGAAGAGTGTGAAATGAGGACAATTATGTAGCGATATGCCTCTAAATGTTATCCTTGCCTCCAGCAAATTGTGTCTTTCTAAACCAATGGTAAACCCTTATTGTGTAATAATTGTTGCAATTTTTTTCCTCAGTACTCATGTCCTGCTGCTCTTTGCATATAATCACCTCCAAAAAGAAGTTCCCAAGGTGTTTTTACATGTTCCGTGGGAAACATCCTTGTTTATTTTGGTTTTAATTGCAATTTGGTTCTATTTGTGTTTGAAGACCCGCCTTCATTTATTAAAAAATGTGGTAAATAGTTGGTGTTTATTAAAAAGTTAATGAAAAACAAGGCTAGTCTGAATCTTAGCATCATAGATCCCCATCACCTTAGTTATATGCAGATGTATAAATGCTAATCCCAGTGTGGCTATCCAGCAACTCATATCTCTGCAGTTTTTTACAGGAATAGTGTTCAATTATGACACCTGTAAAATAAATAAATGCTTTAGGCATTATTATCTTTTCTGAAATAGCAGATGTTTAGAGAATGATGAAGCTGTTGAGGACAAGAACTTAGTAGATTTCACAGAAATACAGTTAAGGAGCCAAACAACAGGTAAAATATGGTCATACAAAATAGAATAGAATTATTCAGTTGCAATGGACCTACAAAGATCACATAGTCCAACTTTCTGACTTGTTTTTTCACAGCTTTAGAGTATTTACTTAGCTCATAGCTCTCAGAAAAATCATACAATTTTACAGTTGTGGAGAAGATTGGTTTACTGGTTGTGCTCCTTTGTGCTTGTTGCAGCAGTGTTGGAGGATTTCCCTAAGTCCTGACCTTGGCGTGATCACTGGAGCATGTCTAAAATAGCAAGGGTAGAGGGGCTTGCAGTCCTTCTTGTGTTTCTGAAGACACATCAGCAGAACATGTGGGGAAACCTCTACCAGCAGTTGTTGCTTAGTCATGGGTTGTTACTCTCCAGCCACCAGCTATTGTCTTTTGGGCCTCAGATTGTTTGGATTACAAATTTGGACTTCATGTGGGACATTTTCTGCAAGTGTGTCAGAAACTGGTATTATCACTAATGTGATATGGCAAGTTTGGATGATGGGCTTCCCAAGTGCTAACTTCCCTAGTGGATGGGTGTTTGAGATCTGCCTCTTTTGAGCCAAACTTTTGTTTGGTGCATGCATCTTTGAGATGCAGCCCAATGCCCTTGATAGCCTGTTGTAAATCAAGAGACCAGAGCTTGACACACTTGAGATTTTTAGTCACCAGAGAGTAGCTCAAACTGACTTGTGTTTGCTGCCTCTGGCATAAAGTATGTCTCTAAAGATAAATCCATTGAATGGCATCATCTCTCTCTCTGCAAAGTGTCCAGCTCCTCTCTTGCCATGTATTTTATCAATGTTAGCCTGTCATTAGATACCTCAGTAGGAAAGATATGTGAACACTCAAGCAGCTGGTCTTTTGACAGTGTTAGGAATGTGTATAAAGAAAGCGAAGGCTTGTTGGATGGTCATTTTTCATCTTGGACAGTCTCAAGAGATGCCATTTTGGCCACATTTTGAATGCAGTTGGGGTATTAAAGATAGAGGTGTGCTTATTGGCTTGGGATTAACCTATCAGAACAGTATTGACTTATCCATTTTTTCTTCTTCTTCCATGAGCTACTGAAAAACAAAATCCATTTAGTATCTGGAGCCTAGCACTCTGCAAGCATGTGATTTCAGGTCAAGAAAATATTCCCTGCGCAGGTATTAATCATTGGGCATCTTGGAACTTTTGAAATAGAAAAAAGCAAAGTGGACTGTAAAATTGTTATTGATGTTAGAAACTCTGCTGGGGCAAGGAGAGGCCTTAGCCTGATTCCTTTATGCATCGGTCTAGCAGAGAGGAATAGGAGGGTGAGGTCTTGCTGGCTGCGATATATGTGGGCTCCAAGGGAGGCTTTGATGCTTGCAACCAGTGGTTTGCAGCTGTAGTCTCGTACTTCTTTTGAAACGTATGAATGGAAATCTCTTTGACTGAGTAAATGATCTTTTTGATCAATCAAAAAAAAAATTACAAAAAAAACCCACATTCAGAAATATTTATTCTCAGTACGTAAGTATCATGGAAACTTTTACTGTTTTCTCTCCACTTCGAAAGTAGTTCTGACACAGTAGTTCTGCAGTGTCAAAATAAAGCATTATGTATTTTCCATGAACCAAAAATACACTGAGCTGGAATGTGAGGGCCCTTGGTGTTGTCAGTGATTCTTCGAATTCTGTGTTGAAGCAAATTTCCAGGCATCCAGTTCTGGCTGTTTAAATGAAAGTAATGAATTCGTAGTTCACAGTATCGTTGCAGGATATGGATTTTTTTGGTGTAAAACTGCTTGGTTTTCCATTGCTTCTACTTGCTGTTGGTGGGAAATGGAAAAAAAATAATCTTATGTTCTTCAGGACCAAGTCATCACCTTCTGGACAAGTATTTCGCTTTGCTCCCCATCATTGCTGATGCCAAGATGAAACCTCAGAGTTTTCAAACGTTGTACCCCTGAACAATTTCATTCTCAGTTTGTTAATAATAATAATTTCCTATAATGTTCAACATATTTTCAGGTAATAAGGTAGGAGGTCCAAAGTACTAAAACCTCATCAAAGGTTAGAGTAATACCAGGAATTATTAAGCATCAATAGATAGAAGTAGGCTGCAAGTATTGAACAAGTGGTTATCACAAAGTAACAAAAATAACATTCCTCCATTGCTACTGTTATATGTATGATAGAAATCCAGTCTTTAACTTCCAAAAGAGGAGAGATATATATATATTTGTAATTTATATCAAAATATTGACAGAAGACCTCAGTTAAGACTGAGTTGCTCTTAGTAGATTTCTTTTAATCATGAAATGCTCTTTGCCATGTGATAAAAGAACATATACCTGAACAAAGAGGTGGAGAGGAAAATGCTTTATTTTTGTGCTTGAAATTTCTAGAGACTTATGAGATGATAGTAGGTCAGTCTCTCTATGCTACCCAAGTGTTTCTTGCAAACTAGCATCAGGACATGAGCCTGGTTGTGCAGCACAACTGAAATACGTTCTCTGTTAGATAAACAGCTATTTTCTTGTTTTCAAACATTTATGTTTGGAAGATTTCAAAGGAACAAAGAAAACCTGAAAAATAATTAGAAGACATAATTTTATTACATAGCGTCTCAGTTAATTTGTACTATGTAAAGGAAAAACAGGGCAATTTTATAGAAAATCTCTTGCATTTCCATCAAGACTTTTCTTTATTTCTAGTCTATAAGTTGGTTGACCTATGTAGTTGCTGATAGTGAAAAGCCTGTTGGCTGTAAAGAGAGTTTGAACTGAAACATGCAGTTAATACTGAATTTGCTTGGATAAGTGTTCCATTTCTTACAGAAAAATTATGAAAGCTTCTGATATCAATTCTGGTAATAGAGGAAAGTCTGTAAGTATCTGGATTAGTGGCTGACACCAAGGTCTTAAAGGCCACCAAGGGAGCAGTAGAATCAGTGTCTGAATTTCTATTGTTGGATTTTAGCTATTAGTGTTTGAATTATTGAAAGAGCTAAGCACTGAAATAGCGGGGTTTTTCCAAATCTCTCACTGTAATGTGTGGATTTTGTCTCCTTATTTAAAAACCAAAGCATACATTCAATAAAAGCTATTGCTTTAAATAAATTTAATTTGAATTTATGAATCAGTATAAATATATTCATTTACTTCATAAAATGGTGCTCTCTGCATCTTTAAATTAATACTGATCTGGAGGCAGCACCTGTGTATTTTACCTTCCCTTAGAAGGCAAGAAAGCAAACATGCCTATTAGCATATTTCAATTAGGTTTTTATATCGTATTTTATTCAGTTAACATAAAATCACTGGGTAATAGTAATAGAGTGCTTCAAGTGAATTTGTGCTGGCAAAATGCTTCCTGATCCATTAACGGTATTCTCACCCAGAGTTAACATCTAACTTAAATTTAATTCTGGATTTTCAACAGGTGTCTTAATTTTAATGTATGGTCAGGTGATGTGGTCCCAACAGTAACAGGATCTGACAACACCTTATAAATCACAGCTTTATGGAAGCAGTAAGAAAGATGAGCAGCATCGCAACCATATGGCCACTCACCTAATCACTGATAGCAAATACGGGGTCATAAACGATGCCGTGGCCGTGGCAAAGTGCCAGGGATGCTTGGTGTGTGGGTCATCTGGCAGCAACAGTCAGTTCTGCAAATGCTTTTTGCACGTGGGATGGAGTTGGGATGCTCCTTGGCTCCAGCAACAGCAGTGTGATTGGAGAAAATCCAGCCTTACAGCAATAATGTGGGCAGCATCCTGCCTCTGCTGCCGGTGTCAGGCAGGGTGTTGGCCGTCTGCCTATGCTGCCAGTGCTGGTCGGGGTAGGGTGTCTGGAGGCAGGGTGTCAGGTGTAAGTAAGCAATTACTTGTATGCACATCATTAGGTTCTCTGCAGCAAAACGTTGCACTAATTTGTGTGGATTGTCCAATTACTGTTTTGAAACAGGTAGCCTAACTGAAAGAAGGAGGTTTTGAGACAGCCGAAGACTTCCAGCAGCAGTAGCAGCAGATAAAATAGGGGCCTTTTCTTTGTGAAGTCCACTGTTCTGAGCTCTTGCTCTTCTGATTGACTGTTGTTTCTTCTTGCCTTCCTCATGGCTGCTGTATCTCAGTTCCACTAACACTTCTCATTGGCTCTTCACTACAGTTTTCCCATTTTCTCTCTATTTGACATAAACATTCCCGGGAAAGCCTAGCAAAGCAAGCAATTCAACCAAAACAGTTATCAAATTATTTATTCTCTGTGTGTGCATTATATATCTCTCCTGAGCCTGAGCTTTTGAACTCTGTGGAGTATCTCCTGGACACTCTAGTTCTCTGAAGCTGCACAATGTCCAGCACAGTGAGGTCAGGTGTGTTTGGTTCTTAGACCAATAAAATGAATATAAGTAATTGAATGCATCTTCCAGAAAAGCATCTCATTTCAATCTCAAGATCTCTAGGGAGAGAATGCTATCTTCCTGGTGATTTGTCTGAATAGTTAAAGAAAGAAATCTAATTTCTGATTTGAGTTTCTTTTCTATTTTATATTGATACCCAGCCCTGATAAGATATAGATGGTCCAGTGCTATTCTAGTGAAATTCTGGTCAACTGGCATGAAGTCAGGTTTCTTATGCTTATAACCTCCTACTCTGGAGTAGCTTTATTGCCTTTAAAAATCCAGACTGGAAAGACAAATGCAAAGCTTACTAATTAGGCAGAGTACTGTGATTTGCATGTAATCAGATGCATGTGGTTGGGAGTATATTTTATTCCCTTTGCTACCCAGCTGACTTTTGTTTCTTTCAGCGGTGCCATACTGAGTTGAACTTTCTTTTGCTTACATTAACCTGCTGTTGAACAAATAACTTGCCCTTCTGCAAGTGTCACCATTCTCTAGATGACTATTTTTCACTCAAAAAAAAAAAAAAAAAATGGAAAGCATCCTAGATAGTACTGTTATAAGGTGAAAAAGGGAAAAAAGGCAGTGTCATTGAGGATACAGTAATGAGGTCAAGGTAGACAAATTTAGGCTCCTGCATTTGATCAATAATTATTTTATTATACTTTTTTATGAGGTAATTGTTGTTATCTAACCATAAATTTTATATTTTAAAAAGAAGGAATACCTTCAATTCTTCAGTTAAATTGGAATGGAGTGAAATCTTACATTATGATGGAGACTTAGGCCAAGTGCTTGTGTGTCCCTGCTTGAACACATTTGTTCTTCCCTAGTGCATCTGAAGAAGGTGAGAGAGATTTTATGCCTGTTAAAGTAGCCTGAATGGATAATTACCTCTTATATGTCCTACAGAAAAAATAAACAGTGGTGGTATGATCACTGTAAATGTCCCTTGTGACTTTGAAATTCCCATAAAAATTTTTTTCTTTTTTTTCCAAGCCCGGTGAACTCATCATGTTGATGAGTTTTAAAAATTATTAGGAAAGACTTTGCAGTCACTCTTCGCCCTTTGTAGAAAGAGTCTCCTTGAGACAAAATGACCTTTCTGTTTTTCAGAGCCTTTTGAAGATTTTTCAGCATAATTCAGGCTGATAAGGATCTTTGCATCACTTATTTGGCAAGGGGGTGACTATTTCTTTGTCCAACAGTAACCTTCCTTCTCTACTCATTATCTCTGGTGAGGGCTGTTTTAATTGAAGTCATCCCTTCTGAAAGATCTCTCCAATGCAATTCGTTATTGATTTTGAAAGATCTGACCTGTTAAAATTTCCTTGCCAAGGAGTTAACCTTCTTCCCTGAAGGTGAATTAAAATAGAGAATGACATTTCTAATTTCCTAAGTGATGTAGCCAAAGGAACTGGGCTAAAGTGGTATAATGTTAGCTCAGTCTTTTAAAAGGATTTGTTATTTAGCATGGTGAGACTTCTGGGCTGTACAGCAATAAATTTCCACTCAGGTGCTGCTGCCTTCTGGAATGGCTTTTAATTGAATATTATTATATCACAAGAAGATGTTCTTGGGTTTGTCTCTCTTTCTTGAAGTTCTGTTGTAAGTTACACACGGAATTCAGGTCTAATGAATCATTAGCAAAATAGAAGAATATGAAGAAAACTATTTAGCTGCCTAGAAATTTGACTGACCTGATATCACAGCATCATTTCAGCAGTTTTGATGACCTGGACTCCACAGACACTTATTTTTCAGAGAAAAAAATTTTCCTAATTCCACCTGCAGTGGCTTCATGATAGGTACTCTGACAGTGTCCTGAAATTTCTACTAGTATGACTGATTAAAAATTATCATACCCTGGTTCATATATAAATCTCTCTCAATACTTTTCTCCTTTAAATCAAAGTTGCACAAGGACTTGTCCTTCACCATGTAGAAAATGAATTTCTGTTTGTCTAATACTTTGGAGTATTGGGAGGAAGAGTTTTAAGAATTCATATAACTATTCATTGTTCAAGGAAGCTTAAACAACGAGATATAAAACCTGTGGCAGTCCATAAGAGTGCATTATAAAGATTTCTCAATATATAATTTTAAATCTTTTCTGCCATTTTGTATCTGTCACATTTCTTTCTTTACGCAACTGGAGTTAATAATTGTAAAATATTTAGAAATTAATTTCTAATGTAGTTATTTCTATTGTAGTTAATATTAATTAATGAAGTGTGAATCCATGTTAAACATTTAAATTTATGGGAATTGTCTATTAGATAAATATTTTAATTTTGTAGATTATTTACATAAAAAATAGTAAAAGAGGTAGTGTTTCCTAGTGGTATCTGCTAAAAGATTCTGCTGTTACTTATGAAATAACCTCTGTGAAGTAACTATAAATCATAGGTAGTACTAGCAGTGGAAAGGTACATGGATTTTGTGCTAGAATGGAAGACTAAAGCCAAGGTTTGGTTGCTGTGTTTCTCTCTCTGTTTCTTTGATGGGTGACAGGAATTTTAAGAAATTTCTGATATGATCATTTTGTGGTGATGCACTCCTTAAAATACTCATGTACTTTAAATTTTTCTGTATTAGTGATTTGTTGTATTTTTTTAAAAGGACATCTTGGATTCTTGTGATAGATCATTGTGGTAGTATCAGATCAGGTTCATGTATTTTTAAGCAGAAGTCACTGCTGTGGTTAATGGTGAGTTCTGTTTAACAGCGAAAATTATTATATACTTTGAGATATTGAAATAACTGCCCACACTAATATTTCATGGAAGTTATTACTTATTTCTAAAAAATTGAAAAAAAAGTATTTGCACAGAAGTGTTTATTAGATGTATTTCCAGCATCATAAAAATAGACAAATCCACTTATTTTAATACAGTTTTGCAACACATTTGCCAGATGGAAATAAGTGATAAAGTAATAGTCCCTATCTTGAACTAATTAGTCATCTTAATTGTATCTGGAATGAAAATGATTGATTACAGGGCACTCAGATTAAGACATTGCTTATTTTGCATACATTGCAGTGACAGGTATCATATGGTCCTGATAAGATTTCTTCAAAACTTACGGAGATCTATGCTTGTCTGATAAACAGTGCACCTGTATTTCGAGTACATCCACATGGCTTAGTTGTCTTTCCTTCCCAGAGTTTTAAGTGTGATGCCTATATAATGAATTCACCACAGTTTCGGGGGAAAGTTGCCATTTAAAATTGGAAATGGGTTTCAAAGGAATTTAGCAAAATGAAGATGATGAATAATAAATGAACAGAGGATATGCTTGGGAGAATGTATCTCAGCAAGACATAAAGTCTTAGTGCACTTTAAAAGAGTTATGACTGGATTATTATTTCAGCCCAACACAGAGGCAATTTCAGTAATGAAATATTTAAAAGTAAATAAATATAAATATATAAATATATAAATATATAAATATATAAATATATAAATTTGACCCTTTGCATAGTGTTCTTTACTTAGAAGATGGAATTTCATTAAAATTTCTTTGCTCCAATGAATTAGAAAAAAGCCAAAAGGATGACATGTCCATTACATTATCTAAGTGGTATTCATTAAGTTCAGGTCTGCTATTTTATTTCATTCCATTAGTGGCAAAGAAAACTATAGAGAATCCAGAGACACAAGAAATCTTCTTATTTGATCCTTGAATATCTGTATTAGCTCTCTTGTGACCAAAGAGTCAGAGGATGAGAAGTATGCATGCTGTGCTCTATGAATAAGATTTCTGTCAAGAGTAACAAAAAGTGGCAGTTTGTCATCTAGGCCTCCTACTTTTTTATTAAAGCGCACCTTTCAACACAACCAGGATTTAGGGCAAAACTCAAGGGAAAGGTTATGAGTAAACAGTATGCTTCCAGAGGGAAAATGACAAAGCATGTATTCTTACTGCTGTTTACTTCTTGTACACAGTTTTTCATCAATACCTCTAAAGGGGCTTTAAAAATTGATATTGTTGTCCTTACCTTATGCAGAAGAAGCTGAAATGCAAGGAGACGGAAATGGTGTATGTAGATACTGCAGGCATATCTTAGGGATAAGAGTACCACTTAAGTCTCTGACTTCTTGCACCTGCATAGAGATTTCTTATAACCAACTTCCTGCTACCTTGTCTGACATTATACCTCGCAGGAAGTCCAACCCTTTAAATAAGTCAGTGCACAAAGATACTACATTTAATTTCTTATTTCTGGTTCTAGTAGCCTCATTGAAAAGCTGTAGCCAGTTTCTGAAGAGCTGTAGCAGTGAATTTCTTCATGTCTCAGTGAAGGAGGTTTTTGACTTGTTTGCCCTTGGCTAATGTAAGCAGAGACTGGGATTACAAACCGCTGGGCTGGCACAAGTGTGATGGGCTGTGTTGACGGATGTACCCTGTGGTTGCGGCAGCCTCACAACTAGCACTTCTGGCCATCAGCACCACAGCAGGAGGCTACGATGAACAAGGAGAAGAAATCAAAAGGCAGAAAATGAGACACAGGCAGAAAAATAAAAGCATTCACTTGGTCTTGATGAAAATTGAAACAGAAATACTTTGTCTTCTCTTTTTAATGTATCAGTCTGTGTGTGCTGAGGAAAATTACATTTAGCAAACTGAATTGCAAAATTATTCATGATAGAAAAAAAGGGATCTATTTCAAGTCTCTGTTACCTATTGCTAATTACCATTAGATTACATGAGACATGCACAGAAATCAACTCTTGTAACACTATCAAGAAATTGGTGCTGCAACACATGCTGATGACCAAGTGTCATGACAAGGGCTAGTGGTGTTTATTTTCAATAGATTTAGTTGGGGTTCACTCTGATGAAAAGTGGAAGGCAAAGGTCAGTTGGTTAAATTAGTGCAAAAATCTGCATTTCCACATCTGATCACTGAAAACAGTACTAACAATGAGATTTTCAGGTTATGTGAGATGTTATGTCAGAAGTGTTTCAGTTCAAATTTGCTTTGAAATTTGTGAGTAAATTGAATATATAAATGCTGATGGGAAGAAAACTGAATCTTCATTCAAAACCAAGGAGAAAACCTCATTTTAATCTATACAAATCAAATCCTACCCTTTAATAGGCATTGGATCCTGTTTTCTCAACAACTTAACTCTTAAAATCAGATTTTGACAGAAACAGAGCTGTAAAAATATACAGGGACACAAATGAGAATAATTTGTTGTTATGGGGTTTTTTTTACACATGTTATTATAGAGCTTTCATTATAAAATTATAATATTTACTCATTATTACAGTCTGAATAATAATTGGGAATAACTGCTGATTTCATGGATTTACTTGTAATTGTCCCTGCTGTTCATGGGAGTGGTTTTTGGTTTGTTTCTCCTTGCCTACTGCATTAAAAAAGAATCAGTTCATGCCATGTGTTTTCTATCATTACATTTCTCATATTTCTATTGTTACATTGTGATAGCATGGAAAAAAGAACAATAAATTTAGGAATTTCTAGTATGATGTCTAAAACTGCTTTTCTTTAGAAGTTGGTTAAAGAACGCATGGATGTTCTTTATATGATGTCTATTTATAAGTATTTGTTGTATGAAAAGGTTTGTACCAGCATGTCTGCTATGATGTGTGATCTGGAATTGGTGGGAAGCTGTCAGGGTACTGGGAAAGACATCATATATGCTCACTGCATTTTTATACCTTCTTCAAGCCTCTGTTCTTTGTTGCTGTAAGAGATGGATACTGGGATAGGCAGGTTTTTGGTCTGACTCAGTATGTCTGTCTCACAGGGGACATGCAGAGCAACTTTCAACTTTTCTTCTGGGTAATCAGAAGAAAACCAAAACACCTGTGTGGGAGAGATACAAGCAAAGGATAATAAACTTTTTCATCCAACTTACAAGGACTGCAAGAGTGTTTGCTATGAGAAAATGAGAAATCATCATTTCTTCAGAAGAGCATTATCTGGCTTTTCAGCCAGCAGTGTGACTAGAGAGGCAACATAAGGAGAGCAGTGTGAGGAATATATTGGGATGGTTTAACAGCACCTCTAATGAAACTAAGAAATGTTCATGAACCAGCTTCATATGTAAACAGACTATGGGCTAGAAGAAACTATATTCAGTAGCTTACAATATCAGAAGTATTTATTACAACAGGACTAGAAGCTCAAAGCAATGTAATTGCTTTGTAGAACATAGAAGCTATATTTCTCTTTAAAGCATGCTGCTTCAATTAAATATTCCTTTTGTGTATTCATTTAATATTCATTTTGTCTTCTACTGCTATTCTTTGTAAAGGAAAAATGAAGAGTGAAAGGAACTTATGCTGAAAAGAATGTTTTGGATGAAGAACTGTTTTAAAACTGAGTAACGTTTTGAGAATTAGCTGAATAATTATAATTATAATAATTATAATAAGCCTAAAGGAAAGAATTTCATTCTAGGTGATAACAACTACACAAAGCCAGATAGTTCTGCTCTCTGAGCTGTCAACCTTTCATGTCTGTGCATGTGCCAGTACATACTTCAGATAAATATGTTGCACCACTACTGCAAGCTGGAGGCTCTTGATAGTTTTGATGCAGATGAGGATTTTCAGGGTGTTACACCACTGTACAGTCAAATTACTTTGGAAAGAAATGTGGTATGAAAAGTGTAGACCCTGGTGCAGTTTCTTTAAAAAATTGAATCTGCAAAGCCAGAGCAACAAAATAAATATTAAACAGTGACAAATATAAGAATGTTAAGAAGGTGGTTGAGTGGAGGGTTTTTTTGATTTTGTTTTTGTTTTCTTTGTTTGGTTGGGGGTTTTTGGATTTTGTTTGTTTTTTGTTTCGTTGGTTTTTGTTTTTGTCTTTTTGTTTTGTGTTTGTTAGGTCTGTTGTTTTTTGTTTTTTTTTTTTTTTTAAATAAGCATTAAATTAGGTTCTCAGACCTGATTGTCAGGGGGGGAATGAAGAACTAGCATTATATTTAAAAGAAGAAAAGAATTTTGAGACCATTTTTTTTCTTTATGGTTTTTGTTTGGGGTCTTTTTGTACTGTAGAAATACATACTTTTTAACCCTCTCAATGTTTATAACAAAGGGGAAAAAAGTCAATATCTATTATAGTTTTCAAAATATTAAGGCCCAGAGAAAAGTACAAAGCAGACTAATAACCTCTCTACCAAGTGAAATGTGGTGTTAAAATTACTATGAAGTACAACACAAGAAGCCACTGCATCAACAATGGCAAAGCATGTTAAATTCAAATTTTTTTGTTATGGAATACACAAGCTTGTCTTAGAGTCACTAGTTTTCTAATATACAAAATTTATTTTCCTCCTTGCTGGAGGAAAATAAATATCTGGTTCCAGTAATTGTGAGGTTTTAGTATGACGGTGCTCTTAGGGAAACACTGAATAAGCATTCTGCTTTTTTTGATGTCAGTGTCAGAATTTAAACTGGTATGATTACTCTTAGAAAAATTCGTGTGTGTTACATTCATGATTTTAAAAGAACTTTGAAAACAGGTGCATAATGTTAATTACCATACCATGAATAGTATCAGGAACATATGTGAATATATCTTCCTAATGGATATTAATAGGGGGAAAAATAAAAAGGCCTATGTTTTGTTAAGTACCTTAGTAATTAAATAGACACCTAGAAAGATAACTGAAGTGCCTTAATAATTAAGTGCACACCTAGAAAGATAACTAAGTGGCTTATTTTTATATACTTTGGTTTGCCTTTATCATATTGTTTGAAAGTGTGCTCTGTAAAGCCGGGTAAACAATGTGCAATTTATAAATTAGATTAATTTACATTACTTTTTAATGGTAATTTTTTGTATTTCATTGCTAATTTGAGAAATTTCAACAACTTGTCCCTCAGATTCTGAAATTCTTTGAACTGTGCCATGGCAGTCTCCCTTATACTATTACGAAATAAAAAAGCTGATCTAAGAGCCATACAATTTGTAGGCCTATTTGGTTCTCCATTATATTCCTCTGAAACACAAATGTTATGTTTCATGATGTTGAGAATCTTTTCCTTTTTTTAATCTCTTTTCCATATCCCAAATTAATTTTCTTTGATGTAGACGCTGCCTTGCATTTTCTTTTCAACCTCTGAAAGAGGAGCCAAGAAAGACAAAAGCATTAAATAGAAACGACAGTCAAGGTGATCCATAGCACTCCTAAAGGGGAGATTTGCTGGCAAAGAGAGCAGACAGCCAGTCATACAGCACCCAGGGAGTCCTGCCATGGGTGGGAAAGATGGGAAAATAAAGGTTTTGTCTGTACTTGACACTCACAATAGTATAGATTACAGGACCTGTCTCTCCAAATGAGACCAGCTCATTGTGTTGGCAGCATGTCAGACTGTGTATTTAAAAAAAAAAAAAGTCAATAATTTATCTAGAATTACGGCATTTTGCTGCACTACTTTTTACAGATAATGTATATCTGTATCAGTGAAACTCAGTTTCCTGTTTAGATTTTCACAATTAACTACCTGTGATAAAAATACTTTGTTGTACCAGCAGAGGTTTTTCCTTTGTTACTGTAATTGTGGAAAGCAAATATAGATTTTACAGGTATACTGTACCAAGTTACAGACATGCTTATCATATTTGAATTTAGCTAAGCAGATCTGCAAGTGATTTTAGCAACAGCTCTGACGCTGTTGTATTCTGGGTGACCTGCTGTTCACCCAGCTCCTTGACCAGCTCT
Organism: Lophotriccus pileatus; assembly: GCA_035583135.1. Classification (NCBI taxonomy): domain Eukaryota; kingdom Metazoa; phylum Chordata; class Aves; order Passeriformes; family Tyrannidae; genus Lophotriccus; species Lophotriccus pileatus. Next base: position 26,649,058 of record JAWWES010000081.1, on the reverse strand, counting down.
GCTATCAAGAGATGCAGTTTGCATTCACTGTCATCTCCTGAGTTCTTCAAATACTTCTTGATCTGTGTCTTTTTGACCCCTCTTGAGATTTACTGCTTAGGCTTGAACTGTATCTTGTAATACTCGTGTCCTTCTGACTCTCAGCCCTGTATCACCCAGTTAACCTTCTTGGCTCTCATCATAACCTTTCCATAATACAAGGAAATTTGAGGTCTCCAATATTGGGTAAGGTTATTGTTTTTCTGGACTTAGAAAAAGTAGATTTCTGCTAATCAGTCTCTCAATAGTCTCTTTAAGTACAATCCTTTCAAAATACTGAAAACTAAGCTGCTCATTGTCTTGTGCAGTCTGAGTCTCTCTCCCTGGCATTAAATTGTTAATGCTACTTACAGGCACCAAACCAGTAACACAAAAGGGGTCAAAACGAGTTCTCATGGAAAGTATGGCAAAATTCAAATGAAATCACTGACGCATTTGTTAAAAATGGGAGTAATGTCTCGCTCAATGCTTCAGGACATGTTTGCAGTTTTATGTTTAGAGATACTTGGGGGATTGTTTTGTAGTTCTTTGCAGTTGTATGAAGAGAAAAGCTTAAGGGATTTTCACATGGCCTTATTTGCCCTGGATCAAAGTTCAAAGTAAGTTCTTTCTTTTTCAAACAATGATAATTTTAATACCTGAAACAATATTAAAATATCCAATACTAAATATTATGATAGCTTACTTTGTTCTCAGCTGCAAAACTGTCAGTGCTTTAGTGGAGGTTTAGTCTTCATTTTTTTAAGTCCATTGTGATCAGTCTCTGAAATTTCAGAATAAACCTGCAGTAATGGTTAATTCACTTATGTTCCTGCTTCCTAAAAAAACTAAATGTTAATCCTCCAGAAGCTTAGACGGAATCTTAATATTGTATTTTACAATAATCTCTTTAGAAGACAAAGAATTACAAATGACATTTTAAACTCACTAAGACTTCAGTGACAACTTCATCAACAAGAAGCAAGCTTCCTATTTATTTCTGTAATTGCCATTTGTAATGTGCTGATTAGTTAGAGTGGATAAACGATAGTGTTTTCATGAAACAAGTTCAGCTCGCTACAGGCAAACTATGATTCGTTCATCTAAATATCTTTAAAACAAAATCCAAAGAAAAACTACTTTGCATTCACAGCAGCAGCCTTTTTCCCTGGTGTGAAAGGGTTTGAGTGCACGTAGATCCCATTGGCAAGGCGTAACTGGATACAGCAGGGAGTGCAGAGTGTTTGTGTGAAGACTGTTTCAATGGGAGAGAACCTAAAGAATATTCATAAAGAGCAAATTAAAATATTATATGAGGCCTTGATTAGGCTTGACAGTTTTCCTAAATGCCTTCTTGTTGTTACTAGTGTTTAACATCAGATGAGGATTTGTGAAAGAACAGCCAGCCACACACTATGTCCTGCAGCCTTTAAGTTATGGTGATGGATGAGACTATACATTGTCCTCTGCTCATCTCTTTCATTCTGAGTTGCATATCAATGCTACATTAGTTTCTGTGACTTTAATTTTATCCCAAAATTTCACTTTTACAAATACAGTGGTAAGTGTACTATGCATAATAATGATATAATATAAAGGGCATGTTGCAGGGGATCTCTAGGTGGTTTTCCCATACTTCTGAAGAACATTTGAAGCCTCTGCCTTCACTGTTTTTTCATCATTTATCTCCAGTAATGTCTTGAACAGCGGGCAAAGAAATATTGTAAGGGTGGGCTGGATACTTTCTCTTCTATCTGTTACAATGAGAAAAAAGGCCAATGGATTAAGAATACTTTCAGATTTATTTCTTGTTTGTTTGTTTGTTTGTTTTTTAAGGTCACAAAACCCCTTTGCGCAGTTCAGAGACACATACTTTCCTTTTTTTTTTGCTATGATTATTTTTAAATGAAAACCATGTCTTGCCCTGATGCTTGCAATGTATTTGGGGCCTCTTAAATTAGAAGTGCATTACTGTAGACCCTTGATAAATGGCAGAGAGAGATGAGTAATTGCAAAGAGAATTGAAGAGGAGCTTCTCTCTCTCTCTGTTCGTGAAGTCCACATAAAGAATGTATGCAAAAACACTTCTCAACAAGTGCTTGAGGTTAAAACAGTGACTTGTGATCCTACAAGGAAATGTGGATAATTGAACTAAAGATTTCAATGACAAAAATGACTGAAAGATGACAGAAATATTTGTTAATGTAGATTCTAGAAATAGTTTTTAAAAGAAAAAAAAAAAAGGTGTTTTCCAGAATAATTTTGGTCAAAACAAGCTTCTGTTCATATAACTAAAAATACGTCAAATTATTTTATTCTTTAAAAACTAAAGAAAAAACACAATGGCAATTCCTCTTCTCCACCCTCAATAAGACAAATGAGTTAATTAAGATGATGAAATACGTGATGAAATATCTGAGTAGATATTTTGAAATTAATTCATTGGAGGTTAACTTGAAACTCTTATTTTAAAGGAGCACTGAGTTTGGAAGTGTTAGGGTTGGGATTTTTTCCTTTATTTTTCTATATGTTCCTTAATCCCAAAGAGATATATAGTTAGTTGTGAAATATAGTACCAGTTACAGGTTTTTTTTGTTCCTGCGCATATTAAAGCATGCATTAGAAACCAAGCATTCACCACTGATTCTATCACATAGATATACAGAAAAGTTCTTTTGGTTTTGTGTTCAAAAATTTTCGGGTTAAAAGTAGCACAAACAACTTTTTTTTTTCCCTATGTGTTCTTAATGTGTCATTTAAAAAAAAAAAAAAAAGTAGTTCATGGAGCCATTTACAAAGGCGGGGCAGATAGCACAGAAAAAAGTCTGAACCAGTGGAAGGTATGGCAGGGAGTAGGTGGCCATACTGCAGGGCCAGAGGGATTTCTGGAGATACAAGACAGTTTGCTTCAATTTAAAGTCACTGATAGGGAGGCACAGAGGTTTAGAGGGCAGGGAAGATTATCTATCTATCTATCTATCTATCCATCTATCTATCCATCTATCTATCTGTCTATCTATCTATCTATCTATCTATCTATCTATCTATCTATCTATCTATCTATCTATCTATCTATCACTATTTTTTTTCCTGCCTTTTTATTGAGCTTTTTTTCTTTAACACCTCCTGCCTCCACAAGTTTTAACTTTCTGTGCTAATAAAATTTGATTTGGTCAAGTGTGGAAGTACTTTAGTTTTTTGAGGAAGCTCACTAAGGACAAAACCTAAACAGATCCCTACCCCAAAGCTGTGGTTCCCTTTTAGACCTTGTCATAGCCATATAAAGAAGTGTGCAATAAAATTAAAATTTATGGTTTTGATGTACTTGCAGTCTTGGTCTCTAAATGGGTAATTTTGTATTTAAACTTAAAAATTAACCTAATGTAAATAAGAGGGAAGGTCAGGTACATCGCTTAGAGTTTTGTGTCAACATGCACATGAACCTAGAATTACTGAGTAGCTGTTTGTCCATGTAAATGTGGTTTGTTGGTACTCACTGGTAATGCTTTTATAAAATGGCTTGCTACTTCACAGCTCTAGCAAAATAAGGTAATTTACAACATGAGCCTATCTGTGCACCTCATCGTTATTTTGTATTCAGTTCCGTAAACAACATACTTGTAATCTAATGAAAGAGCTTACTTTTGCCCGGTTTTCACAGTCACATGCAGACTTTTTGTTCATATTTAAGTTGCCAAAGGCAGTATTTATTGCAGTGAGGCCGAGATTTTTAACACTTGCCTTAGTAGAAACCTGCCTGAGAGTTGGGTTGAAGATACTTTGAAGACAAGTATAATTTTTAGGTACGATGTATTTCTTGGATTATCGATGACTGTAAATTTGATAGAGAAATGAGCAAATTTTTCATCTGGATTGAAGACCTGGTCTTTAAAAAGAGGGATTTTTTCACTGAACACACAAGGTGTAGTGACCTGGTAAGACAGAAATTTGAAGTTTGCAAGATAAAAATTTAGCTTTTTTTCAATCACCATTTTTTTTTGTATCTCGCTCTAGTTAAAGACTTTCTGCAGCCTTTATTCTTTAAAAATTGGCAAGTGTTCAAAGTGGTGTTCTGAAGGAATTATATCTCTCAACTCAGTGTAAATACCTAATTAAATTAAATACAATGATGATTATGTAATTCATGGAAGGCTGGTTAGAGATAAAGTAGTGTGATCTTGCTGAAATGAAAACTGAAATGTATTTGTATTTAGTATACATTCATTTTTCTGGATAGCTAGTTGAATCTTGGAAACTGTAATTCAAACTTAAGTATAGCAGAGTTTCCATGGGCTGAGTCTGCCAGCTGGCATTGCTATTTAGTGTACACGCTTTAGGTTTTAGAACTACAAACAAACTGTTCAGGCACAGTACCCATTTAAAAAAGAAACAGTGAGGAGCAGAGGCTAAGTGTATGGCCTATCATCAGCCCATTCCCAAACTGGTACCGAAGTTAATAGTGGATGAACAGATGAAAATTGTGTTGAAGTCAATCAGAGTTTTAAAGCTCATGGGAATCAGTAATAAGATGTGGCTTCATATTCCTCCCAGTCATTCAATAAGAACATGTTGTAAATAATTTGTATCCTTCATAGTTCATTTACTTTTTCTTGTGCAGCACTAAAATTATGCTGTTAACCTGCTTTGGAAATAGCAAAGGCTCAGCCCAGCTTTTACTTACACAAATAGTCTTGTTACCAGGGTCAGTCAGATGAATGAGGATTGTGTTTCCTGGCCATAGAACATGAGCCCTCCTTAGTCAGAGTAAATGTCTTCTGTGTGATTAAGTGTCTGCAGATAGACAGATTTTCTTTGATGAATGATTACAGGGGGTTTTCTGAACTGCTTGTTCTGTTGCTCTTACATAGCAAGTCAGTGCACAATGTTTATAAGTGGAGGTCTTAAAAAACCTGAAAAATATAGTTTTTTTACCCTCTGATTTGTGGTTTTCATGAATTGAACTGGGTGAATATTACAGTTTTCATAATGGAAAAAACAACTACATCAGCTTTCAAGGATATAGTTTTTATTGATTTCTGTTGATGTTTATTATAACAACATGTTGCATATTGAGTATTTATCATCGACCTTGGAGATTTAAAAAAGCAATGGGTACACGTTGCTTCTAGGTATAACTTACTCCTGGGGATATTCCAATTTGACACAAGAGGCAACTTTTTCACAATGAGAATAATCAGCAGTCGGAATAATCTCCCCTGGGAAGTGGTAGATTCCTCAACATTGGACACTCGTAAGATTCAGCTGGACAGGGTGCTGAGCTGTCTTGTCTAGACTGTGCTTTTGCCATGTGAGGTTGGACTAGATGATCCTTGAGGTCCCTTCCAACCTAGTATTCTATGAGTTTGTGATTCAGTAACTTCTGCTCTTTGGAGAGTTACCAGTTGGTATATCTCTGTCTTCAATAATTTATTCTGTTCTATAATAATATCAGGGATCGTGTGAAACAAACATTTTTTAATTTTTACTTTAGTTATAATAAAGACTAGAAGTGGCCTACTTGTGTTACCAGTATTTGTCAAAATGTATTATGGTGTTGTTCTCATATTTGTATGCAGTATGGAAGGAAGAGAACATGACATTAATTGACATCAGGGTATAAAGTGTAGTGCAGTAGAAATGCAAAGCAAAATTAAAACAGTCCAGGAAGTGATATTCAAGCAGGTGAGAGAGATCAGATTCATGCCTTGGAGGGGATAGCTTTGGCTTCTATCTTAGTAGTCAAAACTAAGTGATGAATTTGTAGTTTCTCAGTTCTTAGTTCTCTAATGTGACTAATTCCTGTGTATGTTCTAGAAACTAAATATTCACTTTGTCTGGGATAAAAAGTGAAATGTATCCATAATCATAAAAATAGGAGATGAAGAGTCATCCCATACTTGTGTTTTTAAAGTCTGAGTTTTTCCAAGAATGAAATTCCTAGAGATACAGTAAATGCTGTGAGCTTGCTTTTGCACTGTGCCAGAAAAATAATTTAAGTGTGCAATGTAAGCATCTTTTCTTGTTTTTCAGGTCCATGGGGGAGATGCATGGGAGATGATTGCGGTCCAGGAGGTATCCAGACACGAGCAGTGTGGTGTGCCCACGTGGAGGGCTGGACCACCCTGCCCACGAACTGCAAGCAGCCAGAGCGGCCGGACAACCAGCAGAGCTGTTTTCGGGTCTGCGACTGGCACAAGGAGCTGTATGACTGGCAGATCGGCAGCTGGAACCAGTGCCGGCCTGTCCTCTCCCGCAGCCATGAGAAGCCCCTGGAGTGCCTCAGAGGGGAGGAAGGGATCCAGACAAGGGACATCACCTGTATACAGAAGTCCAATGGGGTTCCAGCTGAGGATGTCATCTGCGAGTACTTTGAGCCGAAGCCCCGGCAGGAGCAGGCATGCCTCATCCCATGCCGGCAGGACTGCATCGTGGCCGAATTTTCCCCCTGGTCGGAATGCTCGAAGACCTGTGGCAACGGGCTTCAGCATCGAACTCGGCACGTTGTGGCTCCACCGCAGTTCGGTGGGTCTGCTTGTCCCAACCTCACCGAATTTCAGATCTGTCAGTCTAGCCCATGCGCTGTTGAAGAAAGCCTGTATAGTCTAAATGTGGGACCTTGGAGCTCATGCTCAGTGCCCCATTCAAGACAAATAAGGCAAGCAAGGAAACGAGGGAAGAACAAAGACAAGGAAAAGGACAGAGAAAAGGCAGTTCGAGATCCTGAGGCTCGTGAGTTAATTAAGAAGAAGAGGAATCGTAACAGGCAGAATAGACAGGAGAACAAATATTGGGACATACAAATTGGGTACCAAACAAGGCAGGTCACATGTACTCACAGAAATGGGAAAACTGCTGCTCTGAGGTAATCACTATTTCTGAATTTGCATATCTTAAATTTTATTTGTTTACAGTAAAACATGAGTAAGTGGATTCTTCCACACAAGCCTGAATCTCAAAATGGGACTCACGCTATTTCCAATTGAACATCCATCATCAAGCTCAAGTTCTTTCTGTGACACAAAATGTGCAAACTGTGTTGGAGATCATACTGAACATTACATACATGTACACTCTTAAAGTGTCTTAGCTCCCTAGCGTCTTTTTGTCTAAATAGATTCGCCCCAAGAGCTTGAAGATATTTCTCAAATGTCTGTTTTGTTTCCATGTGTTCAGGCAGGCGTTTGCTCTCTAACAAGTTGTGCATGTTTGGAAGAGCTGATGTACTGCTTTTAAGGCTCTGGGCAAAACCCTGAAAACTGTGCTGGTTCAGACTTACAGTAAAAGTAGAAAACAAGACAGAAAGATCCTTCACAAGAAGGCAGCATCTACTCATTCCAGTATTTTTGTTTTGAAATAGAGTATGGAATATCATTTGTCCTTCTTGACTCCTGTGGCAAAATTTCTGAAAGAGAGACTGTAAAACCTTTTGGTTTCTTCTATGTACCTCCTCTGTTTCCTTCTCATCTGCATCTTTATGCTGACTGTCTGCTTTTGGTCCCACCCTCTCCTCTCTCCCTCCACAATTTATATTTATTTATTTATTTGCTTGTTTGTTTGTTTGTTTATTATCTTACTTTTCCAGAGTTTCGGCAATCACAGATGTTTTGATAATTCTTTGTACAGGCTTCTGGGTGCATTTCTGAAACCCTATTATCTTTAATTTATTTGTTTTGCCTGGCATTCTCTTGCTAGGTCATGTATTTCTTTCCTCCAGAAAGTTTTTGTCCAACTCAAAAATCTTCTTTCAGTCTAATCTTCCCATCTTTGATGTGATTCTGTTTTTTGACCCCTGGTCCAATGCCTGATTAATCAGTTTGACTTCAGCTATGACATGACCATGATATCTTGCTGAATGAGGCTGACTGTCATTGCTGCTACGTTAGTATTTACTAAACTTTTTCAGGGTATTTTACTTTAGGTTTTGTTGTGTTACTTAAACATTCTGTCACAGAACTTGTAATTGCTTTAACCTTTTCTATCAAAAACCATATATTTTTTCATGTGTAGGAAACATTTTTCAGGTATATTCTTTTCAAGAGAGGATCCAGCAGTAAAATGGGAAAATGATGAGAAGTCCCTGGTTTAAGGGAAGAACTGGAAGGTTTGGGTTGTTTACTTAGAAGGAGGACATATGGGTGAAATGTCTGGGAGTATGTAAAATGAGGCTCTGGAAAAAATTACCTGGGATATATGTGGCATCTCCATCTTTGAAGGTTTATAAGAATAGGCTAGACAGTGATGTCAGTGATGACATACCTGAAGCAGCTCTTAGTTATGGAAGAAGACTGCATAGTGTTTTTCCAGTCTCTTCTAGCTCTGGTTTTCTTTAGTTCTTTAAGATTTTTATCCACGCTGCACAAAAAATCTCAAAATCAGTATGCTTGGTCAGGTGTTGGCTGCAGCACTGTCTCAGTGCTAGTACAGAAACAGATTGCCTTTACTCCTTTCTTTTCCAGCCTCACATCATGCAGCCCATACTGTGCCTAGACCAGGAACATCATTAGTCTTTAAATACAAGGAGTAATTTATTAAACATCTGTTCCTATCAGATAGCAGCCAGCCACTCTTTTTGAAAGTCCCTAAGTTTTTGAAAGGCTAAAAAATTTATTGAGAAAAAAAAAAAAGGAAGAATTACACAGTCATGTGCTGAAGTTCTGATAAATGGTAAAAGAAAGTAAAAGTATAGCTGGAAGTCGATGACATACTTTACTCATCAATTTTACATTCATTCTTGAATTCACTTAGATCAGTAATGCTGTCTTAAGTTCAGATACCTCAGTGAATTATGTACATTTCAGTCTGGTGCGGGAAATGCATGAAACCCTCTTGCCTGAGGCAGCGAAACAGTAGATAATACAATGTAGGAACAATTCTTCACAGGGGAGAAAGTTATATAAGTGATGCAGTGGGCATTTTAATGTCTAATGGCTGAGATTTTCTGTTGTAAATGTACAAAGGATTTCTAGTGGTCTTAACGTCAAGTTTAATACAGACCTTTTTTTTCAAGTTGCTTAGTATAAACAAGAAAACTTGGTTAAATGAGTTGTGAGAAATTCTGGCACTGATAACTTAGTTTTCAGGGATCTATGTATGTCTATCACCTATATATCCATTTGCATCATTTACACTGCACTCTTCACTGAGTGGTCAGATGCTTTATTCTGTGACTGGTGTTCCAGAATCTGAAACAACAGAATTCTTTTTCTGCCCAGAGTGTCAATGCAGCTAGATCAAATGTTTTTGTAATCTCTATCACATAGTAACTGTGTTACTAAATAATATAGACAAGTAAGGTGACTGGAAAACCTGCCATTCTCATGTGAAATGCTTTTCAGCTTGAATAGTCCATTTTCAGTGAGTGTTGACTTCAGCAATCAGAAACAATCAGCCCCCTGGTAGCATGACTGAAAGAAGAATAAAAACCCTCAGGCGAGTAATATTTTTTGCAGAGGTAGCAAAATTGGTATGGTATAAAAAGGGTTTTAAAACAGAACAACTTTCAGAAGGGTGCTCCAGAGAAGATAGTTCTGTAATGCTGTCAGCAGAACTTCAAAAGAAGTCAAATTCTCTTGACACATCAACACACCAGGCATGGAAAAGAGAAGTGAAACAAGAAAATCAAAGTTTAATTTATTGCTGAGTGAAAAATAGATGGTCTCCCGTGAAGGATGAAATATTGGATTTTGTATTGCTCATTCTGCAATAATGGATGTGTTACATGGCCTTTGTTTGCCTTATGTTCCCCTTAGTCTGAAATATTTTTAGTCTGAAAATATTTTAAAAATAGAAATGTTGGAAAACAAATAATTCAGAAATTTTTAAAGGTGGCTTATAAAATGACTGCTCTGGATAGCTAACAAGATCTGGACAATGCTGCTGTTAGAGGATAAAACTGATCCTCTGAAATGTTTCTCTTTGGTGAAAGTGGGTTTGCCAGAGGTCCCAAAGAGAGCTGTTAGACAACAAACTGTCAATGTAGAGAAGCATAAAACATATGTAAAAGCTCATTTTATGTTGCAAATCTGATTGCCCTATTACAAGTTGTAATGATTATGCCTCACGTTAAGGCTATAATTTTCTATTGTAATATAGACTCTGGTTTCACCTTATTCTACTTTGCCAAAATGTTATTATTGTGTCTCAAATGGTTCCTCATAATTATTTTCTTGAGCAGACTTCTGGGGAAAAGTTTAGCAAAAAATGTTTGCGTGGTTTTGCCCAGTTTTGTACATGTCTAAGAAGAAGTATTTGGAAAGAGTAGAGAACTGTAGGAACATGGAACAGAACTAGAGTATCTTTTGGCCTGTATGTTTCTGCATTTTAGCAAAGATTTTGAAATCCATTGACAAAGCACATCATGTTCCCCTGAAGCAATTGGTCCACAAATCTGGGGACAGCCTGTCCCTGCTAAGAGTCACTTAGCTCAAATGGCTGGAAAGGGGGCAGTAGTTAAAGCAGTTCTGCAAGCATATAGCTGCCTCTTAAAACAAAGGTATCCCAGGAATTTCTGCACAATTTCTTTTCTCCATCATTTGAATATGGCTTGTTTGTCTTGCTTAGGCTGGGATGAAAACTCTCCTGCCTGAATGGCAGGAGAAATAGAGACCCAGTAGGAAACTGTCCCTGCCAGCTTTGGCCACAGTCTCCAGAACTGGTTAATATTCTCGTGGCAGCATTACTGTAGTAGAGACCCATTTGTGAAGCTGAACACTATTGTTGATCTGAATGACCTGAAATGAGAATTCAAGAAAAAACAGTGAAATTTTATGTATATTCAGAACTTTTACTTCTTTGTTGGGAAATAACCTTATTCAATTACAATAGTGGAACATAATGGTGGGGCAGAAAAGAATCTAAAATTTTAGAAATGCTGACTAGTTCATTAAGCAGTTTAGTTTAGACTCTTTATGCATTTGATCATGTGATCATGTTTCATTTGTTTCACATCTGTCCTTCCTAGAAAGTAATTAGTTCTTTTCATCCTCCTCATCCACCTCACTGATTCTGTGCATTCCTGAAATATCTAGCAAATTATATCTACATCTTGTAACAAACTAAACTCTCTTGGAAGTTTCTGTAATGGTCTTGTTGTAGTGCTTTACTAAATTTCAAGTTTGGGAGAATTTGATCTTTAGTTTATTCCAATATTATAATTAAGACATAAGATATGACAGCAGGGCCAAAATTATGGAATTGTCTTGCTGATTTTAGGCATGCAGTTTGAAGATACGCAATGCATAATTTTTCAGCTTGCTTCAAGTAGACCTATATCTGCTTAAAACAGAGTCACTATATTCAATACTGACCATAGGTCTTAAGATGGATACCCAGGAACTAAGGAATTCAAGAATGGTCAATGGAGTATTTAATCGATGAGCAAGTGATACTCAAGATGTTTTGGCAAAAGAAAAAGGAGAGATAATCTGCTCCTCTAGAATGGCATTTTAGCTTTCTTTTTCTTTCCAGGTCCTGAAACCTCTTAACCCAATGTTTACCTTCCAAATAACACAACAAATGTCTCTATCCGTGGACTTTCATTCTTCTTTTGAATTATAGGCTGTTTGAAGGAGGAAGATAAAAACCCAAACCAAAACAGCATCAAAGTGTTGCTTTATTTCTGCCATTATTTGGAGAAGCAGACAAATCATGCTGAGCTACGTGCTCTCAGACAGCAAACAGAAGAAAGATTCAGACATACAACACAGCAGCTCAGTTTGTTGGACCCTGTATGTACTCCTTGCTTAGAAAAGGTCTTGAGAGATTCTCTGTACTTCTCTGAGCACCTCCATGAGGCAACAGGCAGAAAGGGTGATGTGTGTGAAGGTGGCAGTGGTTTAAGGTAGGAAAAACTTCAAGGAGACAGACTGTGGGAAGGAGAGGGAAATAGCAATGCAGAGGTCATAGAGATGAAGAAGCATAAGCAACCTTTCATTTGTTCATTGAGGACCAGGTGAAAGCATAAATATCTGCATGTGCTTTTTGTGTTACTAGAAAGGCAGCTCTGCAGACGTTTTCGTAGCAGAAGCCTGCAAGCTCACCACACTTTAAGGATTTAGAAACCATAAGTGGTTCACTTACAGAAGACCTGTAAATATCACATATTTGGATAATGAACTATATACAGTCATCTTGATTCATTAACTTGGAATCACTTAGAGCATGTGCTGTTAACAAATGGAGAATAGGAAAGAAGAAAGTAATCTTGGAAAAAAAAACCCTTGATAACTAAAAATGGCGGGGTTAATTGTCAGGTGCATTGGGACAAGAAAAATGTAAAATATTAGGGAAACAGGATGCAAACATACTGCTTTCCTATCATTTTCCACTGTGCCTTTAGAATTCTCATGAATTTGAAAGTCAGAGGCATCCTGTAGTTTTTTAATGTGACTTTAGTGGAGTCAGTATTTTCTGTGGATATGCATAATATTATTCAGTGGGTGTTCCTTTCTATTCTAAGTACCTGCTCCATCATCTTATCGAGGCTCTTGTTTTGACAGCGGCTTGTCAGTATTGCTACACATTTGACATACCATGCCAAAATCCAGATTTAAGATGGAAACCTACACACTGTGCTGAATAATTGAAACATCAGCAATGAACAATTTCTTTTTCCACATCATATTTTAACTCCTTTCATACAGTGAACAGTTGTTCTGTCATTTAGATGTATGACATTCATATACTTCTGTGCAAAGCATCAAGATTGGATGCCTTTTTAGAATATGGTTTTAATTCAAATAAAAAAAAAATCTTCCTTAGCAAAATATAATAGCTTGTAATGTAATGAGGGTTGAACTACATGTTCTAATAATCCCTTGTGGCCATAAATCCTATGAGTGAATAAATGAATTCTATGAATGAATGCAATGTTGAATTTCTAGCCTTAATCAAGTAAGAGATTAAGATACACAGTGGTAAATTGAATTAGGCACTGTGATCTTCAACGAAGATTCTCCTGCACTGTACTTTTATGCATATTTTCTTCCTAATCAGATAATTTTAATGTTAATTGACTTCAATATGACTAAATAAACACATATGAATCAAGAAGTATTTTTCTAAATTTTGGACTTTTTTCTATTGGTATTATATCATAATAAATATTCCTATAAGAAACAAACTAGAGTGTATTACTTTTTTTAGATTTATTTTATGTTGGGGTTTTTTTTCTATTATAAAGCTACTAGGCATAGTCTAGGGTGTAGAGTATACCCTTGTTTTCTTGATCAGCTTTATAAAGTTATGGTATGGCTGCATGTGAGATGGGCGTCCTCCTGGGACATACTGTTCGTCAAGGTGAGACTGCACAGGGTGAGAAGTCACAAAGTTCTTGCCTTCCAGATCCTCTGAACAGCAGGGTTGAGTACTTCAATGCCTATCTTTCACTGGAAATAAAATGTGCAACCTAACTCCTAATATTGACCACTTTTTTCCAAATGTTGAAGACAGATGAAACCAGGGATACTCTCAAATCTTAGCATCAATAAAGGAGCAAATGTAAAATAATACCTGAAACACAACTAATATTAGTAATATATTTTTCAGTAATATATTTCTTTACATTGTAACATCAATATTGTATATTCTTATTCACAAAGTTTGGCATTGTGTTTATTTTTTTTCTTTGCCAATAACTCCATGAAACTCTCTGTTGTTTAGGTCAAAGAAAATGTTGATTAAGGCTATGTAACAAAATTCACACTAACAAAGAAAAATCCCTCCCAAAAGCTTTAATAGATCATCTATGTAGACTGTTGCCAAATAATCTGCTCTACCAATTTTAAAATTGTCTATAGGATGAGATGTGCATGCATGTCACTGTGTTACTGGACTGTGAAAGACAGCATCTCTAACTCAACCCTTCTGCTTTCTTGTCTCCTCAAACACTCATGGTGTCTGTGATAGCCCCACAGCAGCTGTTGTTGATGCTTGTTTGGGTGTAGTAGAACTTCTTTTTGCTTTGCCTGTATTAGTTGATATATTTTTTCTTGACACAGAAGTTGTATGTAATCTCTGTCTTCTATAATGTAGAAGCCTGAATGATTTTGTTTATTTCAAAACTGTTTTGGCTGTGCATCCTTGTTGGTGGAATTAGTTAAAGTCGTGAAAGGATCATGGGAAAATAGTCTTGTGAAAAGCACTTAGGTGGACAGTACTTGAATTGTAAATGTATAAAGTGGCCTCATTGTGTGATTATAACAGCCCATTATACAGGGAGGTACTAACAGTTTCTCAGAACAATGCACAATATGACCAATACTAAACAGTGCAGCTGTAGGGAAAATTAATCAGGACTATGTCATTTTCCACTAGGAAAAAGGACAGGCACTGTATTTTTGCTAACTTCTTTAAAGAAACAAGTGTGTACCAACCATAAACTGAATGGATTATGAGACTTTACGAATTACATTTTTTATCTTCAGAGTACCTCGTAAGGGTTATCTAACCTCCAGATTTAAATCACCTTTTTATTATTCCTGCTGTCTAGTACCTGAAAATTAAACTTTTTTTTTCTTTATGCCAAGAGTGTCAGTCTCTTTCAAAATCCAGCTGTAGCTGTGATCCAAGAATGGCATAGAATTAATTTGATTATTTTGCTTTAGAGGTTAATACATCCAACAGGCTGTATGAAGTCTGAGAACACTGCATGGAAAATAAATAGCTTTTTGCAACACATCAAATTGTTTCACATTGTGCTTCATACTTGTATCCTAAGTTAACCCCAAAATCCCTCTTACTCATACAGAGCAACTTTTAAGGTTCCATAATGGTCAAATATAGAGCAAGGAGGAGACCCTACACATGCAATATTAAGATCTGGATTTAATTTCAGATAACACAAAGGATTAATATTCAGCATCAGTATTGCTGTATTTCCCCAGGCCTCCTGACTCTAATGGCTGATTATTCAAAGTTCCCATAGAAAATTGCACACATGGATACGTCTATTTCAAAGGTTGATTTGACCTTCTGACCCAACCAGATTATTTCTGCACAGTAGTTCTGTTGAGGGTGTGAGCATCTTGGCTGTGGGACTGCCTAGGGATTGGCAGATTTCCCATCAGTGTAAGCCTGAGCTTCTCTAGGATGTGATACTAATGAGTGGTGTGGTACAGATTTTACCCATTCCTTCACTGTAAGGTTACAGTTATGACAAGCAGACATGGTCTTTGGAAAGTGTTCCTTACAGTCTCTCATTTCTTATAGGAATTTACTGAGATTCAAGCAAATTTAAGGCAAACTTGATATTCTCTCTGCTGGGAAAAGTAAAATATTCAAATCCTGCTTTAATTTCTTTTTTAATTTCTTTATTTTTTTTTTTTCTAAGAATTCTTTGGGAGTTGGGCCAATGTTCATTTATGCCTGTAGGTTGTCTTGCAAGGGCTCTGTCCAGCTTAGTGGTTTGTTTTAGTGGGATTTACAATTGCCATTACTTACAATCACAAATTTACTTTCTGATTCTTTTCCAAAATCTTCCTCTAGCTTTAGTTTGCCCTCCAGTCAAAAATGGCAGCCTTACCAAGCCTGCTTCTGTGTATTTGTGTTTATGTGTGTAATTTTGATTTTCAAGTGCTAAACTACCATGTAGTTTTGGTGTTCTATAAGTAATTTGTTACAGTTTTGAATCTTTCTGCAGACAAGTTTGTTTGGTCAAGTGGGTTTGTATGTCAATAGTTCTCGCCTTGTGGCTGGTGGGAAAGATTGAAGACCATTTTGCTAATGATATTCAATGATGTAATGTCTCATAAGTTCAGTAGGAATCCAAGAGAGACTCTTGTGATTCCTTATGAAGCAGGTGGTTGTAGGAGATGCCTGATGGTGTGCAGGACATTCGAGGCTAGGAAATGGTTAAATTATTCTGCTCTGAGAGAGCACACTGTTGCTTTTTTTTTTTTTTTCCTTTTTTTTTAATCTTCCTGATACCCTTTACTCTTCTTTCACAGTTTTTAAATGAAGCCATGTAAAAACCTTTCAAAGAATTTTGGATTTTCTTAAGTATGTTGACTGTGCTTTGATCTGAAACTTTCAGAATCAGCTCCCCTTTTCTGCTGAAATGTTGAACTGCCCTGTGTGATACACAGTATGGGTTTCTTCCAGACAGTTACTTAGTTTTTGTTTATGTCTTCTTCAATACCCTAAAGTTTTTAATTCATTCATTCAGTCTTGTGGATTGAAATCCCCAGCAGACAGACTAGTTTCTGACTCCACAGCCCTTCCAGGTCATGAAGAGCATGTTATATCCAGTCCCTGTGATACTATTTAGTATGAGAGAGTCAAAGAGAGGAAGAATGCCATTTTTTCCTAGGTTTTGTGTGTGGTGTCTGACAATATAGGTGTCTGTTGAGTGTCTCTTAACAATGTCAGCTGCACTGAGCTCTCTGATATGGAGGTGTCTGCTTTCTCCACCAGGGCTGAGTGTAGGTCAGTTGTGCCAGGACTGGAGCAGCCTGGGCAAATCTGTAGGTGCACCTACAAAGTTTAGAGACATAGGACCCAAGAGCCTCTGGACATAATCCACTACCACATCAAATAGTGATCCAGGATCAAAAGATTACAGTTTCCAATTTAAAAGAATTAAAACTTTCACTTCAGTACTTTTCAGTCAAGCCCTAACCCATGGTTTTGTTTCTTGTGAATACCTAAAGCTTATGTTGGCATCAGTCTCCTGAACTGTAGCCATATTATTCATTTCAGAACAATGGAAATCTCTGTGTGTAATCAAATGGAAAATCAGCTAGAGAAAAGGTAAATATATCAGAATTCCAGGAGAACGCATATAGCGAAAGTAAGGAATAATAGCTGTGAAAATTTCATTAATGAAAATCAAGGCTGGATATGGATAATGGGAAAACTAAAGCTGAATGCTGATAACAGTGAAGGAATAGAGGCAAAGTAATGCAGACAAAAATTACTGAAGAGACTATTTGGCTTTCATAACCTTGTCTGTTGGTTCCATTACTTTACAATATAGTCAAAGCTCACAAATAGCAGTTTTTGTTAAATATCAGCACTTAGGTGAATTAATTGAATTTATTGTAAAAGACATAATCTTCACTGTTCAATTTTACATTTCAATTGCAAAGCTTGTATTGATGCTCTATTACATTTGAACATGAAGAGCAGCTGTATGGGGAAAGGCACAAAATTGACCTTCAAAATAGTGTCTCCAACAGAGACAGTCGAGGAAAGAGCTTATAGAAGTCTCTAAGCTCAAAAATGCCACAGAGAAAGTGAGTATAGTTATGCAAAACCTGAAGCCAGAAAATGAAATAAACTGAGCAGTTTTAAAGCAAAAATAGCTATCTATCTCTGGTGAGTAAAAAAGGCGTATAATGTGTTGTTTCTAAGATGATGTAGGTATCAAAATCTTATCTAGTTTCAGAAAGCGTGTATAATAATTCATGGAGAACTCTTTAAAGGTCTCTTCAGTGCAAAGATTTAGCTTGTCTTCAGGAAGTCCGTAAGCTGCATTTTACTGGAAAACTAGAGGGTATCTTGGGAGAGTGTGACCAAATACTTGTCTTTCTGTTTTTGCCGCCTTCTGCTACTGCCAAGGCAGGTTTCAGACTGCATGGATTATTAGTTAGAACCCCTCAGCCATTCCGATGCTGCTGTTCATCTCTTATCATGAACTCGTCTTTGTAGTTATGAGTCCAATATGATACAGAGAAAACACCAGCAAAAGTAGAAAATCTCTTAGTTGTACAAGTAAGTTATGTATGGAGTATGCTTATGAAGTAAAGAGTCCTACTACCTAGTTTAAAACCTATTTATTTTTTCTATTCTTCTTGCATAAATTTAGGGATCAGTCCTATCCTCAAGCATTACCATGCACTTGGCTTTACACATGCAGTATGCACAGCTTTATCTACTGCAAAAATTAAAAGAAAAATACATTTTTTTCCTAGTCGAATTTGTAGAGGAAGAAATTCCAGTTGTTTCTTCCACTTTTCTATATAACTTAGAAGACAAACTTTGAGACTGAGATTGTAGACATTCATACAGGTCATCGGCATATAAAATCAAGCTTTCCTGATTTTTAAAAATTGTAAAAGTGTTTTTCACTCTAACAAATTTAGGATACATCAGAAAGAATTTTTTAATCTCTTGACTAATCTAATTTTATCACACCTTTTAAAGCTTATCTTTGATTGAAGAGAGTGCTTTCAATTGCGCAACCTGCTCATTTGTACACATGTACTGTGGTCTAATTTGTTCTGGGCGTATGCCTCAACCTTTGTTCTCCATGTGTCTATAGCCTTAATTATCCCATAAATTACTTTGACGTCTCCAGGTGTAACCTTCCTATCCAAAGTGATATTTAGTTTTTATTTATTGCTGTAGGAGCAAAAATGAGGCTACAAAACGCGAGTAGACACAAATTGCTGACCACATATCTCCAAAAGAGGCTGAGCAGCAATTATTTTCTGTAGGTTGTCCTTTGAACCAGCACTGCCTTTTTCTATAATTTTTTTAATCTAATCTCAGTCTTTGAGGTCAGAAATAGGACTAATGTTGGCTTAATAGCAGTAGGGATCATTCATTCCTGTGATCTTTTGTTTTTTTTGGGATTGCTTTCTCTTTCCACTGTGTGATTTAAGTGCTTATATACCTTACGCATCAGTTCCCCACTATATCTGACACTTTTTTCAATTGCGGTTATGGGGAAAATTTTTTATCAGTACACTGGTTCAATTTTGTCAGTTTTTTCCATTTGCTTCAGAATATTTGTTATAAAATTTCTGGTTTAATTTAACTAGCTCAGAGTACATAAAAAAAAAAAAAAAGGGAAGTGCATTGTTTTGACCTTGACTGCAGCTCGAGGTCTCACTTCTGCTATGCATCACTCATCCTAAAAAAAACTCCTGTGGGTCTTCAACCACCCTGATAGTTGCTGGAGGGACAACACGGGCTGGCACACACAGTCCAGCAAGTTCCTACAGGTTATTGAAGATAACTTTTTGATGGAAGGAGCCAACAAGTAAAGGTGTTTGCTGAACCTCATACTAACAAACCAGGAGGGACTGATTGAAGTTGTAGAGATTGGAGGCAGCCTTAGCAACCACAAGATAATGGAACTCAGGATCCTATGTGGGGGAAGCAAAACAGTAAACAGGACTAGAACCCTGAACTTCTAGAGAGCTGACTTTGGTCTCTTCAGGGACATGCTTAGAGAAATCTCATAGGAAAGGCTCCAGTAGAGAAGGGAGTCCAAGAGTGCTGGTCATTATTTAAGCACCATTTCCTTCAAGCTCAAGACCAGTGTATCCCCACAATGAAGAAATTAGGCAAAGGAGGCAGGAGACCTGCATGAATAAGCAGGGAGCTCCTAGTAAATCTTAAATGCAAGAAAGAAATTTATGGAATGTGGAAGAAGGGACAGGCCACATGGGAGAACTATAAGAACATTGTCAGAGTATGCAGGGATACGAAGAGGAAGGCCGAGCCCACTTGGAATTGAGTCTGGCAAAGGACATCAAGGGCAAGAAGGGTCTTCTACAAATATATCAACAGGAAAAGGAAGAATAGGGGAAATGTGAGGCCGCTGCTGAATTAGATGGGTGTCCTCATAATGGAAAACACAGAGAAGGCAGAATTACTGAATGGTTTCTTTGCCTCAGTCTTCACTGCTGAGGACGGCTCTCAGGAGTCCCAGACCTCAGAGGTAAGAGAAGGCGGCCAGAGAAAGGAAGATTTCCTCCTGATTGTAGAGGGTTGGGTTAAGCGATTGGCTAGACAGACTAAACACCCATAAATCCGTGGACCCTCATGGGATGCACCCACAGGTGCAGAGGGAGCTGGCAGATGTTGTTGCTCTGTCACTCTCCATCATCTGTGAAAAATCATGAGAACGGGAGGTGCCTAATAACTGGATAAAGACTCCCATCTTCAAAAAGAGCAAGAAGGAGGACCCTTGAAACTACTGGCCAGGCAGCCTCACTCCCATCCCTGGAAAGGTTGATGTAACAGGGCATTTTGGAGGTCATCAATAAGATGTAGAAGAAAAGAAGGTCACCAGGAGTAGTCAGCATGGATTCACCAAGATGAAATCACGTTTGACCAATCTGATAGTCTTCTGTGATAACGTGGCAGGTTGAATTGATGAAAGGAGAGCAGTGGATGTTGTCTATCTCGGATTCAGCAAGGCTTTTGACACTATATCCCATAACATCCTTGTGGGTAAGCTCAGGAAATGTGGGTTAGGTGAATGGACAGTGAGGTGCATCAAGAACTGGCTGAATGGCAGAGCTCGAGAGGGTAGTGATCAGCAGAGTAGAATCCAGTTGGAAGTCTGTAGTTAGTAGTGTTCCCCAGGAATCAGTACTGGGTCCAGTCTTAATCAACTTGTATATCAACTACCTGGACGAAGAGATAGAATGTACCCTCAGCGAGTTTGACAATACGAAACTGGGGAGAGTGGCTGATACACCAAAAATACAAGAAGTTTCGCCTCAACGTTAGGAAGAACTTCTTTATGTTGAAGATGGCAGAGTACTGGAACAGGCTGCCCGGGGAGGTCATGAGTCTCCCTTTCTGGAGACATTAAAAGCCTGGACATGCTTTGTGTACCCACCTGTATACGTTACCTGTGACCCTGCCTTGGCAGGGGGATTGGACTGGATGATTTTCAGAGGTTCCTTCCAACACCAACAGTTCTGTGATTTTGTGAATTTGAACCCTTTATATTGTGGTTTCCTTCTTCCAGAGAAGAAAACAGTCTCTGCAGGAAGATGTGTAGGAATTGCAGCCAGTCACAGCCAGGGACATCTTTAGGGTTGGTGAAAGTCAGGGAATATACCCAAGTTGAAGGTAACTTCAGTGAAGAAAGAGTATCTGTCTGTCTATCTGTCTATCTATCTGTCGAAAGACCTTCTGAGAATATTACCCTTTCTCATGTAACACTTGTCCCAAATAAGTTTTGAAGCACATGCAAAGCCCATGGACTCTTATACATCATGAGTTGATCTCTTCCCTTCTCACCAAAGTTACTTTGTAGTGGCAATTTTGTGCATGTTCCCTGGCAGTAAGTGTCTATAATTAAACTCAGTCACAGTGCATGTGAAGAGGTTGGTTTTTTCTGCTCTCACATTGGATAAGAACTTGGGAGGTGAGGATATTTCCTCTGTTCTACAGGAGATTTTGCAAATACTGCCCATCTTAGAAACCATAAGGAATGTATGTTTTCTCTGGTCATTAAAATGTGTCTTTGTGGGATAAATGAGTCTATATGTTTTGTCAAAGGTACAGAAACTGATATATTGATTTCGACAGTACTCTAGTCCTGTGCCAGATGGGGCTTCATGTAGGTGAAAAATTCCCGTGTTAAAGAACAATTTTCTCAAAATCTGTCAGTATATTCACCCCAAACACAGTATAGTTTCTGTCCTTAAGCAGAGTAAATGTTGACTATCATGTGTTAGGGTTCCCCTCCACCCCCAAATCCATATGTAGACCAACAGTGCACAAATTCATCAATCTCCTTTAGAACATGCTGTCATTGTCTGCCTCTACAACCAGGATCTTCTATTAGCAAGCTGTAGAATTGCTCTGCCTCTTTTGCATAAATATGCTTTCATTCATGCCATTAGTTTCAAGTATCCCTTGTTCTAGTATCACAAAACTTTGTAAATAGCAGTTCAAAACTGTGTTGGATATATGGGTAGGGCAAAATTTTGTATGGCAACAAAATAGTTGTAAATATTCATTATTCTGTATTACTTTGTATGCTTTTAAAAAGAAAAAAATGAGCCTTTATTTTATTGTTTATAGGACTGGTAATGAATAGAGCGTTTAATTGTGCGATCTGCAGTGCCAGTAAATCTTTTTTCCTGCCTGTTTAAGCACCTCAGAAGCCAGATTTTTATTCCAAAACAGGCATGATAAAAAAAATTTAAAAATACCTATGTTTTAATTATAATTCAGGAGATAAAGTTATATTCACTTTAACTGTAGTTTAGCTTCTCTATTTCTCATTTTTCTATTGTTTTTCAAGCTTCTAAGTAGAAATGTTAGTTTCTAGTTAGAATATAACATTTGAAACTAAGAGGGATTTAGAGGGAAAAAACCTTGCTGACAACCTGTGTACTATGTGAATGAAGTAATGAGATGGAGAATGGAATTAAATTATGGCCTTCATAAGAAACAGGAAATTAAGGCTATGTGTTCACTGCATCAGGGAAAACTCCACTATAAGGCAGAGGTCATTCCCTATTTAGTTCATGAGACATCATTGTGGCAATATACCAGCAGTTAACAAAGTAAATGATTAGTGACCAAGCATTCAACGTATTTGCCATTGTGTTTTTTAACAAATTGTAACCTGGAAATTAAAAGAAGACTGCACTGAGGACTTTGTTCTCTTCAAAAACATCTTCAGTCATCTCTGTTATTGATCCTCCCGTACTTTATGTTCCAACAAAAAAATTGAGTATACCTAAAACTAGAAGATAAGCAGTGAAAAATTGAGTTCTTTCCTCTGTTGTACTTCTATATATGTATGAAGATTTTTATTTTAATTTTGATCACAGATATGGCAATATTTCAATCACAGATATGGCAATACTGGTAATTTTTAACTGTAGTAAATCTAATGTATACGGTTTGAGACACTTTAACCAAAAGCCTGTTTGCTGACCTTTTGGGCTCAAATACATGTGAACTGAAACCTAACAGCTTTAAAAATATTTACTGACTTTCACATTACAATGGACATCAGTTTTCCTTACAAATTCATGACTGTCTGTGGACGTGTGTGCTGAAAATTGTAATGCTCTCTTATTACAGCTTCTGCAAACAAGACAAGCTGCCCATTACGTTTCAGTCCTGTGTGATCACGAAGGAGTGCCAGGTGTCAGAGTGGTCAGAATGGACCCCCTGCTCCAAAACCTGCTTTGACATGACAACCCCTAAAGGGAATCGTACAAGATCACGGACCATTAAACAGCTCCCTGTTGGCAGTGAAAGTGAATGCCCACAATTAGAAGAAGCAGAGCAGTGTGTTTCCCAAGGAGATGGAGTAGCACCGTGCATTACGTAAGCTGGTTCATCTCGGTTCTCCCTATATTAAAATGAGCAGTTTCAATCAAGCATATAGGGCAGGTGATGGAATACCAACCAAACCATTATTAAAGAAATAATAGCTATGACTTTATGTTGGGGTTTTTTGATTTTCTTTTACCCTCTGTGTATTCAGTGTTCTTGAAAGCCCGAAGGCTGCAAATAGCTCCTGTTATAGTGTAATCAGTTCCACCTCTAAATAGGAAATATAACAAGTACTTTTTTTCCCATTTGTTTCAGTTTTTAAAAGAAAATATTTGTGCATATGCAGGCTCAGACAAGATGAAAAGAAGTTAATTTTACTGATTTGTCAGTGATATTTTCCCTATACAACATTTCTACCAGAATCATTGTTTCCTGAAACACTTGTCTGTTTGCCGACAAAATGCTGAACAGAGAAAAGAGGTGATAGACATCTGGCTAGCAAACAGACTATTTTAGTGAGACTTGTATTCAACACAACAAAGCCATTACTGAGCCCCAAATGGAAAGTGGGAGAGGATAACAGTGACAGTAAATAAAGTTTAGGAGAAATGACAGCAAGCACTTTACAATTCAAGAGATTGCTGTAATCCCTATCAACTAATCAAGATTAATATTAAAGTCCCAGCTGTGCTTTTTCTTTATCAAATTGAGAAGAGGGTCTGGAGAAATGTCATTTGATATTAAGCATCTTTGACTGTGGTATATATTTTTCATTAAGTGTTGAAATGTCATCTTTCCCTATCTCCAGCTACATTAGGAAGCACTTTGCTTGATTTAGCCTTAAAGTACTTGCTGGGTAGAGAATTCTGTGACATTTCTTGTGGTTCATAATCCCTATTGGGGTTTTAACTATGAGTCAAAGATCTTCTTTCCTGTGCATTCACTGATTAGAAAGCTCACAGCTTCTCACCATTCATCAGTACCCAGCAGGGATGCTTCAGTACTGCAGAACGATCTTCCTCTTAACTGCAAAAAAGGAACTTACTGAAAGATTTTTATGTAGCAATAATAAAAAAAAAAAATCATTATAATTTCACCTTGATATCTGAGAGAAACTTTCATGTCTCCTATCAAGTATGAACAATGGGCTGTTGGGTTATTTTGGGGGGTTGAATTGTTGTGGGGTTTCCCCCTCCTTTTCTGGTTCTTACATTTCTCAACATTCACATTTCTTTATATTTTGGCTTTAGTTTATATAAATTTTCTAGCTCTAAAAATATGCTAAGAGTCACAATCTTGAAAGTGAACTTATCTAACATGGACTATATGTCTCTATATCAAGTTTTTCTTCTCTCAAATAAAACATTTATATATGTGGTATGTTTCAGGAATTGAACAGAAAAGATGTTCCTAAAGAGTAATGATTTAAAAAAAGAAATATTAGGAAAAATGTTCCAACCACATAAAATATGAGACTTAACTCACCTCTGTGTGCAAGAAATTGTGATGCTGTGGCCTTTTAGGAAATTAATAAAGCTACAGTGTGTTTCAGCTTGTATAAATTAATGCTGTGTAAAATGGCTTCATGATTTCTAAAGACCCGGTCAACCAAATTTGATACAGGTATGGTTGGCGGACCACAGAGTGGACAGAGTGCCGTGTCGATCCTCTCCTTAGCCAACAGGACAAGAGGCGAGGAAATCAGACGGCGCTGTGCGGAGGGGGAATTCAAACCAGAGAAACGTACTGTGTGCAAGCTAATGAAAATCTCCTCTCCTACCTAAATACCCTCAAGGATAAAGAAGGTAAATTTGACTCAATTGCATTTGAATTAGTGTGAAATCAGAGCATGTCAGCATTCCAAAGCTCCTTGACAGCCATTGTCTTCCACCATGAGTGCCTTCTTACCTTATGGGTTACTGCTATTTTCAAATTCAGATGAAAATGCTTAATTGATGTAGCAGAGATTTCATTCTCTGTGCTGCAAATATAGGTTCCTAGCTACAAATTACTCTAATTTGTAATAATGTAATATCTTAATACCTACTGAAAACTACTCTCTTATATAAAGAATGTCTCTCAATAAGAAAGAGTGTGAGAAGGTGGGTCAGAAATCCTGGATTTAGTTCCTTCATCTGCTGTAAATTTCTTGTGTATCCTTCAGCTGGGTGATGAACTTGTGCTGTTTGATGTGTGGATGGAATATGTCAATTCTGGCATGTAAACTCAACATAGAAAAATGTAAAAATATGATTATATTTAATTCTCAGGAAATTGATTTTTTTTCTTCTTTTCTTCTTTTGTCCAAGTTCTTAAGTCGCTTTCAGAACTTCAAGCCAATATAATCTCATCAGTTTATTTCCCTAACTGAAAGAGAGGAGAGATTATTCCTTGACACTGTTACAGCTTGTACAGCTTTTTAAGAAAGAAGAGAATAGCTTAGGAGACAAAATCTTTAATTCCTTTGGTAATGTATGTACTTTAGAACAACACTTGAGTAGTTTATGGTACATCTACTACTGCATACTAATATGTCACTATAGATTTAGAAGTCAGTGCATTAAACCACATGCATTTAGCTTTTTAATTGTTTTATCCTCTTCTGTACCTGTTTCATACAAACATACATTATTAATAATAATAAAAGAATAAATAAATGCAGCCACATGCTTCAGGAAAAGCAACATCATTGTACAAGTCCTGTGTACTAGAATATTTTTAGACCAGGATTGGCCAAACTGCTGGCTAGTGAGGTTTCTGCTGTGGTTTAAAGGTACTCTCAAACTTGCCGTAGAGGTAGAGTTTGTGGGGAATATTAATGCCAACAACCATTTCAGTATGATTGTTGGGATCAGTAGCAGTGAGCTACTGAGCATTATGAGCTCCACGGGCCTCACGTCTGTATTTATAAAAGAAGAAGCTTTCAAGCCTCTTCATTTAATGAAAATCAGCTTCTGCCCAAGGGCTTTTAGTAAATCGCCTCTGTGGAACAAAGTTTAGATGCCCCTGCAATAGTGTGAATGAGGAAAACCTCCCAGCTAAGGAGAAGTAACAATAAAACCAGTGGCAGCTTACTGTTCAGAATGATGATTAGGATTTTGGTAGTCTGTGAAGTCTTGCCGGCTTAGGCGGGTGTGAAATCTACCCTTATCAGACTGTGACAGGAATACGCAGAGCCCATCAGGAGGTAATCTCTGCAGGCCCTGGAAAGCTGATTAAAATGTAACTAGTCTTTGGATGCATAAACATGAGAACAGTTTTTCAAGAACTCAAACTGAGGGTGAAGTGGGTCTTAGTTTAAAAAGAAGCTCTGGGCTGTTTCCATATTAGGGGACAGATTTTCAGAAGAGCCGCTGCTTCTCTCATCCTCCCTCCCTCTCCGCTTACAGAAACATGCTAATAGAAAACTAAAAGTAATTTGAAGATGGAAAAAAGCCAGGTAACACACCCACCAGATTTAGCTATGGGGAAACGCCTTAATTTCAGTGTAGTTTGCGGTCGATGGTAGGGAATGCTGTCTGAGTAAGGCTGCTTTAAAGACCCCCATTCTCATATACTCATGGTGGCGTTTCCCTGTTATTTCAGAAAGTCAGTCACAGATCAAGTCGAAGGCTAGTGCTGCACCTCTGCTATCAATCACTTTTGAAATAACAGGTAGGTAAATTAAGGCCTCTGACCTGGCCTTTTGTTTAAAAGCATGCAAAGGAGGCAACGTCCCTTTTGGGAGACCTTGTTGGCTATATGTGTATAATTAACATGTTTATGTAGCTCTGAATTATTTAAATGGATTCATGCATTCTGAGGAAATTTCAGGTCGGTTCAAAAGTGACAGGCCCAAACTCAAACTAATGATGTTGAGCCTGCTGGGATGCTGGGGTAGCTTCCTGCTCTACTCCTTTCAATTCTGAGCTCTGGGAATTGCTTTGCAGCTTTCATCATAGCAGCTGTTTCCAATCCCTTCTGTAGATTTGAAACACTGAGTTATGGCTCCAGTAAGAATTCGAACTTTTAATACTTAGCTGAACCAGAATCCCTCATGGCATTCAGGTCAGAAGGAAGAAGGAATATTGGGTGTACTAATTAAGCAGGTGGCAATCAAGCTTCATGGAGGCCACTGTCATTCTGCCATTTACTTGACACTGACTTAAATTGTTTCATCTCCATTCACCTCAACTAGTTTCATCACAAAGTTTCTCTTACTGTAAGATGGGGTGGATATTGTCATCTTTTTACGAGTACCTTTAAATCCCTCAATGTAGAATAAGAATGGGAGTAAAGCTCCTTTATGGACATAATTTTATGCTACATTTGCAAACACACAGTCATTGCCCTCTGAAACACAGGAGAACTGCATATACGCATGGAATTGAGCTGTTTCTTAGACCATCAGATTCTGACTTATCTAATGAATTTCGATGATAGAATTCAACATTATAGAAAATGAGAAGAATATGAATTCTTTAACTGTTGGTCAATTCATGTGTTTTGGGCTTATGTTGTTCTTGGGTTTTTGAGCATGAGTACTTGGAGAAATTTCCTATGAAACCAGTGTGACAAATGACCAGAAAGAGAAAATGAAGTTTTGTCTGTTACACTGATGCAGTCACATACAAATTCACTCTCTTTGCCAGCCTGATCATTACTGGGCTCTTCAGGGTTTCTAGAGAAGGATGGGGAGTTTGAGATCGTGATAAATGTAGAAAATGCATAAGAGCAGAACTGTTCTTTTTCTTTTCAGCCCTTTTTAAAATGTGGTAATTCAAGGAGGAGTTTTACAAGGGTATAAAATATATTCACGTAAAATTTCCTGGTAAAGCAGATAATCTGAGAACAGGATAATTGAATCTTATTTTGATTTTTAGGTCACTACTCTCAAACCTGAAATTTATTGAAAACTGAATCTCATTTTTTAGTTAGACAGAAGGAGAAAGAGAGATTATCAAAATGCATTCACTTTTCTCTCCATTCTTGCCCCAGAATTTGGTCAAATTTCGCATAGATCTTCTAGTATTACACACAGTCTGATCAGCATTCAACATCACTTCCAAGGAAAAAAGAACAATCCTTATTGCTGCCACAAGAAAGTATGAAAGGACAGAGATAAGACAAGGTTTTAAACTTTAAACTTCTGCACTCAGAATCATCGTCTCTCAGAGTGTCTTTGATAAACAGTAAGAATCAAAAGCTGAGCCCATTTATACTTTTTTGATACTGAAAGAAATCCATTTAAATTGATGGGAGCAAGATGGTCATAAGATACCAAGGCAAGACTGTTTTCTTATTTTACTGTCATCTCAAAGAAAGAATTCTGAGTAATCCTGCATGAATGCATCTTTAATGCTTCATAATGAAAACATTTTTTTAATAACCTGAAATAAACTTATCTATCCTACTGTTGAATTATTTTGTTTTAAAAACAATATATCACACATCTGTTAGCAGACGTTTGGGCATCACTTATGGTCTGAAAGCATTTCAAAAACATTTTGGCATATTTAGATATTTATTGATACCCGTGATATGAAGAACCTGCTATTTAAAGCTTCCTGGGGAAAGATCCTTGTTATTTTTCTGAGTAATATCCCATGAACTAATGTGGTGGTAAGTTCTTTATCCAGATGCAGGCTGGAAATGAAGCATGGCATTCCTCAGAATACTTTCTCTGTTCCCTGAAGTAAGGCTGCGTCTCAGGGGTGCAATTGACCTTTAATTTCAACTGTCTCACTTGGGTAATTCCCTGATTAAATCAAGGTTAAAAAAGTACAGATAGGAATTACTTACTGATTTTCTTTTTTTATTAGAAACTATTCAATACAAATGCAATTACAGGCAAATTATTTTTGTTTATATCCATTTTCTACACAAAATATGCATATTATGTGGATTAGCATGCATGTTAGGTGTGCATGTCAAACTTACTGTAAAATCAAGTGTTCTGTCATAAAAATTAATTTCAACATAGCATTATGCAAATGTTGGAATATTTGGTTTTGTATTATTTTGTGTTGAGAGATTGGTGAGCTGGAGGCAGTAATGTTGAAGGACTATGTGCCATCTTTGTGCCTTCATTACATGGAGCAACACAGTGTAAAACTGTGCCAAAGGAAGCAATGAGGGAAATCAAAACAGGGGGAGGATTTTTCATTCCCTTTTTCCCCTAAAAAGTGAGAATTGAATGTTTTTTCTGTAACTGGAAAGATCATCTACTTAGAAAGTCTGAAGGGAAAGACACATACACACACAAGTCTACAAGTAAGACCACACTTTAACAACCTGGTGTTTACTTTCACATTATATCAGTTGTTATTGATCTCATCTTTCAGAAGGATATTTTGTCATATTCTGAACTTGTTTCATCGGAGAGCTCTTTCCATCAAAAGAAATTATTTGTAGTGGTGGCAAAAAATTAATGAGGTAACTTTCCTGTGAAAAAAAAAATTGCTGAGGGAGTAGAATGAGAGTGTTTTAAGTTAAGGAATAGCATGTTTTTTCAATCAACCAATTTGAATTAATGTGGCAGACTTCACTTTGCCTGCTAGCAGATATTCTCTGCTTAGTGTAATATTTTTTCAAGTCCTGAATTATGAAAGAGAATTAAAGTCTTGCTTGCAATGAAATTGTACATTTTGAGTTAGAGTTCTGTGCCTTACTCTGGCTCCTTTTAGAGTTGTCCTATTATTTGTATGACCTGGGAAGTCAAAGATTAAGGTATGGAAAGAAGAGGGTGATTTCGACCTAGCTTACTGATCCTTAAAGTGCAGAAAAATCTGCTTTCAGAAGTGACTTTAAAGATTAATAATACTTTAATGAAAAAATAAATTCTCTTGTGCCATTTTAATTATCTTGAATATATTACTTAGATATATTTTTAGCATATGCAAAGCATGTGTATTTGAAACAAAGCCTGTCTTGAACTAAAGCTGCTACTGCACAAATCTTACTGCTGAGTGTGCACTTGATGGTCTTTAAAGAAAAAACAGCTTTTTTGTAATTTTAGCTCGTTTCAAGTTATAGCATAAAAATAATCTTTTAAATATTAATTAACCAAGACCTTAAAGTTATAGTATCTTATACTATATATATATATATCTACACAAGTGCAAAGGGATTTATGCAGCTTTTTTTTCCAGTTTCTTAAGAAAAGAAGTAGTAAGATAACAGGATATCAATTTACACAGAGTACAAAATGAACAATCACTGTAGTAACATAATTTATCCCTTAAATGAAAGGACTAGTCCAAGAGGATGCTGCAATATCTACAGTCTCCCTGACTCCGCATAATCGCACTTGACTCTGTTCGTGCAGAGAGTAAACTGACTTCTGTTTCATTTTTTCCAAGAGGTCATTTTTCCATCACTTCTTCAGTTTAAAATGATGAAATAACAGCCTTTCTGATTGAAGGATGGTTCTGTCCACGTAAAGCTGACGTGAGAAATGTTTTAACTTTGTTTTGACAGCTTCTAGGCCGGTGGACCGTAAACTGTGTACAGCACCTCTTCCCAGCACCTCCCAACTGTGCCATATTCCCTGTCCTACAGAATGTGAGACCTCAGCATGGTCAGCCTGGGGACCATGCACCTATGAAAGCTGTGATGACCCTCAGGCCAAGAAGGGTATGTAAAAATCTAGCAGATCCTTTTGATGGTGATTAATATTCCTGAGTCACTACGAACCTCTGGCTATGCAAGCATGCTAACTTTTGTACCATGAAGTGTATCTCCAGTGCCTCTGAGCATCAAAATAAGGTTGTTGAATTAGGACTATATTTAACATTACTGTTACACCAAAGCTAGCAAAAATGCAGCCTGTTTACTAGACTTTCAAGATCAGTTTGGGTTTTTACAGCTGAATTCCAGTTTCAAGCCTTTCTCTCGGATTGAAAGGCATGTAGTTCCTCTATGTGTTCAAATCACAGTTCTGGCACTGTCTCGAAAAGAGGACAGAGGCAGCCTTTGAGTTATGTAGTGTCCAAGTGACTCAAAGATTTACAGTTCAGTAATAGCTTAAGGTTTCACCATCAGACTGTAAAGCATGATCTGGCAAGGAAATGGGACCATTCATTGTTGATACGTGACACTGTTTTACTGATGACATATGTGCTGGTTTCAATTTCAGCACATTTTACAGCTTATTCCCATGCAGAACAGATTGTAGTAACCTGACATCAAAATAGGAAAGCACGAATACAGTGACAGGGACCTCATGTTGGAAGTCTGTGGGTTCCTGGCTGTAAATGAGAAAAACTGGCCTAGTCATTGCTGCAATGTGATTATCTGACAGAAGCTGGGAATAGAGACTTGGTTCCTTGATTAAAAACAGCCATAAGAAAGGGCAGCTACATATGTCCACTTGAAGGAGCAAGTATGATTAGTATGTTAGTTTAGCTGTGTCTTTCCGGCATACTGCTAGCTACATTTCTGTGTAGGCAGCAATAATGCAAGTTTTGCAAAGCTCTTTTGCAGAACTCTGACCCAACCTTGATCAATTCAAGAAGGAAAAAGCAGTTCAGTGTGTAAGCCCATTGGATTAAGTCTCCTCTCAGCATAGCTGTCAAGTAGTCTGTTATTTCTGTTGCTGTTCCATCACTGAAATATTTGCTACATTTTGGGGGGTAAATTTCAGGTTTGTGAGACTGATTTGAACATCTGCCTAAAGGAAATATATTAGGATGTACATTATGCAAGCCTTTATTCCTGCACACATGAGCAGGGATCTTTTCTCAACTGCCAGTGTTTTCCTTGTATCTGGAAATTCTTACATTTTATTTTATAATTGCATTGACAGTTCTTCTGAGGCAATGATGTAAAAGTTGTACAGGCACTCCCACTTTTAGCAGCATGTCTTTCTACATATTTCCGGATCACTTGCCTCCTTTGTTGCTGTAGACACTAGAGTTCTTTATTTTTGAAACTATATCAGCCTTTTGTGTCAGACTTACTAAACCATTTGCTCATAATTTGGCTGATCTCTTCAGTTTAGAAAAGAACCTTCACACAAACAACAACTGAAGATACATGGAAATGTATTTTTAAAGTAATATTTATTATAATTAAATTAAGAGGCATGTCTTCAAACAATCAGTTCTTGCACATACGTGTTTGACAACTCTCCGTTTTAGTTGGTGTTCTGGTAGAAATGAAAGAGTTATATGTGGCATTTTATAAAACATATCTGTATAATACTAACCTGCCTGAATACTGATATAAAAAAAAAAAAAAAAAAAAAAAAAAAAAGAGACTGTGAAAAGAAACAAACTATTGCCAAAGTTAAAAATATTCCAACCAGATAGAAAGTTATTACATGAGAAACTGTTTTTTGAATCCATTCAATTTGGTTAGGCCATTCTGACTATACATAGCCTGTCTTTTTCAACATGCCATCCTGAAAGTGGGAGAGGGGGTTGATCTTGGTTACTAGCAGTGACATGATAGATGACACACTGTATAAAAGCCCATCAATTTCTCCATCCCAAAATGAGTTTGGGTAGTCTTAAGGAAATTTTTTAATGCTTTCAAAGGAATATTGTGATGTTTATTACTGAAAATTTGTTCATAGGACTTGTTGGTTTTATTTCCATGCATTTGTTTTTCTCACAAGGTAGTCTTTTTATTCTTCTATTTTATTTTGGGGGGGTTGGAGAAGGAACATAGTGTTTATAAGCTGATTTTGTTTGGTAATCCATCTCAACTGGAAGATACCTGAGAAGAAAACAAACAGTGTATTTGAGAAATGGCAACCCATCAATCCAGGCAAGATTTATTAGATGAGATGGATCTGGCAAGATAGATTTAAAAAGTGCTTCACTTTGCATTTTAAAGTTGAATTGTTATTTTCATGGACTTTTCAGGCTTTAAGCTGAGGAAACGTCGCATCACCAATGAGCCAACAGGAGGAACAGGAAACTGCCCTCACCTGCTGGAAGCCATCCCGTGTGAAGAGCCCTCATGCTATGACTGGAGAATCATAGGGCTGGAGGAATGCATTCCAGACAATGAAAAGCCATGTGGCCCTGGTACACAGGTTCCTGTTGTCATCTGTGTCAACAGTGATGGTAAGATGCTTTTTCCTGCAGTCCACACCAACTAGAGTGAAGGTGCTAAGACATAGTCCAAAAGGGTAGCAGTTTCTATTCTCAGCTTTCTTGATCCTTAAAACCAAAAGGTCTGGAATAGAAATAAATGTCCTTTAGTATTGGTTAGGAAGTGTAAGACCTGTAGTTGCTCTAGGATCAAGACCCTTCATCTACATCTTGTTTTCAAAGCTAAATGAGGAGACTTTGAGAAAACTAATAGAAAACAGCTATTGTTCATCAGTAGATCAGGCTCATGCCTGCAGTGGTGTGACTGAATTCCCTGATGTAATCCCACTAACAAAGCTGATCCTCTCAGTCCAGGAACAAATAAAGTGTGAGTAAAGTAAGATGCATTGCAGTAAGTATAGCTGGAAGAAAAATAATAATGTGTTTATTAAAAAGCATGGTTTGATGTGTGTTATGGAGTTGGGTTGACAGTCTGAGCTGTCTTGTTTCTACAAAAGGTCAAAAAATACCACCATTATTCAATTATGTTCCGTGGGAGAAAACAGATTTTGCATGACATAGTCATAAAAGGCAATTTTGAAAGCTGCTTACAGAATACTTTAATCTACAGAAGACCCATGAATTACTGTTGCAAGTATATTCCTTATTCATTAGTGATATTATAGTCTAGAGCAGCATATAAATTAAAACAATTTTACTGACTACAGTGTAGTATGGTAATAGGCTTCTAACTCCCTGCAGAGGATTAAGTAAGAGGACACGTCTGATGAGTGTTAACAGCTGCACAAAATATTTTGAAATTGAATTGACCAGAAGTAATAAGAACTGATTATAGAGATATTTAAGTCTTGGGATTTCATGCTGAAGAATTTGGGTCATAATTGAGTTTTGGGGCTTAAATTGAAAAGCTTAGATTTAGAGTGTAAACTTTACTTTTCTGCATACACCGAAGGGAACTGGCAACCATTTTTACAGCTCAGAAAAAGATTAGACTAAAATTACAATACTGAATCGACTATATTTTATGTGTTATATTTTATGTGTTACCTAATTGCTTACTAAATTGTAATATAGCAATGTATATTGACTATAACATTGTATATTTGGAACATGCAATTGAGCCACTAAACTTTGAGATATCTTTTAAGTATATGGCATTTTTCTGTTGAAAACTCAGAGGATTTGCTCTCTGCACTGCATGGGTTTTGGTTTTGGCCAAATTTGACTTTGAAGACTTGTGATTTTTTTTTACTCACAGTATTAATCTTCGTCTCTCTATCTTTCTGAATTGTATGGCATTATACACTGCCTATATCAGCAGTCTTACCCAGAAGGAGTGAGAAGTCAGGCTTTGGCCATATGCCTGTCAGTGTTTAAAAGTTGAAGAGTTGTGGGCATAGGTTCAAAGAAAGGAGAAAACAAATTGCAATTTTGGCTTGTTTTGCAAAGATCCAATCACCCACAAGGATACTTGTTCAATATCTTTCGACAGAGTGCAAAAGCAATGAAGAGTAATGTAGTGGATTGCCCCAGCTCTTCTTTGAATCCCTTCTCTTAGTAAACAATATTCTGTGTATTTTACCAGTGATACCAAGTGTCTTTTGCTTGGGTCTCTCCTGAGAAAGATTAACATGATGCAGTAGAAGCAAACAAAGTACAAAGTAAGCACCCACGAACCTCAGCATTCTCTCACTCCAAACTGTCTCTTCTCAAGCATCTCCTTACTTTGTCTCCAACAGCACCAACCCCCTTAAAAACCCTGTAGGCAACTCTTAAATACTTCTCTAAACACCCACTGCCACCTCTTCTAAGGTAGTTCCCATCTAGTACTTTGGCATCCTACCCCTGCAGTCAACAGAACAACCATGGTATCCGTCACCAAACACTTGTTGAAGGCGTCTAAATTCTGCACGGCAAAATACAAGAGAGTAACGCTTTGCATTCAGGCAGGTTTTGCTTCAAGCCCTACATCTGCAGGGTAGTTTGCAGTAAAATAAAGTTTGAAGAATGCGACACTTCCATTGTCTAAACATCATGGTTTAAATTACTCATCACAAGAAATTCGTGATATTCAGTGTTCTCTGAGCATTTCTTGGAGAAGACTGCATTGACTGTCAGTTAAAGACTGTGCCTCAATTAACAGGATACATAATTTATGTAATAATCATGTGTTGCTATAATTTTGATCTAAATAGCACACAGGGAATTTCATTCAATTTTACATGTAAAAATGACTCTGAAGGGAAACAGCATGGGGAAAGCATTAATTATTGCTTAAGTTTGCTATGTTACTCAAACTGAGCTAATCTTTGCTTAACAATATTCTCTTTGGTCTCTTCAAGAGTTTTTTTATTAGTAGTATTAATGAGTCTATCTTAAAGTGCCTGGATAGGGAAGGTTGGATTGAAGGGACTAATTGTATTAAAATAAAAGTGTATTTTCCTCTTGGCTTCTGGTTTATAAAATGAAAAAGGCTGGTGGTACATATTTCAGAGTAAGGTACTGCTTTAACGTAATGTAAACCCTGCACTGATTTTAGTATCTTCTTTTCCTGTGCACTGTTCCACCATTCTATATGTTTGAAGCATAATCAGTTGGGATAAGGTGTCTTGACCTGGATGTTTTACTTCACAATTAGAATCGAGCAACAGTGTTTGTGAGATTGTTTCATATAATTGGAATGAGCATCTCTCTTCAATTTGGTGTATAGATAAGAGTCATTACAGCCTTTGAGACAACAGCAAACAATAGATTATCCTCCTGTCTCATTGCTGGAGGCCTGTGATTGTCATTCTCTTTCCACAGCGGATGGCAGTAATCAGAATTTTCATTCAGGCTGAAAAAAATATGACAGCCAGTACCCCAGGTTGTCATTGCAGAGGCTATAATGAACTTTGATGTATTTTATTATATAAAAGGAACTTCAGTCCTTTACTGTGGAAAGAGCCTTTTCAGAATAATTTTCTGGGAAATTTCACAAAGGAGCTCCTTTAGGTGAAAAGAATACCTTTCAGTTGTGGCAACTCACAGACTGGACAGAAACTGATCAGAATTCCTCCATTGTATACCTAATTTTAATTAGCAGAGATCTGTTACTAGTGTTCCATTCTACATATTAACTTTGAATAATAATAAAATGACTTTTTAAAAATTAATTGTTATCCATCTTTTTTATATATCCAAGGCATACTTGTACACACACAGGTATGTACATATTATCTATTATAAGTATTTTAATACAGTTCAGAAGAGTGTTTTTAGAACAGATGAATTTGCTCTGTTTCTCTATAGCTATGACAACCTATGAAGAATACAATTTCAAAAATATTTCTGTATTATTTGAAGTCTGTAGTGGGAAAGCTGGCCACCTCTACACTCTGTTAAGAGACACATTAGTGCCGATCATATGTAAATAGGGAAAACTAATTTCTGACATAAAAATCCACAAAATTAACTACTGCTGAAAATACCTACAAAATGCTCATTTTGTTCATTTTTGATTTTATCTTTGGGCTGAAATCTGTAGCACAGTTACTAGCTGTGTCTGTAGTGCCAGTAGCGTGCTTTTGATCCGCAAACAGTCAGCTGAAATTACTTGCTCATTTTGTAAGAATGTGTAAATAATAAATTGGTTTACAGCCTTTATAATATACTGGGCTTTGTGCCACTGTATGTGCTACTCTGGATAAAACAGATCTCACTTTTGAAGGGCAATTTTCTTCTGGATCTTGGTCAAGCTCACTAATTGTTGGGTTACTGCTGGCTCAGCAGGGGATGGACAGGAGCGGACGCACTACCATCTTCTGTATCCCAGCTGTGAGAGAGACTCGCCTTAGAAGAGGCAGCCATGGCAACAGCAAGGCTCTCCGTGTGTATGTAAATTCCTACAACTCTTTGAAGTAGCAAAATTGTTCCTGAAGTTGTCTAGGCGGAGGTGCGTCCTGATGGAGCTGAGTGTCACAAGCTTTTTTCTGGCACCTGGATGGATGTGGGTGACACAGGTCTGGTCTCCCCGTGACTGAAGCGCAAATTCAAACCAGCACTGCCATTAGTATATTCTCATGGAAATGGGTGGGTTTTACCCATTTTGCTATTTTGGGGGATTAAACAGTGGTGTTGGTAGAAGATATAGAAGGTAGAGTAGTCTGTTTTTTTCAGACACATTTCAAAACAATTAGTTAGGTACTTTGTCTGGAGCTGAAGCACTGTACTGACCAAAATAGAACAGAGCACATTTCTAGGGTAGATTTCATTTATTTTGTGTTTATTCTCGTCTACTGAGACTGGCTGAAAACACTGTACTTCAATCATATGAATGTCCTATGTGTTTTATTTGCCTTATTGTGTTTCTTTAGATTTAGAAATGTTGGATTTCTGAAATATTTTTTCTCTTCCTTTTGCTGAATTTCACTTTGAAGTAAATCTTACAAAATTTCTTCATCTAGTTTAAATTTTCTTCTGTTATTCCCTGATCAATATCTCTATTTTTTGTATTAAATTTGCTTATGGCTTTATATCATCTTATGATAGGCAGCTAATGAAACATATAGAATACGTTTCAGGAAAACTGAAGATTCGCTAGTGCAACAACTTTTATTTCAAGTATTTTGGATGTTTTAGGAATTGGCTCTTTCACTCTACTTATGGCTTGAATCAAATATATCCTAAATGAGTAGCTGCTGGTCTTTATTTATTTTCACAATGGAAAACAGTAAGAGAATCAATCAGTCTGGGCATGAGTATTTTATAGGTGTGCCCAAATATAAAGAATCTACTTTTTCTGCCATTTTTATTGTGTGGTTATATGCACTGAATGAAGAAACCATCAGATTGATTGGATTTTTTGACAAGTATTTAGGGAAGAAAATACTACTTTGTGTCACTTTACGACTTAGTTATTTAAAAAGAACAAAGAGCCAGATTCAAATTCAGATTACATTGAATTATTCAGTTTATCCTATAAGAAAACCCAGATCAAAATCTGGTCAATGCTCAGCAGTCAATTAGTAGAAAAATACAGTAGCTAATGACAGTTTCTTTCAGTTCATATTGCCTTATACTTACAGGAACTTGGTTATATGGGCATTAGTCATCATTTCCCGGTATTTATTACCTAGCTAATATTATAAAAGAATTGCTTTAAAATGTTCTTTGCTGTCAAGAGCTTTTTGGATGACCATCTGAGGCATTGAAATCAAATGTCACATGTATAGTTTTTTCTTCACTGTAAACGCATAGGTTATGAAATTTAAAACCAAGTCTTTCCATCCTTTAATTTTTCTGCTTACATTAAAAAAATATTTAATAAGGTTATCAGAAGTTTGGTGTTTGCAAACATTTCTTACTGAGAGTAAAATACAGTGAGTTTAAAGGACCTTAAAATTGACACTCTCATTATGTTTCATAGTACTGGATTTTTAAGGCTTTTAATTTTTTGCAAAGTTTCCTTTATTTATTAAAAAGGAATACAAGGAAAAAAACTAGTGCACAGTACTGCTTAAAATATCTCATTGAAATCTCAGAAAGTTTGATAATTGATAATTCGTCTGTCAATAAAAGGTCACATTTAATTGGTAACACCAATTCCTTTTAGTCTCTCATCTTGACATTAGGAGAGTGGACATGTCAGTATTGAGTTTCGTATAAGAATAAGTGCTTTTAGTGTTTGTGTAACATGAAGTGATTAAATTATATGGAATGAATTAAATACATCACTTTCTTTCTCCATGTCTTTAACAGTTACCCTATAATTTGATGTGATGATTTCAATTAAAGTGATAAGTAGAATGTAACTATGTTTCATCTGCATAGTTCAGTAAACAATTATCCCTTATGACAGTGCAATAGACCTTTGTTTCCAATAGAGTTGCACTTGGTATGGACAATGCCTACAGAGACATTAATGTCCATAGATAATATAATTAAGTTAAAAACGGGTGGGCCAACTTAATTATCAAAATCTTTTTCGTATGTCATAGATCATAACTTGACTGTCTGGTCAGATGAGTTTGGTGTGTTTTGCCCTGTTTACTCCTAAAATGTACTATAACGTCTTTGCAGAGAGGCTGCACTGGTGTAAGATTTATTGGACTTCTAGGAGTAGAAGTGGATGTAGTGGGAAGTGCAAGTGTTTTGAAAATGTACCAGAGAGTGCAATTACATGGTTTATATTATGCATACTCTTAGTAACTTGCCTTTGTTTTTGATGGCACAACCAGAATGATACTGCAATAACTGCTTGTGGGTAAATTAAGAGGGGGGCTTTTAAAACATAAGTAGAATTCTGCAATGCAGGAACCCAGTTCTGATTAGACTACAAGCTTTATCATGGTAACAACTCAGAGGGGAGTAACTGTAGATACGTTTTAAAACAATTGGGTTTTTTTAGGAAGGTCAGTTTAATACTTTACAGGATTTCCATTTGTTACTTCAAATTATGCTGTTATGAAACAAGAAAGAGAAATGGTTTATGGAATTATGGATGGATTGTAAAACTGGATTTATAGACCCAGTACTGAACTTTGGGTTTGGATTTTTTTGAATGTCAGTGTGTTAACTCCCTAGAACAGATTCAAAAAATATTCAGAAGAGATAATATTACATCTAATACTATTATATATAAAAATAATGCTACATATTATATTACACAGTACTAGTCATTAATCTTTGTGATAAAATGTTTTAAGACAGTATCGTCTCATTAGATTTGATGGGAGTCAGTTTTCCATGTGACAGAGAAAGGTTGCACAGGCCTATTTATATTTTCCAACAACCTGCATGCTAATGGTACATTTTCTAAATAAATGTTATCAAATTTCAAAGCCGTGAAACTAGTGTGTTGATAAATGGTGACAATTAAAACATGAGCTAGTCACATTGAGCCAGCAAAAATAACAGGTTTATTCTCAGTCCTTTCAGCCTTAAGCAGCTCATTGTCTGACATTTCTTACAGATCATAGTTTGAGTTGAGTAGTGATTAATGAAAAACCACTCTTACCTGCCAAGAATATTTGATTTCACAAGATAACTGTTCCAGCGACAATTCAGAGCCTTAAGATAATCTGTGTCATTTTGCAGTTCTTGCAACTCCTGTGCACTGCACAAAACACCATCTCCACTAAATACTTTAGAAACCTCAATCTAAAAAATATGCCCAGCCACAATGATTACTTGGAATCAGGGGAAGCAACTGAGAATACCAGTCTCTCCAGTGTTCCCAGTGATCTGTTTCAGATTTTGAGGTGCAGGTAGTCTGTGACTCTACGTAGCTGAAATAGTAGTAGCGGGAAAGGAATAGATTTGCACCTGGGATTTGGTGAAAAGGGGGATGGAAGACAAGAGGAAGAAACTAGTTCTGACCAAGCAATGAAGTTAAGACTGGAGAAAGGTGAGATTTTACACTGGTTTCCAAGACAATTTACTGAAACCAAGCAAATTTTAAAGTATCTCTACATGACACAGATTAGAAATGAATTTTGGGAGGGATTTAGTCTGTTAATGGTCAGCCCAAGAGAGGATTTGACAAGCAGCTGGGGAGAATTTGGCGGAGCTGGGTGAAAGGGACAGTGAGGTGGCAGACTGGGATTAGTGTCTAGAGAAAATAAGGCTGGATAAGAAGACAGAGAATGGGGAATAAAGCAGGAAATTCATAACTTCTAGAGCTGGAATGCAATGCATTATAGTCTGCTTCTGCTTTTGCCTCATGAGGTCACCAGACACAGCACCATTGTCCAGCATCAGTGTAACAGCCATGGCAGAAGTACTATTTTTCATTTGGCTTCTCTTTTAAACTAGAAAATTGGAAAGAAATACTGTGTCAAAATTAAGTATTTTAGGTTTGCAAAAGCAAGATGTCAAACATTAGGAAATTAAAATGTTTTGTCTGGTCCTTATCCGAATGTATCAGATGGAAGTACTTAATTATTTAATTGTACCAACATGACATTTTCCCCACAGACACTGTTACTTATTTGTGATACAGATTATATATCTCCTTTGGCAATTAAGCGGGCATTTTGTAGTAATGAATACAATGTCTTTGATAAAGCTAGCCTTAGTTTTCTCATTCTTGAGGGTTTAATTCTGCTCCACTTTTGTTCAGCGTCAGCAAAATATAATACTAACCCATCACATCTTGAGGGTTCTGAAAATAACACTGTATTAGTGGGCGTCTGATAGTCATGACAGAAAGATCTTAGGAAAAATACCAGTCCTGTTTTAAAAACACTTTTAATTAGTATGTGGTAAATAAAACATAGGCTTGTGCCATGAACAAAGAGAATAAAACTAAAAATACCAAATAGCTCCTCATTAAGGAGTTTCCAATCTGTAAACTGAAGGAGGAAGGGACCCAGTGGAAAAATAATAAACATATGATTATGCAATTAAAAAGCCTACATTATATGAAGGCAACTTTAATTCTGGCATTTACTCATGTTTGGTTTCTTGACGTAGCTTTGAGGGTAATTTATTGATTAACTATGTAAATATTTCCCTAGGAATTATCAGATGTTTGGGTTTAATTTTACTGATATTAGTCATCATTTACTGGCACGGATATTATTTTATAAATAAAAAATTGCTGCATTACTGTTTTCCAGAGAAAAGATATTAAGCAGAAACTGTATGAAATCTCTTGTTCAGAGGGTCTCAGAATGGACTTTTTATTATTATTATTTAAAGAGGGGGAAAAGAAGAATTACACTAGATAGAAGCATCTTATATACTGCAGGAGGCTTCTAGAAAACCAGTGATGACCTTACAGTAAGGAAAGGGAAACCTATTTCCAGGATACAGTTTATTTCTTTGAGTAGGTGTAAATCTACAGTGAAATCTCTCAGATTTCTGTGACTTGAGGACATTAGCTTGTATAAATTATTAACAAAGTAAGAAAGTTGTAATGTCCCTATACATTGCAGATTTGCTCCTGTTATTTCTGGTTTAGTTGTGACGATATTATATTTCCTTAATTTAGCATATGTAAGATGTAATGGTATTTACCTCTGGCTGCTTTCCTTACAATTCTTTCTCTGAATCCTTATGCTGAGAGGCTTGGAGAATTGAAAAGTCAAAAGGATGGGTTAGTTTT
The DNA here is from genome assembly GCA_035583135.1 of Lophotriccus pileatus. NCBI lineage: Eukaryota > Metazoa > Chordata > Aves > Passeriformes > Tyrannidae > Lophotriccus > Lophotriccus pileatus. Next base: position 26,606,929 of record JAWWES010000081.1, on the reverse strand, counting down.
AGTCTTCTGGAATCAGTTATGAAAATATTTCCAAAAGATTAATTCACCTCTGAGCTCCCTAAAGGCATGCTGTGCCTTCTCCTTGTAATGATAAGAAGATATTCTTTGCAAGATGCATAAAAAGATGTTCTCCAAAGACTGCATAAAGACTGCATTTTATCTGCCAGTGCTAGGACACAGACAGAAGCATCCATGAAATTAATTTTAAACCCATTTCTCAGAAATATGTAAACATGACAGTGGCAGTGATCTCTCTTACACCTCTTGGGTCCTGTGTTTTAACTGTGATTTAATTGAGCTGTCAGATTACATAGAGAGTGACAACTCTTTACTAGCTGCAGCTGGATGAATAATGCAAAGAAAATATTTGCAATCATCTTTTCCTATATAAAATAATTTTTCTTACTCTCTTAAACCACCTTTTGAGATACACGTATATTTATTTATGTGGCAAGAGGTATGACAGATATATATGAATGTACAATTGTAAACTCGCTGCAAATTCACTGCATATTTGTGAAATACTAGGTAATTGACCAACTGAAAAAGTCACCTAATATGCTGTCAGGTGCATACCATTAGTCCTTCTTTTCAGCTGTGGATTAAGCTTTTGCATCAGAGAGAAGAATAACATTAAACTCTTGGTGGCCAAATTATAGGAAAATAGTGTTGAAACTGCAGTGCTGGAGTATTTATGAATCAATTTATGATACAACTTTTTGAACCTTTTAGCTTAAATGTATAAATTTATTCACCGAAGCTCATATGTATGGAGAAAATGAGAAGCCTGAAGTTTCTGAAAGTTTTGGTGTTTCTTGAAAAACCAGGCCATTTAAGGTAACTGCTGAAAATATGCAGATTAGTACCTCAGTGTAGGGAATTTTTGAAAAGATTGTGATGAGCACTTTCATTCTACTGACGTTAGTGGAACTGTCACATTGTTTTCAAGATACTTTTTTTCTAGTCTTGCCTATTATTTCCTTTTTATGCTTCTATTCCTTATTTATATCCCTGAATATTAATCTAGTTCAGATGAATTCAGATTAATCTGAATTCATAAGAATTTCCTTTTCTAATCAAACTGGTTTGATTGACATTCCATTGCCCTTCCTGAAGTTATTCTTCACTTAATTTTGAGCTTATTGAAGGGGAGGGGGAAATGCCTAGAACAGCAGTTACAATAAAATGCCTGTGAAACCTTTTAAAAGGCTACAACACTCTACTTGTCTATATCAGATGAATTTAAAAATTTTATGAGAATACTCAGCAGTGAAAAAGTAGTACCACAATTTCCAATGAAAAATGTCTTGTTTTCTAAGAAAAAGACATACTGCAATAAAATACATACATGTTGCATTTTCAAATCCATGTAATTAAAATCCTACTGTAACAATGTTCAAATAACAGTACCAGTATTTCTAAAGTCTGTGAAAGGATTTTCCTTCACTGTTAAACCCAGTAGAGTTTCTGTAACATTTTACAAACAAATAGAGAAAGTATTTTTAAATTTTTTTGTCATATTTTATATAATTTTTTCACTGTATGAATTGGTGCTTGATTGGGAAAAGTTTATGAGATAGCCCAGTTGAACTTGGAATCAACTATATCTTTTTAAGATGCTTTTGACAAGTGTTTTTAGAAATGTAGCGTGAAGTTTCAAGTGATCTCATCCTCCAGATTCACACTGTCTTTTTGTTTCCTTATAGCTCTGTCAGCACTTTTCTCCTCCTTTCCCCATCCTGCTGAAATGGCCTATTGGTCTGACATATTGATCCCACTTGGTCCCATGACTAATATTGATTTTATTCTCAAAGGGACTGTAGCCTGTCATCAAACTTATTTTTTATTTCATATCAAGATGACATTTGATTGGCTTATGACACTAGAAGGCAACTGTGCTTGGTTATGATCAATACACTTGTATTCTCTGTTCCTTATCATTCTCAGTAAAACTACATTAGCAAATGAACCATGAAAATGCTTCAACTACCTGTCAAGCAGTAGGAGAATTTTATTCCTGTTGTCAGGCAGGGTACTCCACTGTGCTCTTCATTAGAAATACTTGACTTCTATCCCTGTGGTACAAGTCTACGATGACATCAAGTTAAAAGTATAGGAGATTTTCAGCCAAACGCTTATCATGTCTCAGTTTTTGTTTTGTCTTATATGCATGGAGACACTTTGAAAAGTTGATCCAAACTCACAGTAAAAATAATTAAACTATATTAAGTGTGTCTGTGAGTCCTCTTAATCAGAGTTAAGGTGGCCTTAATTCTATTTGTCAAGAATTTTCTCTTTCATTCTGAATAAGGATAGCCATACAAAATGGGCTATCTATTAACGTAAAATGTTAATAAAGTTTAACTAATCTTCTTCAAAGTCTGATTTTAATTAATTTGGGTTAATTCTTCAGTATTCCTGTTTAGAATAGGCTTTTTTAGTGATACTTTATCGCTAATAATTCAGATACAGCCTTTCATGCTGGTGAATATTCACCGGTATCTGAAGTTGTGAAGAATCAAAGAAGGTATCATCTGTAAGAAGAATTTTCCAATAGCCTTTGATGCATAATAAAAAATGTGCACTCAGTAACTCATGGGATTGTGTCAGAGATAAAAAGGCTGTGTTACTTTTTAAGTCATAGTTAGTGCTGTAAGATACCATCAGTGTGCCTCTGTGTGTATACTGAAGGAACTTGCCTCATGTATATTTATTTATTTATCTATTTATTTATTTATTTATTATTTAACTGGGACCCTAACAGGTAGCCAGGTGACTGCTCTGTGTTTGGGGTAACAGATACTGTGGCTGGCATCACCCCTACTACTTAGAAAATCATGTAAATAAATACAGGTAGAACTGGAAAACCTGTTTCTATATTTTTTGAGTGAAAATATGTAATTTTGGTTTTCAGCCTTAGTGAAAGAATAGTGAAAATTTAAAGAGGGGATAAAGAAGTGAGAGGTGAGTTTTCAAAGTGGATACCACAGAATGTTAAGATGACAAAAAGAGAACAGTTATTTTTCACTTTTCTCATTCTTGTTAAGTAAAGAATGCAAGCACAAATAAGAAGGTTACCCTTTAATGGAATTAATTTCCCTAGCCAGATGCCGCAGGTTTCTGTATATTTCTGTGTTAACATAGTTATGGACTGGTTTTTTCTCATACTTCGGTTTAATCTGTCCAGATGACACTGCATTTTACACCAACAAAATATAATTTGAGTAAAGAAATACTATTTCTTTACCTGTTTTTATTTGCTTCTGTCAAATTTAGACTGTACCTACATGACTGTAATCCTGATAGATGATTCCAATATAAATGGAGGTACAAATATTCTGCTATTGCCAGACATGGAAATGGGATTACTGGAAGCATTAATATTGTATCTGAAGATGTTAGTTCATTATTTTGAAGTTATATCCAAAGAATATGCAAAGATGTTTCCCATCTGAAGGAATTATAGCAGGAAATATCCATCCTTAAAATAGGTTCTTAATTTTGGCATCAGAGTTGTCCCTTTATTGTTGTCATTATTTCGAGGTATAGAGTGTTATTTTGGTTTTGGTCATTCCTGTAACTGTTTTGACCTGGATTTTATAGCAGTGACTTGCTTTTCTTGAAATTTGCTTGATTGAAACTCTGGATGAGCTTAAAGACAGGGAAGAAACTTGTAGCTAGAACTGTCTTACCTCTGTAGCAGAATAGCTTTCCCACCCTTTAGCTTTTCTATAAACCACTTGCAAGGGGTTACCTGCTTCTGCATTCTTTCTACACAGCTGGTAATATGCTGTGTTGTGGGGTAGGTGAGCAAACACATGCTACTCTGTAAGCTGTAACTGAGCTGTAGCAGTAGCATTTACTGGTTTGGTTACAAAGAAGGAGCAGAAGTGTTCAAGTGTTATTGTTGAAATTCGATTTCTGCATGAATGTGGGAGTTCTTGAAGCCACTGTCATCCCACTCATCAAAATTTCTTTTCCCATAAGGCGAATACATGAAGAAAGAAGAAAATTGCACATAGCCATCAACAAGAAGTTATTCCTTGTAAAATGTGGTGTTTCATCTCATTAAGGAATAGAAAACCTTAAAAGAGATCATGATGTTTTCTTAAGTGTTTTGACATGCTGTTATCTTTGATTGGAAAAACATTGGATATGGTGGGTTTCTAAGTTCCAGCTATTTTTGTTTTGTACATTATTAGATCCTGTCATTATTAGTCATTTGTCATCACAAATGTTTGCTTAAAAAAAAAAAAAAAAGGCCAAAACCACATTTTACAATTTAGTATTATATTTTAAAAGGTATTCATATCTTCCAGTATTTGCATAGTGAAAGGAGAATAGCTAGCAACCTTTTCTCTATGTCACTGATTTGTGTGTGCTGTCATGGTAAAGATGTAAATAAGATAAAGGTCTATGTGCTTGTGCTAGCAAGTCTCT
>JAWWES010000081.1:26591524-26602389 GCA_035583135.1 Lophotriccus pileatus | reverse complement strand
GTCACTGATTTGTGTGTGCTGTCATGGTAAAGATGTAAATAAGATAAAGGTCTATGTGCTTGTGCTAGCAAGTCTCTTATTTTAAAAAAATAAATACATCCACATGTTTATGAGATTCATGATGGGGTTTTGAGTAAGTGGCCAAAGTATCAAATTTACCATTTTTCTTCTGATAAGGAATAGACTCTATGGTACTGCACTGGAACTAAAACCACAGTAAATTTGCACACACAAATCACCAAATCAAACAATTTACAATCCTACAATGTTTTCATATCATTAAACTATTTGACCAACTTTTTAACATAATGAACAGATGTGAGTAACCAGGGTATTTGTCTTCAATGAAATCACTGCCATTTCTACTTAGGCTTCTTAGAAGAAAAAGACTTCAAGAATATTAACCATCAACTAATTAAGATGTACTTAATTAAATGCAAATACTACTTAGCAAAAGCAACTGAGAGGAAGCCTTGTGATTAGGGAATCAGCAACTGATTTAACACTTGGAGCTAGGCACCTAAGCATTAGAAATGAAGGCAGAAACTTCACTTGATAAGAATGGTACGAGGGAAAATACACCATCTTTTCACATTATGTTTGTTGAAAAACGTAGGAGTCAATGAACTAGAATATATTGAGGCCACAAATTGTAGTTAATGTGGCTTTATGTTCAATTAGAGGGGTTAAAAATTATTTCAAACATTGAGAATTTATCAACCTACCTCACAGAGAGATATTTTTGACAGCTGGTCACTCAGGAACTGTAACAGAAAATAATTACTAAGGTTGCTGCAGTTTTCAAAGGCATTGCCATTTTACTAACATTAAAGCTTACATTGACAGACTTTGGATCAGATGTGAATAAATGCCATCAAGGTGATATGAAGGCTAGTGTGATTAATAAAACACAGAAAGTTTCCTACTGTCTAGCAAAGTATGTGGTACATGCAGGTATTGAACTGATTCAAGAGCAAAAATTGTTCTGTCAATCAGGTACTGCTGCATGTGCTGCTTTTTTTCCCCCTCCAAATACTCTTAAGATTGTTGAGCTAAACTAGATAGTAAATGATGAATTGCATGTAAATATTATTGTTTCCCCCTTCTGTGGCATATTTGATTAGATTTTCAGAGATTAACTTCTAAATTCTCCCTACTGAAAAATCTGGGTCAGCCTTTCACAGTTGTATACGCATTTAGTTAGAGAAATTCTCTGAGAAAGACAGCATTCCTCAGAGAGTTCCTCCTGTATAAGGAAAACCAAACAAACAACAAAACAGAATTGCAAAAAGAAAAAAAAATTTCAGTCATGGTGAGACTGAATTTCCAGTCAGCAGAACTGTGGTAAGGTTTAAGGAAGACACATTGCAAGTGTCTGATTATGCAAAAGGGCAAATTTTGAATGAAAGTATTATGGGGCCCCACTTTTTCCTGTGCATAGTTCACAACGCACTTCTCTACCTCTTCAGATCATTTTAGAAAGAAAAATCCACACTACTGATGGAGCACCAAGTTTGAAAGGAAAAGTTAATTTTCCTGTGACATTAACTTGCATGCAATTCATGATAGGCAGGCAGGATTTTTCCTTTTGTGGTGAATTTTGGGGACAGGTAATCAATTAGTGATTTGAAAGAAACACAAAAGTATTAGAAATTTAAACCATAATTTTAGTTTATCCTGGTGATTGATTACCATCTGCTCATCTGTAGATATAAGGTGTCCTAGCATGTCAAAAATGTGGGGTTTTTGATGAATTTGATAGCTGTTCTGTAATAAGAAGAACTTGCATCTTGCATTAGTCTAATCATCCAATGCATAGACAAGGTTATTACTATGTAAAATCTAGTATGGAATTTCATATTTGAATAAGTTTGTAAGTTTTCTTATTTAGTGATTTTCTTGAAGTTGTTTTTTTATTTTATTCTATTTAGAATTTTTGTTTCTTAATTTTCTTAAAATTCTGAAGTGCCTAAATCAGGGCAGAAAAACAGGAAGAAAATCCAACTGTCTCAAAGTTAAAGGAATGCCATGACTACATTAGTGAGTTTAATTGTCATTATTCTAAATGCTGTCTGTCAGTCAGACAACATTTAGAATAATGACAATTAAACTCACTAATACTCTGCCTATACTGTTACAGTGTAGTCATGGCATTCCTTTAACTTTGAGATAGTTGGATTTTCTTCCTGTGTTTCTGCCCTGATCTAGGCACTTCAGAATTTTAAGAAAATTAAGAAACAAACAAACAAAAATCCCCATATTTTCCCTTGTTTTAGTCAAACTATTGTTGTATATCTCTACAGGAATAATGCAAAACAAATTAACATTGTATCACATAGAAACTTTTTAGTGGAGAAGGATATGCTTTATTAACTTTGACTGCAGGGAGTGATTAAAGTTGTATGAAGAACAGGATTGAGCACATAGCACAGTCCTAGTTTTACTAAGTTTTGAGTATAAATGTGCATATTTTGTTCTTGATGGACAGCTTTGGCTCCTCAGCCAGGCTGAGGAGGTCGTTCAACACATTCTGAGACTGATGAGGAAATCAGTGTGAGGACACACATAGGACCTCATGTGGGAAGAATGCATGTGGGAAGCTGCATGTTCAAGATAAAGAACAGTCTCAACCATTTCAGCCTTTGCAATTCATAGCAGAGACAGTTCAAGACTTTCCTGTTGATTATTTTTCTGTACAGGAAAGGAAGGAAACAGTGGCAATCAGCACAGCTCACAGATTTTGCTACCGTGTGAACTAATTGCATTTTTCTCCTGCAGCCTCCAAGCTTGGAGGCATTACTGAAGGCATTGAATAATGACCAAGCCTTCTTCACCCACAGACATCGAGCACTTTAAAAATTTAGCTCTGGGGTACTTTTCCAAGTGTTTTAGGTGCCCAGCAGTTTTTCAGTGGACGATACATCATACATCTCCTTTTCAGCTTTGCTGGCAAGACAAGAAAGCTGCTAAGAGAGGCAGCAGCTGAGAAACTGATGCCTGTAACTGATATAGTCACATACATGCAACACAGTATGTACCTTAATATGTATAACCAGTACATGCAGATCATGCAGTGCTGAGAGCTGTTAGTCTTTTCCATACTTTGTATCTTTATGTCCTCATTTTAAATGTGCAGTTTTAAACCCACTTGAATGGTCCTCTGTGGTTTGTACTTAAAATCAGACTATTGTGTCTGGGTGCCAGAAGCCACAAAAAAAAAAGGTACTGATGTAAGTGAGACTTTTTCCTTCTTAGAGTTGAAGATAATAATAGTAAATTTGGATACATTGGACTAAGCAATTCAGAATCTGAAATCTGCAGTTTTAGCATTTGTGCTCAGTTACTGTCATTAATTCTTTTATGAACTTTAAAATATAACTGTAGGATTTCTTTGGCACCGGTATGATATTCCTGTCTTTTACTGATTACACAGGCATATTAAAAATAATGTCTGACATTAATGTTCAAAGCAGTCTCTTGATTTAATCCCATTTACTGTGATTTTATTGTCAATTTTTAACTGAGTTTATATTGGTTTATAGTTCAGCCTTTCAGAAACAATAGCTGGTTTCCTGGCACAGAACTCAGACAAAGCTTGTTGTCCTATTGCATAGGTCTCCAGCAGCTTTATTTTACATTGAATTTTTTTAAGTTGTTCTCTGTGCTTCATTGAATCTTGCAGCGATTTTAGTGCTTATTTTAAGGCTTAAAAAAAATTCATTTGCTAAACACTTGCCTTTTCATTTACTATAGGTTAGAATTTCACAGCAATTTTTCACTGTGCACTGAAGCACATCATGTTAAAAGATGCACATAAGCAAGAACATTTCTTTGCCATGTCTCCCCAGTAATACCAACTCTAAGAATGCTTCCCATTAGAACTTTTTAAAATCATTTTACAAGAAACTTAAACATCAGGCACATTTTACACAAGTGATGAAGGACTGACATGATTCAACTGCACTAACCACAGAAAGTGGATCTTCTCTGGTCTAGACTGACCATTAGCATCTAGACCAAATTTTCACAGGTACTACATCAGCTTTGTGAATATATTAAAACAAATCTGGTGATATGAATACAGTCTGATACTTATCAGCCAGTTCCTCTAGAATGCTATTCACAAGCTCCCTCTCTGATCTGCAAAACTTTGCCTATTCAGTAGGAGGTTTGGGGGTTTTCAGTTTGTTGGTGTTTTGTGTTTGTTTGTTTTAAGGCAATTAAATCATTCAGTAGTGGCTCTCCTATGTGCACACATACAGGAGGTCTTCATGCCAAAAAAAGGCAAGGAGGTTTTAATGTAGTGACTCGCTTTGCTGATTGTCTAGCTGGATCCAGCATAACAGTTTGAGGAATGCAAGCTCCTCAGTGCTCCTCACTAATGTAAATCTGTAAAAAAAATCCCAGCAGAGGTTTAAACCATTTTTGACATTTTAAATTCTTGAAAAATGGAACCTATTTTGCTTCCTGCCATTTCTACATACAGTCACTCCCTTAAGTGCAGTTTGGAGATTTTAGTCCAAACTGTACATCTGTTGCCTAAGAGAGAAATATTCATCAACATAGACATTGTTTCTGAATATGGACTATTGTTAGATACCAGATTTTAAAGAACAAATCAACTGATAAATGGTGAAGAGTTCTCTTGACAGAAATGTCATATTTTGTTTTCACCTTTCTGCTTTTTACTTTTTGTCATTCTGTCAGTTAAAGTATAAATAACCCAGGGCAGAGGCCTTTCAGTCATGTTTTTGGATTTGTGTCTTCAACTGTTGTGCAACATAAATTTATACCCATAAGGTTCAAATAGAATCATAGGATCATAGAATAGTTTGGGCTGGAAGGGATAAAGTTCATCTAGTTCCAACCCCGCTGCTATAGGCAGGGACACCTTCCACTGGACCAAGTTGCTCAGAGCTCCACCCAACATGGCCTTGAACACTTCTAGGGGCGGGACGACATCCACGACTTCTCTGGACAACCTGTTCCAGTGCCTCACCACCTTCACAGTTAAAAATGTCTTCCTTTTATCTAATCTAAACCTACCCTGTTTCAGTTTAAAGCCATTCCCCCTTGTCCTATCACTACATGCTTTTGTAAAAAAACCCTCTCCATCTTTCTTGTTGGCCCTTTTTAAATACTGGAAAGTGCTATAATGTCTCACTAAAGCCTTCTCTTCTCCAGGCTGAACTACCCAAATTTTCTCAGCCATTCCTCGTAGGAAACATGCTCCCACTCTCTGATCACCTTCATGGCCCTCCTCTGGACTTGCTTCTACACACATGGCAAACTTCTTCAAATGGGACTTTCTCTAAGTAGTTTTAGTCTTTACATTGGCACTGTTCCCAGCCTATGGTTGAGTGGTTCCTGGTAGCTGACTACACTATGCACTTTAAAGAGGAAGGCAAAAAAGGTCAAGTTGTTCATAAAATCATTAGTGAAATGTCAGAAACAATTTAGTCTAAAAAAATATTTCACTGAAGATAAGAAGTACCCATTATAAACCTTCCTTCCAACTACATTTCTATGCTATTGAATTTGTCAGATAAGACTTGGACAGTTGACAAAAACGAAATGCCAATATGTAAGATCCATATCTCTAGAATATTTTCTCTGTAAAAGAAAAGGAAAAAAGAAGGGTTTGAATCTGGGAGAGGGTCAAGGCTTAGTTTTGTTTGACATATAAACTCAGACTGAAACTAGTTTAACAGAATTTCTCATTGTGGCCCCAAATTTAGTCTGAGTTTAAAATTAACAGCTAGCAGGTTATAAATAAGCTCAGTGTGTTTGCACTTTAGTGTAAGAGTAGCAAGTGTGAAAATATCCCAGCAGTTTACCTCATTGAGTCTTACCTAGCAATGGAACAATTTGACAGTAGGGTTAACCCCTTTTCTAGCTTTTTTTCCTCTTCTTTGGGAAGGATGTTTGCAGTCCTCTGTCTCTTGTCCTTCAACCCAAACACATTCTGTTCTGAGGAAGCAGAAAGGAATCCGTCCTGCACCAGTGTCAGAGTGTGGTGACCTGTGATACAAAAGAAGGAGCAATTGATGAAGACTAAGTCCAGTGAGGGAAGCAGAACTTGATGTGGGAGAGCTATGAAGCCTTCAGCAAGGCTCAAATTTTTATTTTTAATATGGGAAAATACAGCTGTTGAGACTGACTTGATCTCAAAGGTCTTTATAATTCAGACAAGTATGACTACTTCAGGTTATTTTAAAAACATGAGCTGCAGATTTCCCCTGGTTTTCAGAGCCAAGGAAGATTGATGTTTGCAGTTCTGTTGTGCCAAAATATTCTGTATGAATAAAATATTTGGCCCTGGTTAAAAGAATTGGATGGATGGCCCTCATCTTTTCCTCTTTCATAAAGAATTTGGTCCTTAATAGCTCTGGGACTCATAATATGACCTAAGTACTGAAGAACGTCCTATTTTCAGGAACTCAGCTTAACAGAGATTCTTATTTGAGAGATTGTAAGACTGTAAACCTTGAATGACAAAAAATGTGGTTTCTGTTTAGATTAGTGTTTGAATAATTTTATTATTATTATTATTATTCTATTAAGCAATAAAACCTAATTTGAGGTTTGGTAAAGAAGTGTTTATAGAGCTTTGGCTTGATTTGCAGTATGCACAGTTCTCACTGAATTAGCTTTCCAAATCCAGCTGGTAATTATTAACAGTGGCTGATACATTTATGGTTCAAATATAGAGTATTTAATTAATATAACTAACAAATATTTTGTTCTATTGAAGACTTATGTTCATTTGCAGTTTATGATAAGACTTTATTTTGTTGACATTGGCTATTAGAACAAAGGGATTGACATGATGGATCTTAGAAAGTGCGTGATCTAGACACTCCTCTTCAGTACTGGCAAGAACAAATATACTTCAACAGTATTTCAGAAGGCAAAATATAACTCAACAGGAGGTTTTATGCCCTAGTACAGCAAGGATCATATAGCTTAAAAGGCATTCAAATGCTTTGAAATGTTATCCTTTTTAGAAGGTTTTTTTTTTTAAGTTTCTTGTTTGCAAATGAACTGTCTCTTTCCCTGCCTTGATTGTAGGTGGTTATCAGGGCCTCAGAACTCCAATGTGCTCTTAGTTGCAACTTTTTCACAGTTCCTTGAAACTGGCATTATGTATTGGGCTGCTGCTCAATCCTGGTCCTTTTCCTTGCAAGCACTCTCTTTAATTGATTTGTACAATAACAAGGCTGGAATTCTAAAAAGTGAACCCAAACCTCTGACTTCTTAATTAATTTTTTCCATCATCTGCTCCAACATGAAGATTTATCATGAGACTTATTGACACCAGAATATGTGGTCCTACATTCATTCCTCACTTAATGAATATTAACTTATTTGATCAAGAAATCATATGTCACTTCACAGAACTATCCATTTTGTGATAAGGATGCTGTTCAGACAGATCTTAGACACAGTGCTGCCATGATCTTTCTTATTGAAAACAAAAGGAAACTTGCTACTGAAACAACAGCTAATATTTTGTTAAACTATTTATACCAGCCTGGATCTTTTTATTATAATGAAATGTGTGCCTTGATGTGACATAATACAAATGCATAGATTGTTTTATACTTCCCTGACACAAAGAGTGATATGTCGCTGCTTTGCTAACAAATGAAGATCTTTCTAACCAAATGACACACTGACTGCAGTTAACTGCAGCTTTTCATATTTTGATGGATAGTTGCAATCGAAAGGACAAATTGTGGGTTACAAAACTGGCTAAGCTGGAAGTTAGGACGTTTTTCTCCTTCTCCCACAAACATGGAAGAAAACTAGGTCATTACTGTCCTTGTGTTTCCATGTACACAGTTTTCCATAGGTGTATTATATACTCTGTTACTCACATTTGGATTTTCTGTATAATCGAGTATTACAAAATGAAAGCCTCAAGACCACCCAGACTGGCATTCACTTCATCAGAATATCAAATTAAACTAGGTTTAAGCAAGTTCTCTCAGAATCGAGGCAGAGGAGACAAGTAATTTTAATAAAAAATCTATTTACTTTGTTTATATAGAAGAACAGAATCTAATTTATTTGTGTGTCCATCTGGACTAGATTGCTCATTTTAAGTTAATTTAACAAATGATGGACTGCTACCGGCCTTTTTTTCCCAGGAGAAGAGGTTGACAGACAGCTGTGCAGAGATGCTATCTACCCAATCCCGGTTGCCTGCGAAGCTCCGTGCCCAAAGGACTGTGTGCTCAGCATGTGGTCTGCGTGGTCCTCCTGCTCACACACCTGCTCCGGCAAAACCACAGAAGGGAAGCAGATGCGTGCCCGCTCCATTCTGGCGTACGCAGGTGAAGGTAAGGTTGCATACCCTTGCAGGCTCTTGTTTGATTGTGAATTCTCAACTGTCTCTGTAATGGCAAAGTAATTTCTCGATCTACAGAAGCAAATTATTAGAGGGAGTTGTGTTTTTTTGAATATAGACAAATTATTTAAATGCTTATTCTGTGTTACTCCTGGTACCTCAAGCTGTTTAAAAGAGGAGATTTTATTTTGCTCATTTCAGTTAATGTTGCTGTTTTTTATTATTCTGCTTAATGTTACCCTTTCTGTTTCAAATACATGGTTTTCTTGTTTTCTATTAGAATTAAACACGGCAAATGGTTTATGTTACCCCATTAACATTTTTATTCATAGCAGGACTTTGGTTTTTCTGTGCAAGTCCTCACTCGTAAATGGTTTGCATTCATGCAAATGGTCCTTCTGCAGCAAATGCAAAGAGAGGACAGTTGGAATGTAAAGGAGAAGAAGAAAAAGGTTTTACGTATGGGCTAATATCTATTCTTTGATGATTTTCCATGCTTCCTACAATGGGTTTTGTTTTGTTTTTAATTGCCAGGGAGGGGAGATTTGTGGGCTGTAGAACAAATATAATCTGTATGTAAGATGGTTCTAATGTCAGGTGTGCCAGGGTCCAACTGATAAAATGCCTTGTGCAACAGTGGAAGCCAGGAGACAGAGCCACCAAAGAGTTCTTAGAAAATGTTTATTCACATGTATTACTGACAGAAAAGTTAAATGGTAACAAAATAAAAGGATCAGATGCATGTGTTAGTTCTTATTTAAAACTGTTAAGCACTTTATAACTTTATGTTAAGATGAAATTTAGCTGAAAAGTGAAACGTAACGTATGGAAGCAGTGAAACAGAACATCTGTACACTGCTGTTTGCAGACAAAGGTAACACCATTGCTAAACGTGTGCATTGTATTTGACAGAATTTGGGTGATTGCAAAAAAAAAAAAAAAAGGTAGCAGAGCACTTTTAACCTTTTCCCTGAAATGAACCCTTAGTAGAAGTGTAAGAAGCAATCAGAACTCTATTTTCGTAGATGATTCAAATAATATGTTACTTGGATGGACCTATGTAACAAAGTAGAAACTCTTTCAAAATTAGAAACAAAATTTGGTTTATGTTGTCTTTTTTTTTTTAATAATGTGTCAAATGGACTTATTTTGAGGGAAACACAGAGCCAGATAATTCAAATAAACATATATTCAAGTGCTTCTTGCTTTTCCGTGTAGGTCAAGGCAATATTTTTGATACACTCTTGTAATTTTACTGGAGACAGAAATTTAAACTTCTGAAAAGCATGTCACAGAAGTGAAAACCTAAGTTACTAAAAAAAATTATTCCATTTTCTTATACTTCTTCTTAAAAAATAGTATTTTTATTCTGACTTTCATACTTAATACAGCCTAGGTTAATTTACAAAGCTGCAGATACAGCAAAACCATTCAGCATAGCCTGGATTTTAGGTATGTGAATTTTATACATGTTTGTTTTGCAATGATCAGAATAAACAGCACAGACTGATCACAAAGGTTGACACATAGGTAGTAGTGAAAAGATCCTTAAGCTAATGCTGAGAAAGCTAACTCATTATCTAGGTGTTGTAGTGCTTCAGCTTTGCTCAAACCCTGGCCTCTTTACCACTATTCTGAGATGAGGTTATTCCTCAATTTTTTTTTTAAGGATACAAGCTGGTATGTCTATGTAGCTTACAGCAATTCACTCACATTTTGAACAGATCTCTTCAACACCGTGCTCTTTTGCACTCTGTACAAACGCCACAGAATGGAAGTATATAAATATTCCAGAGCTTAGCATATTGTTACAACTCTCTAGCTGGAAGGTACTTTTCACCTTTTCTTGTATTATATTCAAAATGTATCAGTTTAACTGTTATTTTTTATGCTTCACTGGAATTAGAGTTATTGTCATCTTTCTCCTCACATGTCTCTTATGCCTTTTAGTCATTTGCTACATGACAAATAACTGAATGACCTTTCACCTCTAGAATTGCATGACAAAGATCAGCCATGTTCCCAAAACATAAAACACTGATTGGTGTATTTGGTGCTGGGAGGTCCTTTTATGTTCTAGGGGCACAGAATACACTCACGTATCTGAACATCTGTATTCTGCTGATATAAAAAGGAAGCTTCACATGAACATTTTTTGGCAAAATACAGTTCTCAGTTATATTCATAACTTAGGAAAAATGTGCAATAGTGTAGATGAAAACTCTGTAAGCATCATAAAACTCCCAGTTCTCATATATGTAAGACCAGTAATTCCATTTACACATTCAAACAGGGTTCTGAAAACAACTGTCACTACTGTTCAGGTGAACAGTCCCACAGATGTTTTGTTTTGGATTTTGGAACCTGTCCTAGAACTGTAGGTATGAGAGACAGACCAGTAAGCTATTTCATAGCTATTTCATAGTAATTTCTGTAGGGAGCCCCCGGTGGTCTAGTGGTTAAGGACACGGCGCTGTTACCGCCGAGGCCCAGGTTCGATTCCTGGTCAGGG
>JAWWES010000081.1:26568683-26591424 GCA_035583135.1 Lophotriccus pileatus | reverse complement strand
AAATCCACTGCGCAGGCTCGAAGGCCTTATCTGCATATGCGGGTAAGGACCTTCCCCGGCTCTTCGTTTGCGAAGACTGGCCAAATTTTTATTTAGTAATTTCTGTATAATGTAGCCATGATATCTGAGAGTTTTTATTCAGATCACAATAGGACTAATATATTGTACCTAAATATATACTATTGCTAATATATGTTAGGATTGGATATTAATTAATGAAAGAATGTACAAGGCTGTTGCCAGTCTATGAATAAGACTAAACTTGTCTTCTAAGATGACATAAGCGGTCCACATTTATCAGTGTAAGTCCTTGATCACACACATCTTCCTGCTAATCAAGGAGAATTCAATCCACAAGCATAGAAAGATCAAAGCATTGCAGGCATTACATACACAAGGAATACTGCAAACCCTCAAAGTATCTGAAGCACCTAATTCTTGTTCATTCGGGCACTTAAACATGAAAACCCCATTGAAACTTTTAAGAATCTGTAAGTACACGTGAAATAGGTTCTTTTATCTGGATCTCAGATGGCTTCTTATTAAGTATTGTCTGTGATTGCTCAGTTTATCTCTTCTCTGAAATAAAAAATACTATATGATGTCATTTTGCTTGTTGCTGTTGGCAGGTGACTGCCTGTAATAGAGCTATGTCATTTCACATGCAAGAAATTATTTTTCTTATTATTTCCCAGCTATCTGTTCTGCTGAATTGGTTTGAAGAAACCATCAAGTCAGCATAACTGGCCACCAGGAAACTGACATAGTATAATCAGTTTCTTTGGATGACTTAGAATAGGAATAATTCAGTACTATTATAATAATTCTTCAGTGACAAGAATAACTTCACAGGAAAAATATAAGTCATATGTAAATTACAATAGTGACAAAGTTTTCTAATGAGCTCTGGGATACCGACTGCCCCTCCAGCACTACACTGACTTCTGCTCGAGCCAGGAGCTGGCCTCAGTTGTAACCCTGTTATCATCTTTTCCTCATTCAGAACAAGACCTTTTTCTTATGGTCAAACCACACACTGCAGAGCCTCAAGCACGGTGTGGTCATGCACAGCTGGGATGGGCTTTATTTGCTTGCACTCAGTGGAGAGAGAGAGAGTCTCTTTTCTCAAGATAAAGGCTTACTGTGGTTCATGAGATGACTCTATGTGGAAATAGGTGTCACAATAACCATTTTTGATATCTTTTCTGAGATCACTGTCCTAAGTTTGAAAGTTTGAAAGACAAAGTGATTTATAAATTTGCTTGTCTGTGAGCCTGCCTATAGTGGTCACTAATTTGTGTCACTGTCAAATATATCTTCATGGTACAGTAAGAAACTCGGGAAAGTCACTGTCTCAAAATATAAAATGACAGCAAAGGACACAGTGATGTTACCTGATACATCCTATAGTTATTCTGCATAAATCTAGTAAAGCCATCCTGTACAGCTCATCCTATCTCTGTTGAATATAAGTTTGTCTATTTTTGGTTTATATTCTGTTTAATATTTGTTCTTTTTTTATTTCATGCTTACAATAAATCTTTTATAATTAGTAGTATACAATAGGACTACTTCACCTAACTACTAAACCTGAGACTAAATATTACTAATGAATCTTAGTTTTTCAGTAAGAAGTATTTATGCTGATTGATTCTGCATTGATTACACACTACCATAGATTGACACTGTCAGAGAGCATAATACTAATGTTGTGGATACATTCCAAGTTTTATCAGTAACACCAATTTTGGAAAAGTAAGGATTTAAAAACAAACAAACAAAAAAACCACGATTCAAATGCAAAGAGAAAAATAATCTGATTTAAAAGCTTAATTTAATAAAATCGGAGTGAAGGGCAATTTTGTTTGACATACTCTCTTAGGACAGGGATTCATGTCTATGGCACTGTCTTGCTCTGGCTATTGTATGCTCATAGATTAGCAAAGTATAATGCCAGAAGGACTATTTAGTGTGACCTCATATATCACAAACTATTAAACATCACTGAGTTAGGTAGTATAGAATATCAGTTGTCCATCTCATCAGATATTCTGTTTGTCAAGGACCTATAGCTCTTACTTCTCATAAAACTGCAAGATTGATTTACTGGATATGTAAAGAATAGCGGGCCAAAGGATTTTTTAATTTTTATATTTTCCTGGCTTGAAATAACAGTGCATGGTAAGTAAATCTGAAAGCATAGAATTGTTTCCCAGCAAAATTGCTCAGTCACTAAAGAATAAGTTTTGGAGAATATGAGTTTTCTCATGAAACAGGAATAAAAAAAATTACATAATTTTGGAATGGTGGAACCTGAATATTCAAGCAAGACTTATAAAGTGACCTGACAAAGTGACCTGTGTGTGGTGATGAGCCAGGGCAGAAGATGTTACTGTGCTTTTCCTTTTGCTCAGGAGCCCATCAGCTTAAATTCCTGACTGTGTTGTGGTGGCTGGGGTTCAAATCCTATCCATGAAAAGACTTGAGGACAGACCTCTCATTTCCCATGGGTGCACTCTCTCTCCTGTCCTGTTGTGTATTGTAGGACAAGTCTGCTTGGTTTGTGTAACTGATATGCCCAGGTGGGGAAGCATCAGTGTTTGCAGTACTGGAACAGTCTTGGTTCTGACTGTGTCTGTCTTCAGGAAGAGCAGCTGCCTTGAGGAGTGCCTACCTCATTCCTCCAGCAAAGAAAGGAGCAACTCCTCACTTGCTAGCCTACAAGAGGCACTTCAGTCACATCAGTTTTCTCAGATTTTAAGACTATTCCAGCTGTTTCGAAATGAATTTATAAAACTGTATTAATTTTTAGAAATAAGTGATATAAAAATGATTAATTAAAATTATCTTAAATGCTTTGGAGAATGTTAAGCATTTTGAAATTTAAAAGTTAAGTCAATGTTTCAAAAAAGACTTATAAAATCCAATCATTGATTATCCTAGAGTGAGATGTCTTGCCCATTACCAGCTCCAGCTCAGCCAGAACAGCAATATAAGCATATGACAATTCTGTTAAAGTGCTCAAGGAAACTACCTTCATATCTCAGCTATTTTATAAGTAATATACAAGTGCCTCTGCAAAGCTAGTCATTTGTTTACAAGGAAGGACTAAGTATCCAACTTTGCCTAAGTATCCAACCCCAAAAAGAAATGCTTCAGTTCCTACTTTTTTCTGTACCTTGAAACTATTTTCAGTACTGCTAAGCAGTTACTTACTGTCATCTGATCATGTATTATTAAGGAATGTATTTATTATTGTATGTCCCTTTTTCACATATTCTGATAAAATCAAATGTCTGTTTTATTTTTTTCTGTGATACTCATTAACTGTCAAACCTGTCCCCTTTTGGGGATATGCTCTTCAAGTTGAGCAGCTATGATCTTTAACTGCCACTTTTCCAACCACTTCTGCTTTTTCTGTACCCATTTAAATTTGAGGGAGCACAAGGGAATTCCTGGAGAGAATGGCATTTCAATTTATAAATAAATAGTTGGAGAGTTTTTTACAATACTTTGTACTAGTGATAGTTGGTGTTTATTTTAGTAATCTTATTTATTTTGTTCAATCTTTACATGCTTTTAACTCCTGGTTTAATCTGAACAGAACTGGATTCCCACTGAGCTGCAGACATTCATGCCCCAATGTTTTTCATTTACAAGTCAATGTCACTCTAATTTTTTTCCCTGAATATACATTCTTGCATAGCTGTCAAAACTGAACCTAAGTTGTCACTTTATTCTCAAATGCCTTAGGAACTGTTGGCTGTGGCATCCAATTCTGGGGAAACATTTCTTCCTCCACCCACCCCTTTAATTTATTAATTTCCTTAAATATTTCCCATGTGTTTCTTCTTGAGTTAACATCAGATTAAAATAATTAGTAACTTTCCTTATGTCTTCTAAGTTTTCCTTTTTTAACCCTATTGCTGGGTGAATTTGTCTAGACTCCTCACATGGATCTATTTTCTGTTCCATGACAAATAATTTGTGACTGATTATTTTTTCTTTTCAAAATACACTCTCTTTCCTAATTTCCTTGCTAATATTCCTATCCGTTGATGTTAGATAGAAATTTTTTTCTTTCTTGAAGAATGCTAACTATATAACTTTTTGAAACTTATTACGTAAACATAATTTCATTTCACTGGGGTTTTTTTTATTTCTTTTTTTTTAGAGAAATGCATCTGGTGTTTTGGCTAGATGTTTTGCACACTGAGATATATACTTTAAGCAATTCTGATAGACTTGAGTTGCATCCATTCTGAATCAAAACAAAATTAATTGAAGTTATTCTTTAATTAAGTTCACATATTTGTATTCTCTAATCCCCTTTTGCAAAATTTAAGGTTAGCTAGTCTGTGGCAAAACATCTCAATTAATATGATGTTTACTGTTACTTGCTTGCATCAATATTTTTAGCCCAAAGGTAGAAGTTAGAAACATCTTTAGGGAAAAATTCGAGAGTTTGGATTTTATGTTGTGGCATCATTAGAATGAACTCATGTTTGCTGCAAGTCTAGTCATCCTGAAAAAGCAACTTGGGATATATTTTTTGTGCTAGTGACTTGACTTGTGTTAACTATTAGAAGTATTAATTGTCTTTTTTGTTACATTTACTTGTTTAACTTCTCTCAACAACAAGTGCTTAAAACCCCCTCCCTCTTACATGACTGTAGAGCAGGAAGTCAACCTCAAGTTCAGTGCTGGGATATAAAGGCTAATATACTCTCCAGCATGCATTTAGTGTGAGCATACATATTTCTTTTTAGAGAAGTCATATGGCTTATCTGCATTAAGTAATAAAAAGCTCCTCTTTCAGTTGTATTTGTTACTTTTCCTGTCTTTTGGGAAAGGCTGAAATGTTATTTAGACTTTTTCCTGCCTTTCCATCAGTTGGAAATAGAACTCCTATTGTTCTTTGTAGACCACAAATGTTTAAGTTAATTCTTGAGCTTAGATTCTGTGTGTCTAGTAACACCAGATATCTAGTAGACATGCTGTCTACTCACGGGGCTGGATATTAGTAGCCTGTTATCAAGTCCAGTAGGAAAAACCTCTTCACTTCTCCTGGAGGACTGGGAGGCCAAAGTGACTTCGAAGTGCTTGAATATAATAAACTAAGCATACTATCTGAAACCAAACACAACAAAGATAGCATTATCTGAGCTTTTCTTCACAATTATTGACACTTGAATGCATTTTAATCTTAACCTGCAGCAGCCTTTGTTGTCTCAATCTGGACCTGAAATTGCCAGCTGTGCCATCCTCTTTGGTAATTACATAACATGGATCAGCATCCACTGGGAGCTAGGACAAGAGCTCCAAAAATCTTTTTAATTGATCTGTGAATTAGACATAAACAGTGGTCTTTACACATGCATAACTAGAATAATTAACCATTTCTTCTGCCCAGAGCTTTCATATGTCCTTATGTGATCTCTTGCAGTCCCTCCCAGAGAACCTCAAAATAATAAGGCTGTAGATTACTCCAAGTACATTGATGTGTCATAGAAGTTATGATTATTTTGGCATCCTTATGGTACAGATTTACATACTGTCCATGAACAGTCTGTTCTGTGTGGTCTGTTGACTAAAATTTGTCAAAAAGTCAATATTGAGCATTTGAAGAGGAGGCATTTCTTTCATGTATTTAAACTGGTAATGTGTAACTAATGTGAGTTCAAAGTGAGTTTGTGTGCTTTTTTTAAATTAAAAAAATATCTCCTTCCACTGAATGAATTTTTTCCCTCTTTTATTGTTCCAGGGGGAATACAGTGCCCAAATATCAGTGCCCTACAGGAAATGCGCAGCTGTAACGAGCACTCTTGCACTGTGTATCATTGGCAAACCGGCCCGTGGGGACAGTGCATAGAGGACACGTCTGTCTCTGCTTTCAACTCCTCTGCCAGCTGGAACGGGGAGGCCACCTGTTCCGTGGGGATGCAGACAAGAAAGGTCATCTGCGTGAGAGTCAACGTGGGACAAGTGGGCCCAAAAAAGTAAAGATCTTTAAAAATATCTTCATGCTGTAATTATCTTTGGATTTTGCTGCGTTATATTTTTATCACCAATGACTACATGCAAAGACAAAAAGATGCTGTTCTTTCTCACGAGTGTTCTCACAGGTGAACAATTCATCTTCTGAAAATGCAAAACTGGTGCAACAAGAGGACTAGATGATACCTTTCTCACTATTGATTTTTATGGGGGATATTTGCAATGGTGATTCTGCTGACTAAATCCAGTTGTCTCCTTGCCATTGTCAGGTTGAGTCAAAATACAATTCATGGGGTATGTGTGTGACATGCAGAGCAGCATCATTCCAAAGATCCTTGTGCTACCTCCAAGTAAGCAATGCAATATATGAATTTGGACCTAAACACACTATAGCACATGTAAGTGTACCTTCTCAGAAGCAGACCAAGGAGATGTAGCATAGTGGAACCCTGACTGGGCATTAATTTGAAACATTAGTTTAAACATTAGCTAGATAACCTCTGTGATTTTTTTTTCCCCATATATATAGTTTTTTAAGTGATCCTTTTGGCCCAGTGATTTAATTTTACAGTTTAATGTATGACCAGGGTTAAATATGGATTAGCTGCTAGTAAAATGTATTTGATAATATCTCTATATGGATTGGCAGTCTATGAATATATCCCACTCAGGACAGATTCAAAACTGAAAGAACTGATATCAGAGGTCATTTAGAAAGTTCATGAGACAGCTTTTCTGGCACTAAATATTTGCGCAGTGCCTGCCATTTGTTGCTTTGTTCTGCAGTAGACCTTAAGCCTAATTTACTTTAAATGGAAATATGGGGAGTAATGCCAGCACATCCAGTAATCTACCCTGTTCTGTATCTGCATTACATTGCTGTTCTATATAGCCATGATATTTTTTTTTTTGGTGCATTTACATAAAAAAACCCAAAACCCTCTAATGATTTATCATTCTTTTGAAATCTATTGTTAATGTCTCTGCCTTTGATTTGACCTTAAATTTTTGGTGGAGGGCTGTTTTATTCTTTCATAAATTAATCATGTGAAATGAAAGCAGGTCTTACTTGATGTTTCAAATTGTCACATTAAAATCACAGAATAAGTTTTAAACCCCAGACATTTAACATGAAAATGTAAATAGGAACCTTGTTTTAAACTCCCCTTAATAAAAAGGATTACTGTGGTACGATACAATCAATATTATTGGCCTTATCTGCCTCACAAGTTACAGACTTCAGCATGTATCTTTTCTGTTTAATTTGACCTTGAGTAAGGACCACAAAAAAATCAATACTTCGCTTTAAGCCACATATAGTAAATACAAACAATATAAAGGATAGAAATGGAGTTCTAATTGAACTAATTACCTTGCCTAAGTATCTGAAGAGGAATTGTAGTGTTCAGTACTCCTGAAAGATGATGTTCTCAGTGAAATGGTGAATATGTATATTTCAAACTCTTCTGTATGTTTATAATTCCTCATATTCTTTAAGAAAAAAGCCAATGTGAAAAAGCCGATGTAAAAAAAAGCCATTAAATGTTCAATACTTTTCAGAAACATTTTTTATTTTCACCTTAGAGAAAATTTCTGTCAATGTAGTTAACATATATCATTGGTAGCAGAGGGTTTTTTTAAAGTGTACCTGATCATATATAGTACACCCATGCCTATAGAATCTGATTTTATGAATCACATAGAAACAAGGCACAATTTGATTTAAAAATGTAGAGAGAGCTTATAGAAAGCTGATGGAGATTTGTGTTGCTATAGCTATATTATTTCATGGTCTTTCACATTGGTGGAAGGGGAGAGAAGAGAGAGGATGGAGATGTAATTGTAAGAGGGCACTAAGGAGTTGGTGCTGGTTCACGATAATGGATCATACATTGAGAAGCTTATATGAATTGACAGGAAAATGCAGAGACAATTGATGGAAAACATGAACTAGCAAGTGTTATTGCTGAAGAATATGTTCCTGTAAAGCTGCAACTCAACTTTTGTCCTCCTAACACAGTACAGGCATAGTTCTCCACTGACCATGGAGACTGTATTTTCTTGATAGTTCACCATTAGACTTGCTTGACTTTCTTTGGACTGGCAAGGAGGATGCCTTGCACAAGCCAAGCTTTCCCAGATGCTGAAATCTAAACATAAAACTGGTGTCTCATCTCTCTGGTCCCAGTTGCCCGGCAGCCACAAGAGGAAAAGCTAGTCAGAGTAATGTTTTTCTGTAATGATGCAAAAGCTCCAAAATATGGAAGTGATGTTTTTCTTACATCTTTACATATTCTTCTGACAGTCCACAGTCTGTATGCTTTTAAGGCAACAGTAATTTTGAAATTATTTTGAAGGTCTGTACTTCTGTTAGAGTTATTGCATCATTCTGATGAAGTAGAGTTGTTTGTCCTTGATGAAAAGGAACAGAATCCCCACACAATGGGGAAAATGACCTGGGTAATGAGTCCCATATGTGGCAGTCCAATAATCCTTTTTATATGCTGATCAAGCCTCTTCCTAAAACAAGTGAGGATTTTTATCTTTTCTGACAGTCTTTTTCAGTCTTATTGATCAGGCAGTTTCAAATAATTTTCTGGTTTCTCTCATAATCATTGTCAGTTTATATCTATTTGTTCCTGAGTTAGCAGCATTATTTTAAATATGCCTTCTTCCAGAGTTTATATTTCTGCTAAAGTCATGAAACCTAAAGCTGTATTTTGCTAAGTTAAATGAGGTGGCTTTTCTTCATAATTAGGTGGAAACTTGAAAATAACCCTGAGAAGGGTGGTTGGTGAGGAACAATCATGATTTAAGTTAAATCCCCAGGTGCAGAATACACTGTGTTTGGCTTGTCTGCACCAGAAGTATTTAAATGCTAATAGTTTTTATGTCTGTGCTCCATCCTGGTGAATTCTGGGCTACTAGCACTGCCCTCGTGTGCCTGCAGGCATTCAGTACCTCTCATGATTCACCACTTCACTGCAGATTGATTGTTTATTTGATAATGTTTGTCTTTTTTTTAGATGCCCTGAAAGCCTTCGACCTGAAACTGTGAGACCTTGTCTGCTTCCCTGTAGGAAGGACTGTATTGTGACTCCATTCAGTGACTGGACAGCGTGTCCTTCTTCATGTCAAGAAGGTAATTTTATCCATTCTGTGGAGTTAGACCAGCAGTCACTTTTGGCAGAATGGTTATACACATCTCTTTGTGACAGAGGACATGTAATACCTGGTACAGCAGCTGCTGGGAGGACAAAAAGGTTTTGATGAAAAGAATGGTTTTTCTATACATTTTCTAGATGCATCTGCTTATAGATTTTTCCCCCAATTTTACCTAATGTTACAAACTTCCATTTGCATCTTACACTGATAAAGAGATAACTAGTCATGGAGTAAACACATATCTCTTAATGTAACACCAAAACAGATACTCCTACAATTGTAGCATTTAATTGCCAGATTATAAAATTGACAGGTTTAGGTTTTGGAAATCCTTATGCTTAGGCTGCTAGCTCATGAGAAAAAAACTGTGACTTTATATACCAGGAGAAAAATAGGTAGATAAGTAGATATGCAATTGTATATAATTTTGACTGGCTGTTTCTACTCTGAGGAAAACTGAAAGAAAGGTAGTAAAAATCAACAGACTTTACATGGTAATGGTCTGATTTAAACAATAATCCAATACCATTTTATTGTACTTGGCAAAGCTTTTAAAAACAGTGCAGGTCTCTCCTGAATTCTTATTACATTGAAATCATACCTGAACTTAAGACATGAAATCACACATGAAGAGTGATGACAGGATTAATATTAGCCACATTTTTATGCCTTATTTCTTTTTTTAAGCTTAACAGGAGTTGCTTTTCTAATATGTAGTATTACAGACAGACTCTGTAATACACCCTGTTCCACAGGGTGCTAATCCCTGTGTGGGATGTGGTGATTACTCACAGCTACCGGATTATCAGAATGTAAGGTACAGTTATATCAAACATACAGACTTGGACTGCCATGACACATTCTATATGCTGTATAAAGCACACAAACATAAAGGCATTTTTGCAGTAACTGCTACACTGTTTGACAAATGAAAAAAAAAAAAAAAAGGGTTAGGAAGACTTAAATTCATAACCTTTGAAAAAGAGCAGAGAATTTAAGCCATTGAATCTTAAACTATGAAATAGTTATTCATCATTAAATACTGTGTTATTTTGCAGCAGTATTAATTGTGCTTTCTGAAATATTTTTGTTAGATCAGATCATCTTGGACAAAAATGCCATGCTTTCCTGTTCTCATTTATGTGAGTTTTAAGGAAGTTCTTGATGCAAGAACAAATATTCACAAATATTTACTAGAAACTAGCATGTAGACTTCTATTAAACAGTATATTTGTGACCTACTACAGACATCTTGTCTATTCAGTGGTTGAACTCTTTTTATACTTCACAAACAGTTTTTATTTCATGGGGTTTACCCATTTGTGTCAGCAAGCTGGTCAGTAGCTTTGCTGGGCTGCACGTCTGTCTTGTCCCTTGTGACGGCTCTTGGCATCTCCTGGAGCTGTTTGACTCAGGAGTGAAGGGTTTCCTATGTGCTGAAAAGCAGCCAGGTGGTGGAGAGCCGCCACCGGGATTCTCCTACTGCTTGCTCCTAATTACAATTCCTTGGCTGTGGTCCAGCACGCTTCTGTGTTCAGACAAGCTGCAGCTGCTGTAATAACCCACCCAAAGCTGATATCAACCGAGTCAGCCAAATGTCTGCTCTACTGCTCATTGGAAAAAAAAAAAAAAATCCAAGATTTTTACTTAACAGTATTTCTGTATTATGCATTGCCTAATACAGATCTGTAGGTTTTCTCTTAATTTTCTGCCTGAAGAACTGATACCCGAAGATGACTGAAATCAAAATTCCTGTAGAAACTATGTGCTGTTTATCATTAATAATGAATGACTATAATAATTAAAAACTGTAAACTGCAAAGGAATTTTACAGTGGAATTTCTATCTCCAGTTTTACATGCAAATGATTAGGGCAAGCTTATACCTTCAAACTGAAAAGTGTAGCAGCAAAGTGAGCTGGTTTAATTTTTGACTTGAACTGTGTATCCATCTATCTGTTCATTTTTTCAGTCATTTTTTCACTATTGCTGCTATTGCTTCATTTTTATTTATGCTTCCTGGCTTCTAGCTGAAACTAAAGTATTTTTTCTATTAGCCTTAATTTTTCTACTTTTGGGCAAAATGGCATGTTGATATTACAGCAATCAGTTCAAATACCTGTTAAGTCCTGTTTCCCCCCTAATTATTGTCATCCCTATGTCGTAGCAGAAGAAACAAGCTCTTGTACTCTTTGCAGGGGGTGTCACAGTAAGGAAGCAATCCCGTCACCGAGTCATCATCCAGCTCCCTGCCAACGGTGGTCGAGAGTGCCCAGACTCTTTGTTTGAGGAAAGGGAATGTGAAGCTTCTCCTGTCTGCCATAGCTACAGGTATGAGAGACAATCAACCAGAAATAGCTCAGACATGATTTTTCAACTTGTACTATCTCTAAAGCTTGCTGAACTCCACTGCTTAACAGGAGGTTCTTTTCTAACATGTACTATTTAGAAAAAAATAATACAAATCTAAATCAAGGTTTCAGAACAGACATGTAGACCCAGTTAAGCCCATAGTGAACTACTCTTTCATTTTGTTTCACTTCCTTTGCAGAGCATTGCAACAACTAAGAATTACTTTTCAGGATAAATTTTTCCTGGAATCTGTTTTGATATTGTATACATGTAAAATAAAGCTATCTTTCTAAATTCCAGAGCACCTTATCTGTTTAGGAGAGTGTAGGAGCAGCTGGATGGACAACACCAGCCACCCAGATGATAAAAGAAGAAGCAGAAAATACTAAAGCAAAAATATTGTGGTCCTGAGCTATTAGCCAGAGCTAAGCTTAGTGTGTGTGTGAAAAGAATCACAAGGTCAAGCTGGAAAGTCACTTGAGGCATGGTTGTTCTCTGTGGCTGGAAGCAGTCACATGGGGGTGTGTGGTATGTGGGTAGATAAAGAAGCATCTGCCTGGCTGGATAGCTCAGACCTAGGGTCAGTAGGGAGTCTTTATATAGGTATGGAGTAATAAAGTTACAAGAGAGTTCTTCCTGGACAGAAGTCTGTCCCAGTTGAATTCATTTGCCGCAAGGGGTGTAGAGTGAGGGATTTTTTCCACAGGAGAGCTAAGTTCTGGTGCCACACTGTGCCACCCACTGTGTCCTTCATCTTTCTGTCCCTGTAAGCCCTGAGACAGTTCAGAATTGAACATATGCCCATATTCCCTCCGTCCTCTGCGTTGTCCTAATCTTCACCACAGAAGGTTGAGGACTGTTCCAGTAGGTGGGGATCTCCACCATCACTGATTAAGAAAATTTGTGGGTAGTTCTGTATAATCCATCAGAGTGGTGTGGGAAGGTCTAGTCACACAAGATCTGGCTGTTGATGTAGACAAAGTTTAGAAAATTCCGATGCAGCTAGTTAGAATTACTTGATAAAATAATAAAAAGAGGGGTTTGTTTTGTTTTATGAAACTACTCTCTGTTGCAGAGGTACAAATAAAATTTAAGCTTATTTTAATGAAAAAAAATTGAGATTAAAGAAATGTGTTTCTTTCATCATCTGGTAAGAATTATCATTGCAAATTCTTTAGGAGATCACACTCTATGCGACTAAAAGATACGAAAAGATTTAAAAGAGCATTGGGAAGCTACCAAAATCAGTGCTCCAAACATCAGAGAAATAGAGCTTAAGAACTTTTTCTAGTCAAAATGAGAGTCAGAATTTTATCTTTTAAAATGTGTGCTTCTCATCTCTTCAGTACATTCAGTATTTGAACTGCATAATAATGTGTTGAGCAGAAGAAAGAAGAGTTGCTAGAGAGTGGTAGATGAGGTCATTTATATTTCATGACATGAACTAATACTGAACACATGTTCTGTATATTTCTTTTAGCATCTTTCTGACCTACACACATGCTGCAGCAGATGGACTCACACACTCAGTTGGCTCATGCCTTAGTTCAGTTGCTGTGCCATAGAAGGCAAGTTGCAATGAAACTTGAGGTGCAAAATCACTGAGATAATTTAAAATATACAAACTGCTGATGACTGGGGCTGTGGACAACTGTGGATTATTTTAGAGCTGTGACAACAAATAGACCTGCCTGGATTTGTTATATTTAAGGCATATATTACGGCAATATTCTGCAGCGTCAGCAAGGAACTTTGTAAAAGTTTCATAGCAGATACTGATAGAATAATTTAAGTGGCGCAATATTGTATTTGTTTTCAACATTTTTTCAAGTTTTTTGGGTTTTTTTGGTCTGTGTTTTACTTTGATATGGTGTGGGCTCATACTCACATTGTGTTGGATTTCTTGGGTGACTCCACATTTATAAGGTCATACCACTCAGCAACCCAAGATTCCAGGAATTGCCTGAAGAACCCTTGCAGTCATTGAAACCCATTGTCCCAATACTTTACTTTAGCTGTCGTTCCTTTTTGCTTCTTATTTCTTCTTTTGGAATAGCATTTGGCAAATGAAACTTAGCAAAGGAATTTGTTTGTTGTGACAACTTTACTCTTGTAATCATACCCTTTGAAATTTGAGAAAATAAAATAAAAATCCTATAACTTTGTTCATCCTACCTTATCTTTGTAGCTCCAAGATTTCTTTGTGCTCAAGCAAGGTAGAATTGCTTCATTTACTGTTGTGTTGCAAGGCATACCTAAGGGAGTGGGGGAAGAAAAGACCTGGGAAAAAGAAAAGAAGGAAATGATAAAGAAATTCACTTTCCATGTTACAGTATTTACTGACAAAAAACAATGCCAATGTTGCCTTAATCAGAGATTAATCCTGGAGTCTTATTTCTGGGAAACTTCAACACACCTTTGCTTCATATAAGTGGAAAACAGACAGGAAGGAAAAATATATATGTAAATATTTTTTGTGAATTGCCTGTGACCAGTTAGTAATAACAAGCAACAGCTTATGATAGTTTCTAACACTGTCCAACGCTTTGTGCTGCCTCAGGTTTGATGGCTACAAGTTTAGATGGATTGTTTGAAGCTGATTACTTCCCTTCTCATTTCAGGTGGAAGACCCACAAATGGCGCAGGTGCCAGCTCGTACCGTGGTATGTGCGCCAAGACAGTCTGGGAGCACATGAGACTTGTGGACCTGGGCTACAAGCAAGAGGTTAGACTCTTTGTTTCTGTAATTTATTTCTCAAAAATCTATAGCTGCACTGGTGTGGGAAATGCCTAAAATTTTAGCCATTATAACCTAATATTAATTTATCTATCTTGATGTTCATCAGCAAAGGAAAATACTGAATGCTATATGGGAGGGTGCATCACAACTGATATTTAGCAAATGTTTTACTCATGAAATATGAGTGTTGAAGTATAGATACCACATTAGTCACTAATTTTATGGAATTTTTTGTTCAGTTTTTTTTACCATCCTTACTTGAATCAAGTTTTCACAGGTGTTTGTAGAAAGTGTGTTTTCAAGAAGAAGAAGAAAAGGATGGGTGACTTTACATGCTTCTTTTTGTAGAAAAGGTTGTGTAAAGTCACCTGTGCAAATGTGACATTTTTCACGGTAAGGATGTATAGATGTGTTTGTGGGTATATCCATTAGAATAAAAGGCTTTTGCACCCTGTGTTTGTTTGAAAGTTTAAGGTTGGAGAACCCTACAACAGTTTTCATCTGAGAGGAAATTTTGAAAGCCCCTTGATCCAGCCCTCTACCCAGAGCTGTGCCAGTTTCAAAGTTGAATCCCATCCAGAGTAGAACAGGTTGCTCAGGGCCATATCTCAGTATGTTTGAAGAATCTGCCAGCATGGAGATCCTACAGCCTCTCTGACACTCATTCCCTGATGCAATTTGTATCTGTGACCCCTTACCCTTTCCCTGTATATCTCTGAGAACAGTTTGAATATCTCTTCTCTATGCCCTCAAATTAAGGTAGTTGCAGAGAGCAACAGGAGCATTACAGATGCAGGACTTTGTATTTATACTATTAAAGTTCAGTGCCAACCCATTTCTACAGGCTGTTAAGGTCCTTTGAATGGCAGCCCTACCTTCCAGGTACTGACTGTTCAGACTGGCATCATCCTCAAACTTGCTGAGGATGCTTTCTGTATAGGTTGTTAAAGAAGCTAAACAGAATTGTCTCTGGAATTAACCACTGAGGTGCAACACTCTTAACCAGGGGATAGCTGGGCTTTGAAGCCACTGACCCTTTAAGCTCAATGATCCAGACATTTTTGCACCGTTTCCATTAAATAGCAAATAATTTTTGCATCCAAATACAGCTTTACTGTCACCTGTTTTCATGGAGAATGTTGCAGTTTTAACAGAATTGTGTATGTGTGATTGTTTTAAATATAGTCAGGAGAAGGGTTTTTAAGATGCATTAAATAAATTCAACATGAAAATAATTGCAATTCCTGCTTACTGTGTAACAGTAATTGAATTGCTTTGAACTACTAGTCAACCTTGAATTCCAGGAAGGTTTTTCTCCTTTGCCGGTTTTTGAGTGCAAACTCCTATCTATTAAAGCACTATTGGCTCAGCAGATTGTAGCATTCCTGGGCAAGGACACTGCTAACTGCAAAAGTGAAATGTTCAGGTCATTAACTTCCTTGCAGTATTAAAGGAGGTTATGGTATACCTTAAAAAGTCATAGAGTAAATCTTAAGCTAGTAGCTCCTACCACTTACTAAAAAAGTGTTACTGGAGATCAATTTAGGGCTTGCCGCAAAATGAAACCTGAAGGCATTGCCTGCTAACACAAAAGACTTCTGGCTGTGGTAATTATTTCAAAGGTCTATCACCGTGCAGTCTATTTCTAACAGCTCTGGAGGATACATTCAAATTGCACACTGAGGAAACAAGATTTCTGTGTTTGACAGAAGGTGGGAGTTCAGATCACAGAAAGTGTTGTCTTTTGTACTTGCATGGTAGTACCAAAATCTCTTGACTTTGTCTCAAAGCCAGCTAATAAGGAAAGATAACTAACTGTAGTGCATGCAGATTGGGTTTTATTATTCTTTTGTGTCATAAGGGTTTCTTTTTTTTTTTTAGTGTAACTCAAATCATGTGTAGGGTGCACACATATGGAATAATACATGATTTTGGAAATACTGGGCATACAGTTTTCAAATCTGGTAGAACAGTCTGGCAAAATTTCTCTTTGGTACTACACAGAGTTTGATTTTGTGAAAGATGATGTATTCAAACAGTAATCTTGTTCCTACAAGCGAGTATAATGGAAGTATCTCTCTAGTGTAATGTGATAAAGAGGTAGGATGAGTAATCATTCATTAGGAACCCCTGGTGCAGCTAAACCTGAAGAAAGTAGGTGGTTTTGATAGAATTCTGTGAATAATTCTGAGATAAACCATTAGGAAGATTTTGTTTGCTCCTGGTTGTTTTTATTTTTTAATCTATCCCATGTATAAATTTTATTGTAGAATTCACAGAGCAAGTTATTCAGTTGGACAACCAAAGTTCATTTGTGCTGCAGTCCAAATATCTAAATAAGAATCTAAATATTGTTTAGGCTGTTGCAGTGGTCAACGTTGTTCACTTTCAAATTTCTGGCACTCATGAATGCAAAAATCACACATTCATTCATCTGTTCATGTTAATTCACTTTTGATGACAAAGTGAAACAATAATCTTACAGAAGTAATCTCTGCCCTTTGATATCCTGTGGATTGTCCTTTTATTTTATGTCAATACTTGGTAGAGCAAGTAATTGCATTCTTGAAAGTGGGAAGAGTTCTCAGCTCCTCTTTTTCAGTGCTAAGGGATGTTGCCATTGCTATCAGCTTGTCCTATTTCTGGTCTGATGGCCCACGCATGAACACTGTAACACGCCTATCAGCAAATGTGTTGAATAAGAAAGAATAGGAATATACACCAGGGAAAAGGCGTATCTGACCATGCATTCATTAGCAGTTTATTTTGAACAAAATAGTCTGTTACTGTTAATATTTTACTTAGAAACATAATTAAATCCGAAGGAAAAAACTAGAAGTTAGAAATCATTAAAAATGACTCATTATATCTAAAGAGTCTGTAACTAGAGCATATGCATGCTTTGCTTTATATCACAGCTTTACTATTTACACTTCCATTCTTCAGCTTTTTTATCACATTTGGTCTTTCTTGGCAGAAGAGATACTTGGGTGAATCATAAAATTTAGAATTCTGATTCATTGTTAAAGACAGCTCTGTTTCTATCTGTCATGTATAATGAAGGTTTAGTTACAAATCACTTTACATCAGTTTAAATGAATGTCACAAAACTGTAACTTGGGTCAAAGCAGAGGAAAGAGAATAAAAACGTTTGGTGGTTCCTGGGTCTTGTTTTAAAAAAAGAATTTCTTTAAAATTTTTAGAAAAACATGTTTGTTAGCTATTTATGCAAATAATGGGCACGTATTTATATCGAATCCTATGCATAGTAACATAGCATTTAATACCCAAGCAGCAAATTCATTGTTGTAGTCATGAACTGTATTTGAAGGTAGTCATGACAGTTGGGTTGAATTTCTATGATGAATGAAAATCTGAAGTTGTATCACTGATAAAACTGCCTTTTAACACCTTTTATCAGGGCAGGAATGTGTTACAGAAGTGAAGCAACGTAAGATTTCTGTCTTTTCAAAACTCTCAGGAGATAGTGATAGTTTCATAAGCAAGGAGTTTAAAACTTCCTTTGACCTCAAGGAAAAGGAAATATAAAAATATAGAAAAATATAGAAGTATTTTCTATAATATAGAATAGAAATATAGAAAATATAGAATATTTTCTATATTTCTATATAGAAATATAGGAGGAGGAATGGGATGAAAATTGTGAATTCTCTCAATATATTCTGTAACAGCAAGAGGAAGGTTGTTTGTAAATTTAAACAGAAGTTAAAGTAACCTGGCTGTCAGAGAAAATACCTGGATAGGTATTTTGATGTCACTGGGAACTGGCCTTTATTAAAGATCTGATCCTGAGCTCTTGCAATTCTTCATCTGTACGGTGTCTGTAGACTTATTTGAAAGACAAGGAATGGGAGGGAGCTTCTCAGGATGTTACGAGCACACACAGAGGCCTTGCAGGCTTCTTTGTGCCACGGGAAGAGGCAGAACCAGTGGTGAAAAGCCCTTTCCTCCCTCTGTAGTTAAGCAGGGACAGCAGCCTCTCTCTTCGGGCATCGCTTATGAAGGGGGGGGAGATTGCTCTTGTGGGGGTTTCATGCCCTTATTGAAAGCACAGGACAGAAGACAAAATCATGAATTTGAGAAGAGTGCTGCTCTTCATGGAGCTATAAACTACTGTTTTAATGTTGTTAAGACTTAACAGATGAGAGTGCCCTATTGCCTGGTTTGTATTCTGGTCACTGCAAAGGACAATGGTCAACTTGAGGATTTGTACTGAAGTAGGTATTTGGACAACTGCTCAAAAGCAGTGTTTACATGAGATTTTTTTTTTTATTTTTTTTTATTTTTTTTTTTTTGGCAACACAAGAACCAGAATCTCCAGACAACTTTATTTGGCAGAAATATGTTGTTATTCTCTGTGGAACATAAAGAACACTCAGGCTTGTATTTTCTCAGTATTATGGGCATGTGCTCCTGCTTAAGATACTTCTGGTAGAAACATTTCATCATGCAGTGTCTAGTCTGCTGTGTCCCACAGAGGAAGAAATAAACATAGATAAAATCATAGGTTAGGCAACATGGATAGAAGATGTAAGAAAAGTTAGTGCGCTGAGATAATTCTGGTTTTCTAGAATTGAAAAAATAATGTTTTTGTTCTTAAAAGTACTGAACAATTAAAAAGGACATAGAACACCTTCATTTATGAACTGATTTTTAGGTATAGGAGTCACTGAATCTCACATCTCAGTGAAATCTCAGTGAACTATGCTAATGATGATAACACTGGAAAGATTTTTATATAAACCCACACATAACATGACTTGTTAAAATGCAATCTCAGTGTTTAATTATGCCAACAAAAAATATATTAGCCTGTAGTTCCCTGTGGGGACTTGGTGGAAACAATGCTGTCCAATAAAGTTTTAATTATAACAAAGTCCTTTGTCTAGAAAATTTAGACTACCATTTATTTCACACCCTTCTTCTGGGAGATAGTGGTTGTTAAATACCAAAGCAATTTTGTAAGTGAAAAGTTTCCATGTTAAATCTGATTTTTCTGTTAGCTGTATTCCTGGTTTTTTCACTTAATAATTGCTTGCATCTAATTCAGTAAAAGAGGAACTGTGTTCTTTCGACTTACTGCTAATGTCTGCAATAAGTATAACATGGTTGTATAGACAAAATAATTAACCTGTCATGATATGGCTTTATAGTAGTTGAAGACAGTTCTCTGTATAGTAAGTTAATCATTGAAATCAGTAATTTCTACCAAATATAGTTAAAGAAACACAGGTTTGATCAGAGAAGCAGGGGATGAGTTTGCCCAGATTAGGTTGTGAATGGAAAAAGTAACTCCACTAACAGTAAGAGCATTTCAGATGTCAAGACAGTTAGCTGGCCAAAATAGTGTATTAATGGAATTTATACAGTTGTCAAAATCCCTGCCTTAAGTAATGGAAAAATACCCACTCTCCAACAGTCATAAGGAGTATAAATCTTTCACACTGATACTTGAATCTGAAGAATAACAGTAGGAAAATGGAATATAGAGGGAATTATGCAGGTCTTGTCAGTTAGAAGTAATTTGAGTAGTTATGGACAGGCACTGTAAAAACTAAGATTCAGGAACTGATATAGTATGGCAAGCTGTCTTCTAATTTGTGTTGTTATTAAGGTGAAATATTTAGGTCTCAAGAATGAAGAGTTTTCCTGCTTTGATTGCTACGGTGCAACTGACAGTTAATCTGGAAAAAAACCTGAAGCTAATCCTCAGGGGAGCTTTTCACCTGGGTCTGCCTGATGTAAATTAAATGCATTAATATGAGTATGAAAAAATTTATGACAGAGTGGATATCTGCACATGGAGCAATGTTTAATAAGTAGGAAATATGAGGGAAAGAATATTGACTTTAGAAAAAGCCAGTTTAGCTAGAAAGAAAGAATGTTCATCAATGAACACAATATTTATGTCTTGTCAAAGGACTAGGTGGAGAAGCAATATGCAGAATAGGTATTAAACTTTTGAAGAAAGTTAATAAAAGTCATTGGCTAATTAGTGGACCATCTTTTAGCCCTTGGCTAGGTATATTTTTCATTGCTAAAAATGGTGGCCTGTATCTCCCTGAGAACACAGCGAACATAATGCAGTTAGTTTTGCTGATGTGTGCACATGCCAATGTCAAGCTCAGGACAGAGAATTTAGGTTTGACCACTGTTAATTTCCACATGGTAGAACTAGTCTGAACTATGTTTTTACCTTGGGGAATCTGATGTGTGCTATGAGCAGAGGAGCGTATCTCAGTAGAATCCAACAACATAGCCTAAGCCTCTATTGGAAGATAGTAGCTTGACTACTATTGTGTTTTTTCAAAATATTTGTGTAATCTTAGAAATCCTATAGTATGGATTTTCAATTTTTAAATATTTGATTCTGCTTATTGAATCACTATAATTATATTTGGACAAAAAAAAAAGTGTTTCCTCACATAAACTACACCAATACTAATAGGGTTTGACAGAATAATTGTATTAGACAATGTGCAGCTGGACTGTCCTCCAGTAAGCACAACTTAATGCAGTACTGAGCCTATTACAAACAGTGCTGGCAGTCCTGCTCCAAAGGGCAGTCAAGGATCAGGGAATTTGTTTTCTTAGCATCCCAGGAAACACCTCCCCCTCCTCTTCACAGTGTTTTACCACGTATGTGATGCAAAAACAATGCCCTTGGGACCTTTGTATATATTTTAGTAGGTAGATGGTCTTGAAACGGACCACGTGGGTCATCAAGTTCAGCTTCCTACAGTCATCATGAGGTAGAAATTGAGTTTAGAACTAGTCAGACAAAAAAAGGTTTTTTCAGAAATCATAGGTTGCTAGACCATTACAGTTACCTTAGAGCAATAAAAAAAAAAGTTACCTCAGCTATTCTTCCTTTTTTTACTCCTGGAGGACATAATCATACAATCATAGAATATCCTGAGTTGGAAGGGACCCACAAGGATTATGGAAGTTCAACTCCTGGCTCTCCACAGGACAAACCCATGAATCACAGCATGTGCCTAAGAGTGGTTGTCCAAATGCGCCTTGTACTCTGGCAGGCTTGGTGCTGTGAGCAGTCCCTGAGGAGCCTGTTTCAACTACTCTCTGGGTGAAGAACACTTTCCCAATATCTAAACAACACCCCCACCCCGACATAGCTTCATACCATTCCCTCTTGTCCTTTCACAGAGAAGTGATGGGCACCTGCCCCTCTGCTTCCCCATTCGTAGGTGGTTTTCTGCTTTATTTTGAAATTTTGCATCCAAACATCCTTTTCTCCAAGAGCTGAACTTGATTTTTTTTTTAAAATTCACACATTAATAAAACAAATATTGTAAGCACACTTGAAATGCTATGCTTACATTATAGAGTGTGATCTAAAAAGTTATATTCCCTTATATGTATACAGTATATTATTCAGATGCAATGTTACTGCAACAATTGGTGACCCGAATTATTTCACAGTCTTGAGCTACTGCATGTACTGTGTGCTGTCAGATGCCAAGAAGCATAAATATAATTCTGTTGTGTGAACAAACAACTAGAAGTTTCCAATCTTATTACTGTGTAACAACTTTTATGTTATTTTGGGAAAGGAAATAAAGCTAGGTTTACTCAGGCTTATGACAGAAAAATAGATAAGCAACCATGTTTAAAAAAAATATATATGAGAAATAATAATAGGACAATGTTGACTTTGATGAAGGGATAAAATGCCTCCTCAGCAAGTTTGCTGATGACACAAACCTGGGAGGAGTGGCCAATACCGAGAGTGTTGTGCAGCCCTTCAGAAGGACCTTGACAAGTTGGAGGTGGGCAGAGAAGAATCATCTGAAATTCAACAAAGGCAAATGCAGGGTCTTGCATTCCATGTACCAGCAGAGGCTGGGGGCTGACCTGCTGAAAAGCAGCTCTGTGGAGAAGGACCTAGGAGTTGCAGTGGGCAGCAAGCTGTCCATGAGCCAGCAATGTGTCCTCATGGGCAAGAAGGCCAGTGGTACCCCAGGATGCATTAGAGGGAGCATTGCCAGCAGATCAAGGGAGGTGATCCTGCACCTCTACACATCCCTAGTGAGGCCCCATCTGAAATACTGTGTCCAGTTCTGGGTTCCTCAGTAGAAGAGAGACACGGAGCTCCTGGAGCTGGTCCTGTGGCAACAAAGATGATTAAAGGCTGGAGCATCTCTCTTATGAGGAAAGGCTGAGGGGATTGGGCCTGTTCAGACTCAAGAAGACTGGGAGGGGAGGGTATGAAGAGGCTCCTCTTGGTGATGCCAAGCAGTATTACAAGATGCAATGGGCATAAACTGGAACACAGAAGTTCTACCTGAACATAAGGAAGAACTCTTTTACTGTGAGAGTGACCGCACACTGGAACAGATTGCCCAGAGAGGTTGTGGATACCCCTTCCTTGGAGACATTCGAAAGCCTTCTGGGCACAATACTGTGCAGTGTGCTCCAGGGGACTATGCATGAGCAGGGAGGTTGG
>JAWWES010000081.1:26521955-26568583 GCA_035583135.1 Lophotriccus pileatus | reverse complement strand
TGGAGACATTCGAAAGCCTTCTGGGCACAATACTGTGCAGTGTGCTCCAGGGGACTATGCATGAGCAGGGAGGTTGGTCCAAGTGAGCTCTAGTAGTCCCTTCCAACATTAA
The DNA here is from genome assembly GCA_035583135.1 of Lophotriccus pileatus. Classification (NCBI taxonomy): domain Eukaryota; kingdom Metazoa; phylum Chordata; class Aves; order Passeriformes; family Tyrannidae; genus Lophotriccus; species Lophotriccus pileatus. Next base: position 26,568,471 of record JAWWES010000081.1, on the reverse strand, counting down.
CCATTCTGTCATTGTTAAGGACTGTATTAATGAAACAGCCCTATTCTTTGTACATCCTTATGTTCAAACTGCTTCCTTTTCTGTGACCTGAAATTTTCTTAAGGACTTTTTTTTTTTCTTATTAAGTAAGAAGCTTTTATCCAGGACACAGCTATCCTGTTCTAAAAAGTTGTACCCCTGTTGGCTGATCCTCCACTCCTAGGAAACATGCTTTGTTCTTCAACCCTTTTTCAAGATTAAAAATTGCTGAAGAACATCAGGTGTCAGTACTATTGTAAGCAGTTAAGAAGTATCCTGAATTCAAATATGCTTCTAAATTTTATATCTATCCCTTTTTCTAAAATACATTCTGCTGATAAAACTTTATAACTTATACACAATTCAGTTACTTAAAGTGATATTACAAGTTTTTTAATGTCTGAGATGTAGGCTGTGTTCTGTGTAAAGTGTTATAACGGATGTGGATAACATGGTGCAACCTTTATAATACTTACAGTCGTCTGTAAGATTTTTTTTTTCCTGGTAAGTCCTTATAAAACTATTTAAACAAAATCTTAAAAATTTGGAAATGTCAAATGTATTCACTCAAGGTAAAACTGGTGGCAAATATTAAGTTGTTGCATAGGTATTCTGGGCTTTCAGTGTGTTTTTGTGGTAGAATATTGTTGGTTACTAAATTGAATGGAGACATTCACACAGAAAATGCTGAATTAGACTCCATCTCTTTTTGCTTCCAGCAATTACTTGCCGCAGACAAGATGGTGGACAAGCTGACATCAGTGAGTGCCTTAAATACGCCGGCCCATTACCATCCTTAACACAGATGTGCCAGATTCCCTGCCAAGATGATTGTCAGTTTACGAACTGGTCAAAATTTTCTCCCTGTAATGGGGACTGTGGAGGAGTCAGGACAAGAAAACGCACTCTTGTTGGTAAGACTAACCAGAAAAATAATGCATCTTTTATTAATTATTAATGCTGTTTTGTTTAAAACCTGAGGATTTCTGAGGTTCCCTTATGACAAGCATTTGTCATAGTGGCAGAAAGCAGATGCAGTGTCATGCTTTATATACTGTTAGTGGAACAACTAGGAGATAAAATCCAGGAGAAAAAACTCCTACCATATGTCAGACAGTCTTTATTATAATTAAGAGGCTAGAGAGAAGATGGGGAACACAAGATGCCAAGGTTTTTTCCAAATGTAGTTATGTATTTAGTAATTTTTTAAAATTTTTGACAGACAAGTCAACAATCATCTCAGCTTAACGGGATTGGGGGTTAACTTACTTGCCTTCCTCTTCCCATGTCTGGTCTTTGCTAAAACAGGGCTTCCCTCTTGGATGGTGTTTTGCTGCGTTTAGAATCACTATGGCAGCTGAGTGCTTTTCAACCTTTTGCTGTAGACCACCATTTTCAGCCTTAAACTTTGGTTTGCCTCTTTTGAACTTCTTAGCTGCAGTCTTAATGTCAGATTCATGATTAAGCCAGTCCTTTCTAGGCCTGAATGTTTGCTCTCCAAGTTCTTTTTGTTCTCTGTTCTTCCATTGCCTAAATCCAGCAGCACAGATCACCACATGAGGCAACACATTGACGAATTTTCTGCCTTATTTCTTGACACAAGTAATAATGCTGTTATTTTGTGTCCCATGAAACCTCTTGAGGTTTTAGTTAACAGAATAAAAAGGTTTTCCAATGATGTCCAGACCCTTGCCACAAACTTTTCCCTTTTCCACATAATAGACACTGTTCCACTAAGAAACAATTTTTTCTTCAACTTCTTCTTAGTATGTTGGGATTTTTTTTTTAAATTATTGTTTCGTCTGGATGAAATGTTTCTAAATTATAATTGAAACCTCAAGAATGAGACTTGGCCTCTGTCACAGCACTCTCTGCCAATTAGTCTGTATTGTCTGTGGTGGAGGAAAGCTAGCTAAGGGGGGTGCCCATTAGCAGCATCAGAAAGAATGTGGTAGGATCCAAACCCTATCCCTCACTCCATCCCCCTGTAAATCAGACCAGTGGACAATGAATAATTCATGAAATTCAAGAAGCCTCACTGTGATTGTCTAATAATTCCAGTAAACTTTATGCCAGGTTTGCTTCCACAAGGAAAATAAAACCCTGATTAACAGTATTTTTTTTTTTTTAAACAAAGCAAGAAAGTAACACTCTGTGATACTTCCTGTCCTTAGTTGTAACCCCTTCAAACTTGCTAAGACTGTGATATGTGCTGTGGTGTATTCTCTGTGGGATTGTGTTACCCAGGCTAACATGTAAAGCTTGGAGTAAATTCATAATTATTTCCAGCGAAAAGGAGGAGGAGAAATGCACATTTAATGAGACATTGTGTTGTCAGAAGAATGTTAAACTTTTCCTGAGGTACCTTTTTTCTATTCTAAACAAAGGCAGTAGGAAATATAAGAACTAAGGATGCTGCAAAGTCGTGTCCAGTGCTTTGTTTTGAATAGCAAGGAAAGTACTACAGAATATTACTTTATAGTAATATCTGAGTAACAAGCCTTTTAAAAACTACTTTTTCAAAGACTACTACATTAATTTATATGAACTGTCTGGTATGGAAGGGAAGAATGGTAATTATTAACAAATGTACTATAAAAAAATTTTAAATTAAAGAATTTTGACGTTTTAAAAGAAGGTACTAATGTAACAAAGATACGTATTACTTCCTTCTGCGCTTTCAACTTGAGAAAGTTTAACCAGACAAAATTCTTGTTATTGAAGATGCTGCTGATGAAATAAGAGAAAAAGGGTATATTTGTTTAATTGCTAACTTTTTCAAATTGTAATCCCCAAGTATTTTTATTCAAAGTAAATATTGATCATGTCTTTTTTAAAGAAAGGCATTGCCTTTGAGCAAATTGTAAGTATCCACTACTTTTAGAAATTCAAGTCAATAACCTAAATTAATAAAGATTAATGTGAGTAGTATTAAGAGTATGTATATGATTGCAAGCCCTTATTACAGAAGTCTAAAGGAAAATTTTTTTGCTAAAACAACCATTTCTTCTTTCTAGGAAAAAGTAAGAAAAAAGATAAATGCAGAAATTCTCAATTGTATCCTCTGATTGAGAATCAGTTTTGTCCATGTGACAAGTACAGTGCTCAGCCTGTGGGAAATTGGTCAGACTGTATTTTACCAGAGGGCAAGATGGAAGTATTGCTAGGAATGAAGGTACAAGGAGACATTAAGGAATGTGGACAAGGCTACCGATACCAGGCCATGGCATGCTATGACCAAAACAATCGACTTGTGGAAACATCACGATGCAACAGTCACGGTATTTAGAAAACTATTTTCTTTCCTCTGTTTGCTCATGTGCTTTAATTAATTTAATGTAATATGTGTACAAGTAGAATTATCAGGTTAATATTTATTGCTTAGACTGCATTTTATCCCAAGATACCTTTAAACCCAGCACACATTTTTGCTGATTTTTAAAAGAGTCAACTTAAGTTTTACTGATTGCTACAGTGCAATATTTAAGAGCAAAATCATGCTAAGTTACTAACTAGGTATTTTAATGGAAAAAAAAATTTTTTTTTTCTGATAACTATATCTAGAAATTGGAGAATAAAGCCATTTAGGAGGGTCAAATTCTCAAAAAAATAAATAAGCACATGACGAATTAGGAAAGGCTGAAATTATTTCCATAAATTCTTTAGATAGCTTTAAACTTCTTAAATAGCCTTATTTCTCTCCATTTATTCTTCAGCACCTTAACAGGCAGGCATATATTGATCTGAGTTCAACAGCACACAACACTTTTTCTCTGTATAAAACTGTCGTGTAAAACTAGGATGGTTAAGGAGTTTATATTCTTTCTTTTTATATTGCTTCAGGAGAGAGCAGTGTTCTTTCCTACAGGGGATGCATCTGTAGCATTAGGATCAAAACTGGCACTTTCTGGTTTTCAGTGAGCCAGAATTTTGCTAATTGACATCACTGGAGTTTTTGTGTTCCTTTTTTTTCCCCGCTTGCAGTGAAAAATTGTATCTGAGCAATTGGTATGAAAAGCTGGATATTAGTCTCAGTGTCATTAAAAGGTCAATATAAGTTTAATTCTTATATGTATTCTACTTTCTAATGTTAAATTAAGATAATAGAAATTTCATTTATTTAGCTGGATAAATTTAAGCTAGATAATAAAACAAATTTAATTAAATAAGGAGATTTTAATTTGTACTATTAATTCCTGTTTAAAGCTATGATAAATTAGAAATTCAATGTTAGCTTATCTTTGTAATACAGTGGAAAAGTGAGCTTTTAGCTTAATTCCACAAAGCAAAGCTGAAAGATAATTTTGTGGAGAATTTTCCCCCATGTTTATTTTCATTCAAAATCATCTTTTCTTGTAGTTAGCTCATACTGGAAGACATGTTTGTTTAAATACATTTGAATGGCAAAAGTCTAAATCCTAAACTCTCATGAAACAGAAAATCTCTCATTTTACTCTGGGAATATTCTTTAATTCTGTTCTCTGCTATGTGCTCTGCGTTGAGACCTGCAATGATTTAGTTTTGTTCTGTGTAGTCTGAAGAGGATGTGCTATGCTTTCTTTCCTGACCAGGAATCTTGTAATCTTTGTGCTACCAAAAGATGCAGCTGCCTCTAAGGACCAGCAGTCGTGTGAGCACAGATCTGCCTAGGCTGGGTGGTTGTCCTGAGGGAATTAGAAAGACCCTGAGAAAGCTGGGAGGGAAGGCTCAAAAAACAGTCATGGAATAATCTGACTTGTTCAGAGGGCACCATTATAAAATGCAGAACAGAAACCTTTTCCTATTTCTTTGGTGATGTTTTTTAAACTTTTTAAACTTTATCTATATTTGACACTGTGTTGGAAGTTTATATTCTTTCACCATTAAGTCTGTAGCAACCTTTGAGAAGTGGAAAACTCTAAAAGAACTTAAGTCTATGGGAAACTAGGGGAACTGATGGCTCACTGCCAATGAGTTTTCATTGACTTGAGAAATGGGAACTGTCAGTTTTTGTGTCAATAGCCAAGGGAAGACATATGAGGGAAGAAGCTCCTCTCCAAGAGGAAATTGAAGGTGTTATATGTGGTAGGCAATGTGCTGCTTGAAGTGGTTTGCAGACAGGGCTAGGGACAACTTCTTTGTGTAGAGCAGGTATGGATGTAGCTGCTTTTAAGCCCTGGCAGTGCATTTCAAGGTGCAAATCCGTTGCAAGAATCAAAAAGGTATAAGAGGAATAAAAAATTATTTAAGAAGGATATTCTCAACCATCGTTGTTTAGCTTGATATAATATATTCATGATGGTAATTTCTGATCCAATAGATTTTATCAGTGATTGTTGCCTACACTCACAGTGACCACAAGGGATAATAATCCGGTGGAAATAATAATCCAGTGGAAAAGCTACTAACAGTGTGTTATTGTTATTCCTACTGTAGCCAGGACTACTGTTTACACGCTATTAGCACTCACAGGCATCCCTCACAAAACACAATAGAGCATTGCTTTGTTGTGTTTTGTCTTTCTGCAGTTCCATCCCATTTTTCTCACAGGAAATTTGAAGTCTCTTTTAACTCTCCTTGTAAACTGGAAGTGTTTGCCAGTCATTACTATATTTATTGTAAATTGGGAAGCCTGAACGCTTTAGTTTTAGCTGTTGTTCTCTTTTGAATTCTTTCTCTCTAGATCAGTTCATTAAGGTGTCTAGTTCTTTGATATTCCACCATGCCACCCCCACCTCACCCCACTCCCCTCCTCATGTGTGTTTTCTTATCAGTTCCATTTGAGGGAGAGTATACACTTAACTTGGTCCATGGTGTAGTGTGTGAGCAGATAAAGCCTGGAATTGCTATGAACTAATCCTGTATTCCTTGCACTTTTCTAATATTACTTGACAGGAATTTCTTGTATACAGGGAATGAAGTATCTAACACTGATGATAAGGAATTAAACTGATGCTAAGAAATACATCACTGAAATTATGGTTTCCTTTTCAGTAGCTCTTCTAGGTGTTGTACATAGGTAATAGTATAGGCTTACCTTTTTTATTGTCTTCCTTCATCATTTTTACAGGTTTAGCATAATTTTGCAGATACAAGGGGGCTAGAGCAAATTATACTAGTTTTTCAATCCAATTTCAGTATATGTCTCTGCCTTTTCTGAATGTCTGCTTTGTATCCATGAATTATGTTCTGATGATTTGGTTTGTTTTTCTCAATGTGTATAAAAGTGCTGTTTTGCCAAGTAAATCTTACTTTATACCTTCCCAGTATTTCTTATGCTTTTCATGTTATTTTCATGCCCTTTTTCTGTGGCAGTTCTTTAGTTTGGCATCATCTCTAGATTTCAGTGTGCTGTTTGTTGGTTGGGTTGGCTATGTTATGCCAAATTAACAGGGGACTTCTGTGGTATCACAATAGTACCCCACCTGCTAACAAATAAAAGTGCCCTGTAGCTTCCCATCAATCTGTGTTTGTTTTTTCAAACTGAAGTTGACAGGATTCAGAACTCAAGCCTGCTTGGGTTACTTTTGTAAATTTTAACACAGATATTTATTTTTGTGTAGAAAGGATAACACTGGATTTTTCACTAATTTTAAAACTGGTCCAAAATTTTATCAGTTTTTTCAACTACGTTATCTGTTTTACTCAGAAATTTGTTTTACTCTTTGTTCCTGTGGGTCTGTTATTTCTTTTCCAACTACTATAGTGTGTAACTGCCTTTTTTTAATAAGATATTATTTGCTCAATTAGCTTGTAGTAGTAGACGAATCAAGACCTTTAAGAAAATCTTTCCTGTGTGGTATCCAACTTTTACTTGAACTTTTTTTATGCCCTGACACTATGAAATCCTGAGATGCGAAGTGGGGATAATTGAACTTCTTCAGCTGTGACAGCAACCTCTAAATTTGATAAGAGGGACAAACTGCACCCACACTGATGTTATTAATATATCATGGGATATGATATGATATATTAAAATGCCACAAGAAACTCAAATTGAGAGACTGTCAAAAGTTTTATGTAAATATTGCCATGCAAATTTATGAGGCAATGAACAGGTCAGTGCTGCAAGTCATGATATTTTGAGTGGAAGGAATGAGAAGACAGATCTGCTCTGCAGTGCCACAAAATTCGTAAGCTGTTTTGAAAAATGTTGTCTGTTTACAATTGCAAGTTGACTTACTCAGAAAAGAAAAGGTAAACAGAAGCAGAAGAATAAATACTTCAGGGGTCTTTGTACTGCTTGATACATCTCATTTTCAAAAGATTTGAGAAGAGTTAGTAACACACTAACAGTTTTACAGACACCAAGGAGCTAAAGAACAGGTATGACACAAGGACAGTGCTAAATTAGCAGACCCATTGGGAGATTCTTGTGATAATTTTTGAAATTTTGGGTGCAGTTATAAGGTCCCAAGTACAAACAAGTTTTTCAAAGTGTCAGGAGTGACCATAACACAAAAGGAAAGGCAAAATATGATAAAATAAATCCGTTATTACTACTGGTGAGAACACTGGGGAGCATAGGCCAGAGTTCTTCTGAAGAGGGTCCTTAGCTTTCTGTAGCTTAACAAGTGCTTCAAAGGAAATCCAAAACAAACAGCTGAAAACAGACTAAGTTTCAGCTGCAAAGAGACAAGGCAGTTTGTTTTTTTCCTCACTTTCTTTTTTATCTTTGGTTTTTTTTCAGTGTTATATATGCCCAATATTTTGATTTTTCATTTAAAAATATTTAGTTTCAAATTTGAGCTAAATTTATCAGTGAAAGAGTTTACACCATTCAGCAGCCGTTTGAAATACTCTGCCACTCTTTTTCAGCCATTCCAGTTCTTCGGAGTGTAGGGAGGAGCTAACAGCTTCCAGCTGCCAACAAATGTGGTAACTGAGCTGTTGTTCACCTGTTTTCCTTAATGGAAGACACATAAATTGCCCTTTCTCGTGTTTCTGGTTTTCCTCAATACTACATAGGTAATTTTACTGGAGACACATAAAAACATGTAGTTCACTTGACAGTCATGTGTGAGAGGTTTTTTTCCATTAGAAAAGCAGCAGTTGTTTTTCGTAACCTTATCCCTGTCATCACTAGAATACTACAGCTCTGCGGATAGGGGCATGTGTCTGCCAACAATTTGTTTCAGTGTATTTGTGAAAAAAATTGAGATTCTCTTCATTGTCCCTTTAAACTGTACCTTGAATTTTCATGACAAAAAATCAAAAGCAAGCCACTGTCGTGTGGCACTACACTCTTCAATACCTAGTTTTTCTCCATCGTATATCAGTTAAGAATCATGACCCACAAAAGCTGAGCGGTGGTTATGTTTGTGTGTGCCTAGTGAAGGCAAACGTAGTTGCATGGCAGACAGATGCAGAATTTTTATATAGGTCATATTACCCTTCTTAATTCATGTCCATTTACTGTTAAGACCTTAGGCACAGCCAAGCAGTCAGGATAGTTTGTCTGCTGCCTTATTAGTGTGAGATTATTTGCCCCTTTAGCATTAATTAAATGAGATGCATTGATTTGTGCTGACTCTACAAAGCCCTCTTTGGCTACAAGGCTTAAGTGGGGGATTAGGGAGGAATATCTGCGTATCAGTGAATACTTTTACAACAGCTGTTAGAGTATCAATGTGAATTGAGGAATTTTGTATTTAGTTGCTTATATGTGCAATAGTAAAATCTCGTATGATATAATGGAGTCTATGGAGTCCAAGATGTTTGTTAGAACTTGTTTTATCCACCTTTATTAGGACTTTTTAAATCTGTGGGTTTTGACTTTCAATATTCTAACCTGAAGCAATGCAAATTTATCCAGAAAAAAATATCAGTGTTAAAATTTAATTGAGGGTGTCTCTTGAATGTTTATTCAACAGTAAATTTATTTCCCATAGGAACTTCTAATCTAGCATGGTAGTAATCTTAGGTTCTGAAATTGTTATTAGGATACTTTGATGTTTCATAGCTTATATACTTTCTAAGATTTTATTTTAAAATATATATTTATGTCATGTGTTCTTTAGGAATATGTTACTGTTTGCCTTACACCACAAATCCTACCTTAGGCCTCTGCATTGTGGTGCCACCACATCTGCCTTGTCAACAGGTCATCCGTTTTGAAGCAGTCATCCATCAACCCAAAGACCTGTAGTTAGTTCACCAGAGACAGAACTACTGCTGCAGAAGATAGTTAAGCATGAACAATTGCTCTCAGGTTTTGAGGGTTGGAAGGGTAATCCAGAAAAAAAAAAAAAAAAAAGAAAGGAAAAGAAAAAGTCTTATGGTGTTCAATCTGTCTTTTCATGGCTCAACAGAAATATGAATAGTCTCCAGAAATACATATCTTCTGTTACAAATGAAGTGCAAATACTTGTATATTTCTAGGTCCTGGAAGTTATGATAAAATTATATATATATATATATATGAGATAAAATAACATATGTATAATATATATACTATATCGTGTATATATATTACATATATACTATATATATATTTCCTCTATTTCCTAAAAAAAAAAAAAAAGAAAGAAAATAAATCTATGATAAGAACATAAACCATTCTGACATTGCAGGGGTTTTTTTTGGAAACATAGTATGACATTTGGTCCTAAAAGCAGGAGCATAACTGCCAGTCCTACAGACAAAAGAGTTCATGTTAACACTTTGTAAGATGTTTACATTTTCACACTTTACACCCTTCAACTCAAGTAGTCAGTCTGTTCTTACACACTTCAAGTGCAATTTGTGAGGAAAAATCCTGTATCCACCTACTTAATCTGCTTTGTCATTAGAAAACATTGAAGTCCATTAGAGTCCACCCTTATAAATTATCCATCACATCTGTTAATGACTTTGTTCTAGGAGTCCAGATTTTATAACCAATTAGCAAGGGGACAGTAACTTTTCCCTTTTACTAATGAGTTCTGTTCATAATCCTAGTGGTTCCAAGTCATTTGTTAAATTGTGGTTCAGTAATTTTTAATGATAGAATAGCCATGTTCCTGCTCATAATAGACAACTGCCCATTTCACAGCCTCGTGAAGTTGAGCTGATAAGAGCTGAAATAATCAAGAAACTACTGCCCTGGGAAAAGGCATAGGCCCTTAGAGATAGACATCTCTTTCCAATACCTCTCTGCACCATGCAGGGCCTGTACTCTGTACCACGGTGCACCAAGGTCTCATCTCTCCAACATCCCTCAGATGTTCTTTGGTGAAGGAAGAGATTTAGGAAGCATAAAGGCAGAAAAATTAACTGCTGATGTTCAGAAAACATATCTTCAGCCTCTACAGTGTTGGTCTTCTATTTCATTATCCCTCCCTCCTGTATAAACTTTTTTCCTCAGCTCTTCTTCATAGCCATTTCACTGCTCTTGTTCTTTCCCTCTCTCTGCATCTATTGTATTACCTTGGTAATTTCTTGCTTGTTCTTTAAACCTCAAAACTCTGGTATGACTTTTGGGGCAATTAACCAGCCTGCCTATATGATATAATTGTGTGATATTCCACCATACAGACACTCACCCACACATTAGAGGCCTGTTTCGTTAATAAGGTTTTGCACTCTAACACAAGTGTCACCCTTTCAAGGATGATTTGATCACACTGAAAACAATACTGAAAATTAAAAAAATGGCTCGTTCATGTCCTTTTTCATGTCAGAAACTATGTATCTGCATCACCATTTGCATGTAATATTTCTGTTTTCTGTGTTTGTGTTTTTTAACATATTTTTTCTATATAACAACATGCTGTTCTCTCTCTTGCTAAAATTTTTACAGTGTAAATAAAGTTTACAAATACAAATACCTAAAATTTTAAAAAAACAACTAAAAAAAAAAACTTTTCAAAATTCTTAAACATCTGCTTTTCTGGATTTGAGGTAGGGTTGCTATGAACTATTGATCACTCTAAAAGATATGCAGACATCATAGACACAGAAAGACATCTGAGGTGATGACAAGCTCCAGAGAAGTTTTTTTCTGAAACATAGCATTCATTAGGTAGTAAATGGAGTGAAACAAGAAATTTGCAACTAGTAATTTATTTTTTCATTTCACTCTTCTTTCTTGACCAAAGTAGTATCTGCAAGCAGTTTGAAGTCTGCTTCTGTCTAGTTCCAAGGGAGTCCAGTGGCATAGCTAAATGCTAAATAGTCTGTTGATCAAAATAGTGAGGCCCCTGAGAGGAAAAGATGCCAAGGGATGAATACGCCAAAAACTTTTTGATGTCAGATATAACAGGGTCATTTTCATTCTGCATACTAATTACATACAGAATGCAAATCAGAGGCTAGTGGTTTTATTTTTTCCCTTTGTCCTCTATTTTGATTTGTTAGAATGTTCTTCATTACATTTCTCTGTCTGGTCAGGGGATATCAGAGTAAGCTGTCGAGAGCATTTCGTTCTGCTCGTGCTTCACCAAGATATTGCTTATGGCAGGGTGTTTTTTTCTTTTCTCTTCTTTCTTCATTTTGAATCCCTATGCAGTGTGTCTTTATAATTCTCTTGAATTTATTTCTCTGAACCATTTATTTCCTCTTCCTTCTCCCTATCTTTCCTTACCCTTTCCTCTATTCCTCCTCAGTCTGTATTTTGTTTTACATTTCTTCTGTTGTTTTGACTTCTGTCTCTTTGACATGAAAAGTAACTTCATAGAATCAAAGAACATTCTGAGTTGGAAGGGACCCACAAGGATCATCCAAGTCCAAATCCTGACCCTGTGCAGGACACCCCAAGAATCACACCATGTGATTGAGTGGATTGTCCAAATGCTTTTTGAACTCCAGCAGGCTTGGTGCTGCAATCACTTCCCTGTTCCAGTGTGAAACCTTTGGGTGAAGAACCAACCTAAACATTGGGTCCTTTGTTTATTTATTTTATTTATTTATTTCTGAAGAAACTGTGAAACTCCTTCCTGGATGCCTTTATTCTGATTGTGTCTTTGACCTTTTTTTGCATCCAGTGTTCTTAGTACACCAGTGTTTAGGAGGGTTTTTTTTAATACATGTCTTGCATCTTACACAATAATAGGTGGGTTTTTCTCTGCTCTCCGAAAATGTTTCACATTTTCAGAAGCTTCCTACCTTGTTGGAGCTTCTTTTTATGCTTTCAGTTATTTACTCCATTCTTGTTTTCTTCTTTTCCATTCTTCTTTTTCAACTGTGTTGTAGTAGAAAGGTTACTCCAGATAAAAAAGTATTTAAAAGTCATGTTGAAAGTCAAGGCAGCATTTCAGAATCTCAAAGACAGTTTATAGAGCAGTTAAATCTTTGCTTAGTTCTATGAGGCAATAAATATCACTAAACACTTACTGCTTGAAGGTAGTTGTTTCTTTTAACTTTCTTTGGTTTTGCCCATTTTCATTCAGTAGCTTCTTGATTGTATGAGTGCATGGTTTTGTACAGCACCTAAGAGAGCGTGCTAAAGCTCATTTCTGGTGAAGATACAGAGTTTGGTATTTATGCAATCAAGGTTCGGTGTAGGATGGAGCTGTGATATAGGGTGCATTGGATTTCTAAGACTCAGAGGTGTCAGGTAAAGTGAAATGTAATCAATTTTGGCTTTACTACTGCAGGGCAGTCTATATCACCACCTCTGATATTCAGTGATATGATCTTCAAAAATATATTTTAACACAGTGCGCCTTTCATATATCATCACTGAGCTGATCAATCAAATGGCAAGATATATTTAATAAATATGCTTGCAATTCAAGCTCATAACATTCTAGGCATTTTAAGGAGATATGTGGAGATGGTGGGCAGTAGTTTTGCAGTGCTCAAATCCAGGATGTGCTCTGTATATTTATTTAACACTTCCAAACAGAGCAAAGCCATACAGTATAAAATCATCACCTGAATTTAACCATAAAATACTCTGTATTACGAGTATTTTTTTTAATTCTTCTTTATGACTAAAATAAATCAATGGAAACAACTAGAAATAGGTATATATTTTAAGTTTTTTGATTCTTTACACACCTTGTGGTTGGTTACTATTGGTTGCTTTTAGAAGAGACAGATTAGCTTTACTTACAAGTATATGTTAAAACACAAAGCTGCTAACATCTGATGAAAAGACAGTGATTGCTTTCAAACTACAAAAAATGCAGTATTTCTCAGAAACATGTGAAATCATACCTAGCAAACTGTGCCAGTCTTTTGAGAATTATCTTACCCAAGTACGAGTCAATTTTGCAACTGTTTTCATCAAACATTTTAATACAATTTTAAATGCAATGAGTTTTTTTAAATCTTTAAAGTGAACATTTGGCAATAGTAAGTACCTTGTAGATCTGATGCAGGAAAGGAGAGGTGAGACTTCATGTATGTTTCAGACATTATTGTAAAAAGACAGTAAAGACCAGCTTTTTATTTGACATTTTATAGCTTCTCCCTTAAATATTGGAATAAATTACACATATTTTAGAGCTATGCCATATGTTGCTTTTGAAAGACAGACATTTTCACTTATTCAGTGAATTGATGCCTCATGTTACTCCCTGTAGACCATGTCATACCCCCTTCCAACCTCTCAGGACCGATGACTTATCCAAACCAAACATCTGCTTTTCCATTCATTGCAATTATTCAGTGTGCTACTGGGGCCAGATGGTTGTTAATCGGCAGATCATTAATGTGGCAGGCTACTCTCCCTTTCTAGCCTTACAAAGGTCACAAGGTGTTAACTTCTCTTGCTCCAGGCTGGCGAGACGCATATCTTCTCGGATTTTTGATGTAAAACTGCAATTGAATTACTTGATACAGTTGTGGAGTAGCCTTTGATTAAACCTTTTTTCCTTAAAAAATAATACATATTGTTTATACAAAGTAAGAATGATGCAGCCAAGAACTAGTTAGTGTCAATTACGCTATAGCTGTCAGAAAGTTTGAGTGCTGAAATCTGGTGAGTGTGAATCCTAATCACATAGCGGTGAGGATGTTCAGCTGCTACTCTAACACAGTCTCCAGCTATATGTGTCAATTTTCTTCAGAATTTAATTTAGCCCTAATGATGAAGAAATCTCTCTATTCACACAGTCCTGTCAAGTCAAACTTTGGACAATCTAAATGAAGTAGACGAGGGCTTCGGGGAGAAGTGGCAAAGTGACATGCTGAAGAGATTTCACTTTCTTTTCCATTCATGCAGGGTACATTGAGGAAGCCTGTATTATTCCATGTCCCTCAGACTGCAAGCTCAGTGAGTGGTCCAACTGGTCTCGCTGTAGTAAATCCTGTGGGAGCGGGGTAAAGGTTCGGTCTAAATGGCTCCGTGAAAAACCCTACAATGGCGGAAGACCCTGTCCAAAGCTAGATCATGTCAATCAGGTAATTTGATTTATATTTACATTATTGAGATAACTTTTTCCATACCTCAGATAACCATTTTATCCATATTGTTTGTTGAAGTAGAAAAACGATACAACATAAGAGGCAGATGGAGGCAGAAGGAGGAGTATGTGCTGGCTTAGAATTCCTCAGTCAGCAAAGAATCTGCCTTCATTACTTCCTGATCTGCAAGAATTTAGCACATTATCTGAATAGCAGATTGAAGACAATAAAATGTTCTTCAGATTGTGAAGACCTCTTACCTGAAGGGAGCCTTCAAGAAAGATGGAGAGAAACATTTAAAAGAGTATGTAGTGACAGGACAAGCGGTAAGGACTTCAAACTGAAAGAGAGAAGGTTTAGAGCAGATATTAGAAAGAAATTCTTTACTGTGAGGGTGATAGGCACTGGAAGAGTTTGCCCAGAGAAGTTGCAAATGCCCCATAACTGGAAATGTTCAAGACCAGGTTGAATGGTGCTCTGAGCAAGCTGTTCTAGTGGAAGGTGTCCCTACTCATGGCGAGAAGGTTGGAACCAGATGATCTTTAAGGTCCCTTCCAACCCAAGCCTTTCTATGTTTCTATGACAATGGCTAAAATGTCTGATGTTGCTCAAACTAGCAAGATTCTTAGTATCCCTCTCTGACCATCTTAGATCAGAAAGCAAATTAAAACTCTCAAACACACATTATCAATCTCAGTGTCTGTCAGTGGGTTTTTAGTCAAGCTGGAGCTTGACCTTCTCAGTACACTTGCCCTGGCACTGCAGTTCTAGTCATGAATGGCACTTCTGAAGTCCGTCTCCCAGTTCTCCCAGTAACTGCACTTGAATGATGTTACACTATGCAGCAGTCTGGCCATACAATCTGTATCATCTTCAAGTGAAACTAAACCAGAAAACATGATCCAAGACCACACTGGGAGTTCTTGGATAACTAATAGGCATATAATCCTTGGAACCAAGTTTAACACTAGTCCAAGTCAAACCTTTGAAGCTTCTTTGCTTGGAGAGTTTTAGAAAGGAAAAACATTCCTTGTCAATTAACTTATGTCTTCAAAGTTGATTTATATTCATATTACTGTTGAATTTAATTTAGTCTGCAGAGGCATGTTAAACAGCCACATGGTCTTTTCTGTAAATATTCAAAGATTTTAAAAAAAGTGCTGTCAATTTACATTTGAATAAAAATGCATGTACTTATTATTATCCTATTGACATTATACTAGCACCGAGTGAAATGCTTGTTGATCTCATTTTCTACTTTAGGGAATGTAATTAGTTCTAATTTAGAAAATAATAAGTGTTAAACTGCATCTAATAAATTAAGTTTGTGATCTACTTTAACAAAATACAAACTAGAATGAGGGTTGCTGGATTTGGGTCAGCATGTAAATATGCTTTAAATTTAGGAGGAATGTGATTCAATAGGAGCAAATTATAGTCTATACAGAAGTCTTTTTGCTTCTTTAATATTCATGTAGTATATAATAGGCTTTTTCTGCATCAAAGGTGATTTTACTGGAGGCCTGTTTACCACTTGTATGCAACACTATTGCCCTCTGCCGGTACTTTGACTCCAATCTGATTTGTGGCAATGTTACATGGTACTTGCCAAATAATAGTACATGATTCAAAATATAACTGTGATAAAAATAAAACTGAAATATAGTACTTTCATGAGAAGGAATCTCTACAGATAACATAAGGATTTTAAAGAATATAGAGGCTGTATATTTCATTTTTAAATACATTCACTGTCAATTCAAAAATATGCAGGAAAATACGCATGCATAGTTACTTAATCTGTTTAATCTAAATGTGATCCACCATTTATTCAGATGGCAAAGTACTGACTCTTCAGAATATTTATTTCAATTATTGAATGTAATTTGGTTTATTGTCATATTTATTACTTATATATGTAACATGCTTATTTGTATACATACAAAGCATAATGGTTAGATTGGATCTTTAGCGCCCGCAAATATGTGGATTATGATTTACAGGGGGCTATGCTGTAAGCTAAGATCTAAGAATTTTGAGCCTGAGGAAAGACTACAACATGTTGTCTAGCCCAAGGAACAGGAGATGGGAGGGAGAATGCTGGCAGTCTGATAGCACATACATAAAAGGCTGTTGCAAAGAAGGAGGAAATAATCCATTTTCCATGGCAATAATCCATTTTCCATGGCCATCATGGATAGGATAAAAAGCAGTGGGCTTAGACTGCTGCAAACAGATTTGGGTTAAGCCTTTGGAAAACTTTCTAATAGGAAGGCTTGGGAAACATTGAAATAAAATGCTTAAGACGTTGTTAAGAAGTTGTTCAGTGTCTCTCAGGGTTGGCATGTGTGCCTATATTTTGAAGGACACTGAGCAGTGAACACATAGATGTCTCTTTGAGTGTCTTTCCTCTTGGACTGTGGGTGCCAGGGTGGCTCCCAAAACACACTCCTGCTAAATGAAACTTGCTCAGTACTCACTTTCCTAGGCTAAAAGGCTTTATAATTACAGTAATAATGGAGTCAGGTTTCTTATAAAATCATGTCCATGGCCTTCAGAGGATTTCAAAGAATGAGACTAATCTGATGCTGTTAGACAAATCTGATGCTGTTAGACAAATCAAGGACATCCCTGTCTTCATTGTCTCTAGGCATTATTTGTCACCTTATCGGGAACAGGTGGACATACAAACCTTACACTAACCAGCTGCTGTGGCCTGCAGTCATAGCTACAAAAATGCCAGTGTCAGAACACCACTAACATGTGCAATGAAATATAGACTTCTTCTTTGCACTTCTGGCAACATATCCAGATTTTATGGTGCTGAAAAGGCTGTTGAATATGCAGAGTTTATGTATTTCTTCTTATGCTAATCAGGGTCAGACATTTAGACAGTTCTCTGGATTAAGTCTTCTCTATTCTCATTTTGGAAATTCTGGAGAAGAATTCTGAAGAACAAATTGTCCATGGAGTCCAGTATCTTACTTAACATGGATTTACAGCACATGCCTTTATGCCCGAATTAATGCTTACATAGTTCAAAGAAGGCCCAAGTTTGCTGACTCTGCTAGTGATCTTGTGCATGGGCTGATCAGCTGCATGGTGATGTATCAGGCTCTACACATTCAGTGTTCATTATATTTTCATTCATTATATAATACTCATTATATAATCAGTATATAATCATTCATTATATTTTTTGTAATTGGTGGTATTTACTTGCAGTTCACCATCAAACCCTCAGACCTCTTTTTCTACATGAGAAGTGTTGCTAAAGGGAAGTCAAACACTTGTTTAAGACAATGTCTTAGATGGTCTAGCAGGATGTTATGCTGACTTGATACCTGGAATGATATGTGAAGTTGGCTGGTATAAGTTAATACTGAGGCAATGGACTTTAAGTAAACTATGCATAATTAAGATACTCACTGAAAGATTTTGGAACTTTGGAAGGATGAGGACTGTCAGTTCCAGTATTCCTTTGAATCTATTGCACTTAAGCTCTCAGAACAATTTCAATTAATAGTGAAGTCCAGAATCCTCCAAAACCTCAGAGGATTTACTCTCATCTTGGAGAAACTGGATTTCCTACTGGGTGAAGGTTTGATGCTCATTATAGGCAAAGAGGGAAAACAGTTCTATCACATGTTCAGGACTGAGAAAAGGATTGGGTAATTTACGGTTTCATCCCACCAGTTGTGGTTTATAAACTTTTATTTTCTTCTAAAGAAAAACTTCTTGCAAAATGCCTCATGACAGCAAGGGAGATCCAAGAGGAAAAATTGAATGCCTTTTGCCTTGCAGAAGTAACAAAATATTATTTGTAATACAAGTTAAATTAATGTGATTTAATGCTTCACTCTAATAATTCTGTCTTTTTCTCTTTGTTGTTTTGTTTTGGTTTTTCCTGTTTGTTTGTTTGTTGTTGTTGTTTCTTTTGGGTTCATGAAAATACTTTCTTCAGGCTCAGGTAAGTGTTTCTAAAATAGAGATATAACCTTAACATGTGCTTCCTGATTATGCCCAATGTTTATGTTGTCTGTCCCTTTTTTGTAATGTATACTTGAGACAGGAGATGGAACACTGTATAAATTACTGTATGAGAGGCTATTTCAAATTTGTTTTTCAAATCCAAACACAATACTAATGCTGGTACACAAATATATTAGAGTGATTTTGATCGTACACAATGAATAAATAAAATTAACCAATATATATTGGTATAATTTCCCTTGAGGTCACTCCTCTTTAGAAATATAAATCCCCTACAGCTAATCACAGTGGAATGGAATAGTAGAGGGGAGATGTGAAAAACAGAGGTAAAGTGTTAGCGGAGTTTTAGCAACATTTTTCTAAAAGGTATACTCATGAGCTAGCCTAGTTACAGACTTTTGTTAGTTGTGTTCATGTTTTTGGTGAAAATGGGCTTAGTGGCAGAGAAAAACAGGGAATCCATCATTAGATAGCTTTTGTCTTTTTGTTATTTGATAGTTTTCCATCAAGTATTTAATCCATTATTACTATGGCCTTTAATTCAGCAAGTTTATATTTGTCATTCTTACAAAAAAGAACATTAACCTTTTTTTGCATGATCACAGTTGCATGTTTATCTTACTTGTGTGCAACAAAACTGACACTGAATGTGGATTCCAGGTGTATGAGGTAGTCCCCTGCCACAGTGACTGCAGCCAGTACATTTGGGTCACTGAGCCTTGGAGCGTCTGCAAAGTCACCAATGTGGACCTAAAAGAGAATTGTGGAGAAGGTGTTCAAACAAGGAAAGTCAGGTAAAACCGTGTTGTTTCTCCTTCACTTTAGGGAACCTTCACTTTCAGTCATGGCTGTATTTAATGTATTTAATGTGATGTAATTCTGTGTAATGTACAGTGTTGAGTCCAACCATAATGTACCACACCTGAATCCTGCCTGATATAAATCAGATTAACTTCATTGAGGGCAATATGACTCTGTCTACTGATTATGGATTACTTTGATTCCTAATTTAATTTATCAGTAATTACATAGCATCTGTGGGAATTAGGGAATAACACTGAGAATATAAATTTTTAGAGTTTTAATAATTCTGGATTTGAAATTATCAGTTGAATTCTACACAAAATATGTCTAAACTATAGATGACTTGCATTATTCTGGCTTAGAGGTAAGCTAATTTCAAGCAAATCACTTGCCCAAAAGCTCTCAGCAAATTACTGATAGGGACTATCTATATTATGTACATGTCTTTATGTGGCTATTATCTGTAAAAGCAAGGATTATTTTTGGCTCTTGGATATTCACAAATCAATACTCAGGTCTGTTATGTGCTGACAAAATGTTAAAATGTTTCAGAATACTGTAGAATGCAGTTACTGTACAAAATCCACGACAAATGCAGTTTATGTGCAGTTCTTTTTTCCAGGTGCATGTTAAACACTGTGGATGGTCCTTCTGACACTGTAGAGGACTATCTGTGTGATCCTGAAGAGATGCCACTTGGTGCTAGAAAATGCACATTGCCATGTCCCGAGGACTGTGTTATATCTGAATGGGGATCATGGTCTCAGTGTTCTTTGGTAAGAAGTATACTGAAGTGTCACATTTATAATTTTAGGAGGATACTTTAAAAATGTATACATGGTGTATTGTGCAGAGATGCTGAAATGAGCAGTGATTACACATACAAATATCTATATATAGTGTCGTCTTCAGGGTTCTTGATTACTGGCCATAAATAAAGTGTGCCAGTATTTTTCATTATGTGAAATTACTCCAAAACACAGACTATAATGCCCCGGTGGTCACTCCTTAGTGAGGGGTGCCTTCTGTGTAGTGGAATAGCTTTGGCAGTGGCTTGGGAGTCTGTCTTTGAGCCTAGCTCTGAGGCTCTCCATAGCAGCACAGTCACTGTACTAAAAATGTCACTGTCTGATAACGAGTGAAGTCTGTAGATCAAGACTGAACATAGAAAGGTAATTTTAGGCCTTTTTTCCCATTCCTGACAGCACTTTCAAAAAGAAATGTCAAAAAAAACCAAAACAAAAATAAAGGCATTTCAGAACCTCTGAGTATTCATGCTCTGGTGAACTACGTTATAGTATTTGGAAAGGGAGCCTCTCAATACCCAGTTATGAGTGAAATAGTTCCAAAGCACCAGTTCTGAAATATGCAATAATTAGGAAAATAGAGAGGTGTTAACAAGGTAAAGGATATTTCACCTTGGGTGGTACCAAGGTACAAGAGCAGACTAAATTCTCTCTGAAATAAAAAGGGTTTCTTTTACACAGAAGCATTATGTGACACTTGTGTTTTGTGAAGGGATTACTTGAAAGGTTGTTATAACGGCTGCATAAAAAGGTATCAGGGTGCCAAAATAACAAAGCTATTTCCAATTTCCCTTTTAAGCCATGCAATGGAAGTAGTGTTCGTGAAAGGTCAGCTGAATCCCTGAGACAACCAGATGATGGAAAGCCTTGTCCTGCTGCCACTGAGACAGAAGCCTGCACTTTGAACAAGAACTGCTACCACTATGACTACAATGTGACAGGTATTTGTGGTGTTATGCTCTAGTGACAGCCTAGGACTATAGTTTACTTCCATTTACCTTACAGGTGATTTTTTAGCTTTCTGTTCTTATCCAGAGGGAGTTGTGGAACTTGTACCGAAAACTGATTCAGATTATTTGAGCCACATAAAATATTAAATGGAGGTTTTACAACTTAGGTGAAATCGGTATGCTGTAACTCCAGGAAATTTATTTCTCCTATAATTTGGGGATTTACTCAAAATCCATGCAGATGAAACCAAATATGAACATTTCAGGAAAGCACCATGGCACTGACTATTTACAGTAAAAGTCACCGTTTCCAAAAATGCATAGCATCTGGGCTCCCTGGGCCTCTGCACATGTAAAAGTTACTTGTGAGGATTATTTTAGGCCATTGGAGATAGAATTAGGTGAGAAACTGGATCATTAAGAATTCTATCTGAAAGTCTGCTATGCTAATGAATTCCTCTTTTCCAGACTGGAGCACATGTCAGCTCAGTGAGAAGGCTGTCTGTGGTAATGGTATCAAAACACGGATGCTTGACTGTGTTCGCAGTGATGGCAAATCGGTTGACCTGAAGTATTGTGAAGAGGTGAGTGGGTACCTGTGAGTAAGCTCCCTTCTAATGGTGCTAGTTAATACTGAGCAAACTGAGCTGCATGACATCTTCATCAGATGTCTTGCAACACTATTCATGGATTGTTAAGTACCTCTGAAATGAACTGATCTATCAGCAGTGATTTTTATATTATTTCGTTTGGTTATTTTAAGTGCCTCCATGAACATATGCTAATTATTTTGTCCTGAAGGAAATTACTTAGAAACAATAATTAATAAAATCAAATAAATGTAATAAATCTTAGTCGGAATACTAATCATAATTCTAATTTGATACAATTTCTGCATAGAACCTTGGACACCTGCCAGTATCAATCATTTACTCAATGTGTTGTAAAATATTTCTCATGTGCCATTCTGCAGCTGGGCTGAATGCTAAGTTCTTGTATCCAGCTGTGCAATGGAAAAGATACCCAGGCTAGTGTGAAAAATTGTGCAGCATGAATGTAATATTAAGTAGGAGCATATATGGAGAACTACCTAGCAGACATTAAATTTTGAAAGAGCCATTTTGCAAATGTTCAAACTCACCTCAAATTTGACAGCTCTGGCTTCCTGACATTTGTTTGTCTTAATATTTTCAATTGCATGGAGATAGTAGTATGTAGGAAAACAGCAGGAAGACAACACAAATTGTGCATTAAGGGCATTGCATTTCTGACGGAAAGTAACTGCACTTGTTTCAACTGCCGTTCCCCCATCACCATGACATCAGAAACAAAATCAGTTGCAATGGGGGACAAAGGTGGAGTGGCCTCCACAGCGGCATTGGCACCAAGAGTTCTTCTGTATGATCCTTCTGACTAGTAGCTGCTCTTCAAGATGTGCCCATAGAAAACAGTCTCGTTAGAAGTGGGGGGAATCAGGACACTCATCATTTACATTGGGCTATCATTTTGTAGTGGTGTATCTGACCTACTTAAGTTTCTCCAATCCCCTCTGACGTCCTGCACTCCTGAATCTCTAAATTCTTAGCAAAGGCAGGAGGTTTCAGCTGAGACTCACACTCTACACTCTACTCTACTATGTTCCTCTTTCACACTTATAATAAAATCTAATAATTTCATAGAATCATAAAATATTTTGAGTTGGAAGGGACCTTAAAGATCAACTAGTTCCAACACCCCTTTCGTGGGAAGGGTCACCTTCCACCAAACCAGGTTGCTCAGAGCCCCACCCAACCCGGACTGGAACACTTCCAGGGATGAGGAATCTGCAAAAATTTTGTCTCAAGAAAAAACACGGTATCTGAGTATCTACCAGCAAGTTGCTGTGAAGTTAATAAGGCACTGCATTAATGCATTCTGTTAATGCTTTAATGTGTTAAAAGAAGAAAAAAATGTCTGTCAGGTTATTTCTAAGAGACTGTGATATTGATTAATTAATACCAAGACATGAGATAAAATATCCATCCACATAAATATTTAAATAGAAAAAATATGATTTATTAGATTTTAAGGGGAAATATTTTTCCTCTTCCATAAAACAAGAAATTATTCTTGTTGTTAACCAAAGATTTAAAGCAATATTTAGAACAAATGATTACATTTTACACTGAAACCTCGTTTCAGAAAACCTCAGGAACTTTCCTGCCTTTAAGAAATGAAAGTTTATTACTCAGAGAAATTCTTATTTGCTCTTTTGATTTGCTAGATCATACAGAGATATATCTTCTTGTAGAAAGCTCTAATCCATTCCCCGGTCATACCATTAAGACTCTTTGTTGAATTATGGATGTGTAAGCAGTGGTACAACAAGGTCAAAGGCTGATCCAATAACTTAAGTGTAAAACCTGTTAACCTGATTAACAAGAAAGCCAAGCTGTTCAGATCTGAGCAGACCCTTCACTGGGAAGATGTGAAAGCCAACGCTGTGGCCTTCCAGGTCATGAGAGGAGAGTATTCAAGAAATTATCAAAGTGTGAATACATACTGTGTACTTCTTGCTAATGGTCCTTCGGGGTGGGGATTTTTGCTGTGGTTTCACACTATAAGGGCAGTGCAGAAAGATTAAGTGAAGTTCAAAATAAGGTGCACGGGGTTGGAAAAATTGATGAATAGGAGAAATATGAAATAAGTTTGTAATGACCTAGCTAATGGAATTTGCCTGGGCTACCATAAAACCTTATACTACATGTATGAATAAAACAAAGATGTACATACATTTACTGAATTATGTTTCTTACTACTATATGCAAAGTAGAGAGATCAGAATAGATAAATCTACTCTGATCCCTAAGAAATTAGGACACATGATTTCAGCATCTGAGTTTCTATATAATAGATGGTTCAAGAAACTAATAAAAGGCATATATAAAAAGCCCCTTCTTGCTGACTTTTGTCCACCACCATCTCCAGGTATGAGCATCAGTGCAGTTAAATACTAACATTCCTTCCGAGCCCCTGTGTTCTGGTTTCCTTATGCGTCCTATGATCTTGAATTTGTTTCAGTCAATCAGCTAAAAAAGGTAGCCAGTCATCCTGATTACTGCCAAGATAAATCAATTTCTAGAGCTTATTTCCAAGTCCTGGTTGTGTTAATATAGTTCTCTTCACACTCCCAAGGCACAGTAATACTGGATTACTTGCTCTCTAACTCTACAAAATTAGCGCCTCGCACGAACTTGACTTTTCTTTTCTTTGAGTATTTGAAAATCAAATCACCAAAAGCAAACTGGTCCTGGTCATATTCCTATTATAGACCTATTTTCATTCATTTACCTTCAATTAAAGATGAGAAAAGCCTAGATACCAGCAGTTTTGTTTGCATTAAAGCAAACTTTTCAGTTTTATTGGTAAATAGTCTGCTTGTCAGATTACATGATTAACCTCTGGCAGCATGGGTTAATCTCTGGTGCCAAACATTCCTATAAACAAATGCAGATACTTTTTGTGGATCACAGGGTTTAAAGAGCATGCTGGTCTGGCAGCCTGCTGCCCCTGGCATGTGTGACCAGGAGCACAGTGCGCTCCGGGGTATCTTTCAGTACTTAACAGTTGTCAAGTCAGAAACCACAGCTCGTCCAGGTAAGGGGGCTACTGGGCACTTTTAAAATGTTTTCTAAGCTCTTCAAGGTGAATTGTTGTTCATAAATTGAAGGAAGGAGATGAATTAGAAAAGAACATGTGATTACTATCAAATTGCAGCCTGTCAATTGCTCCCAAGATCTATTTAAGCAGCACTTCAGTATCTAAGACATGCAAATAGAAGGTCACTGTGGGTAATCTGGACTTCAGCTTTCTCCTCTTCATTGTTAATATCTCTCTTGGGCTTTTCCCTCTTGAGCTGACAAAGTCCAGCTGAGAAGGCCAGTCTCAAAAGAGAGCAGTTGTGTTTCTATAATTGGCAGGAATCAAATCATCAGGATTTAAAGCTTTTGCTCAGAAGATCTGACCCAAATAAAGACTTCAAAGAGGGTTCTCTAGTTTCCTAATCATCTGAATTCCGGATTATCCAAAGGTTTCAGGTGTTGTCTGTGTGTGATAGCTGTATAATCAAGGCTATACTGAACCTCTGAGAAAAGCCAAGAACTCATTTTTTGATGTATAAACCAGAACAGAGGTCTAAAACCTCATTTGTCTCAATAAATGGTACTGCAAATGCAAATTTAAAATGTGGTGAGTCTATCAGGAGGAGACATTTCCAGTACTTGTGGTAGTTTACTTATAGAGGACATGTTAATGTTGTGCCTAATTATTGTTCTATGCTTGTGTTTAGTAGGAAATAGTGGTTTTATTTCCCTTTTAAAGTCTTAACTGCTGAGTTTATGTCATTAACCTCTCCAGTCATTAAAATTAATAGGTTTTGAAATGTCTAGTTTGCTTTTTTTTTTTTTCTTAAACTATGTGGGGATTTTATCTAGTTAAAGATATTCACAATCTCCTGAGATTCTGAAAGGCCTCAGTGATGATCAAGGCCTACTGGTGAGTTCCAATGAAGAGGACAGTCTTTTGTGCTGTTCATATGGGCAGGATTGATTTTCTTTCACATTTTGTATCATACACCTTGTATCTGACCTGTCCTTTAACTCATTCTGAGGCCAACTCATTAGGCCCAATGACCATGTAGCCATTGTTCCATGTCCCAAGCATGATCATAAAACTCTTCTTTCCCTGAGAGGGAAGGGATTTCCATAATTTGTTATTGTTAGGCTGAATCAAACTCAGAGAAGAACTGAGTACAGAATATATTTTTGGGAAAACACATAAGTCTGATTATTTTCTCTGTCCCCTTCTCTCATACTCCTCCAGCAATTGCAGCTTTCACTTTATAAATGTTAGAGGATTCTGCTATTTACGAAGCTTTTGAGGAAAACATACAAAGCTGTATTTTTTTTCCTTTTGGAACATATAATTGTCAATGTCTGTCAATATTTTTGCATAGGTAGCATAATATATATCATGAACTTATACAGCACATTAGGAAAAAAACAAGATAGGCATAAGCAGATGCCTAAGGAGGAATAAGGACAGACATCCATGACTTTTCATCTGCTACTTTTGCAGCCTCCATCACTTTTCATCTCTTGGACTGCATTTGCCTGATGGGGTTTCTGTTTGTTTAAACCTTCAAATTTCTTTTTCATTAACTTGTTCAGTCTCTCTTGAGCTCCTGTAAACTTTTAGCATCTGCAACATCTTTGGATAAATAAACTGACAAGACATGTTCATCTTCCTCCTTTTGCTAGTTTTGAACCTGGTTCCCAGCATCACTTCAATTTGGTTATTAATAGCTGTTGATAGTTCAGTATTTTTACATTCCTGTTTCAAAATACTTAATTCATATTTCATAAATTACTTTGGCCTTTAGCTTGTAAAAAGTAATACTGTAGAGCTGAAGCCTTCCCATTTATAGGCTCTAGCTTAGGAAATGATTGATGAAAATAGGATTTAAGCATGTATTAGGATGGCCTTGAAGTGACATTTCTGATGTCCTATTTGCCTTGCTTTTTATTTAGTAATGACTTCATGCTCGCATAAATCTTTAGTTATCTCAGATTCACCATGTCCTAATGCATCACACTGCACTGATGACAGAGAGGCCTGGAGTTATGTGCTGACTGTTTAACATTTTCTTTTAGCTTGGTTTGGAAAAGACGTGGCAAATGAATATGTCCTGTGTGGTGGAATGTCCTGTGAACTGTCAGCTCTCTGACTGGTCCCCTTGGTCTGAGTGCTCTCAAATATGTGGCCTTACAGGTCAGTATGTACCTTTTACATATTTTAAAGACTGAATTCTTGGGGTATTTTCTTTAATAAGAGCAATAACACCGCTTGTTGCAGAACCATAAAATGTAGTACCTAGCTAAGGAGAGTGACAGATCTAAATCAGTCTTATTCATGGAAATAATATGCTTTAGTGAGACTTTGCTCACTGAAGATAATGAGAATTTGGTCCAAAATTATTTCTGACTGGAAAAAAAGTGAGATATGATGAATGATATATTGAGACAAAAATAAACATTGATGTGATTATTTATTTTTCAGCTGGTTGGGGGAGAAAAAGGAGAGAGGGATTTTCTCTTAAGTTTCATTACTAGTGGTGAGTTTAGAACAACTAAAATTATAGAAGTGCACAGTGATTAAAACTAATGAATTTACTCACTTCAGAATTCTATAGTTTTAAATACAGAGCAAGCATGGAGGTACAAGTTACTTTCACTGTAATTGCCCTAATTTGGTTTGGTTTGGTTTGGTTTTTTTTTTCTGAAATGTTGCTGACCACTATCTAAGTTTTTTTTTAATCAAATATGTCAGAGAATAGAAATCAAAGGCAAATTCTAGTTATGGGAAACTCTTGTTATTTATTTGCTCTGAAGTGTCTCAAAATAAGTTCTTGAAGGTTCTCTCAATGTGTGACTTCCATGTTAAAACAATCTACACTTCTGTATTCAAAGTACTCTTTATAGAATGAGAATTGAACTAACAGCTCCACTGAAGATTTAAATACGTTGCCAGATTTTCCTTTACAAGCTTTGTCCTGCATACAAAATCTGAACTGACCTGATATTTTTCTGAATGAGAATTATTGTTGCTGTGCTTTTTCAAAATGTGAAGGTGGGTCACTGTCTGAAGTCCCTGTACTTTCCAAGTATAGAATTTATTTGTGGAAGTTAGGACATTTATTTTAAATAGTAATGTAAAACAGCTTTCAAATTTTCAGTGTTTTTAACTGATGGTGACAGCCTCACATGTAAGCCTTCAAGCTATAATTTTCCTGTTGTGCAAGAAGTTGGAAGTAACTGGTCTTTTTCAATAAGTAATAACCATGTAATAAACCCAAACACAAAACTGAACTGCTTTTGTGCACCCATTTAAATACCCATAAAGCTGAGGAAGAATTCTGCTCTTTGGTGTTCTTTGGAGGTTTTTCTGCAGTACTTTTCAAGCAAATGTTTTTTTCTCCCATGACATCTCAGTTGAAGCAGCTGTAAATTCAGGAAAAATGAGGCTCTGCTCAGCAAACATCTTTCTAGCTGCCTGCAGTGAACACAACTGTCTGGGAGATTTATATAGTTCTCCTTCTGCATCATTGCTTGTGTAGCTTGCTCTCAGCAAAAGATTCATGTCATTATCATTAGGGTACTCAATTCCAAATGCATGAGACTGAAATGTAGAATTAAAGATTAATTCTTTGGCCAGCTAACATCAACTGTTATGTAGGTAAACCTGTGTAATGCCTTAGTTTATCATAAGCCTTAGTATACAAATTTAAATACATACATCTTTATTCAGACTTGACTCTTATATTTATATATAGATTAAAATACTATACCTGTGTTGGTTTTGTGGAAACTCCTGTGAGGTGACACCTGTAGAACAGCCACTTGGCCGCTACTTCAGACACAGAAGAAAATGTTTGGTTATATCACATGACATCTCTGTAGTGAAACATAATGGTCTAATGTCCACTGCAAGACGAAAGAAGCAAGAGTTGCTGAAAGGATAAAAATGTCTTCCCCTTTCAGTTTATATAAGTATTTGAATAAAACCTGTATCTCAATGAAGCTGAGTACTGCTCATGGCTGAAGAGAAGATTAATGTCAGATGAGCCTCCTGTATTTTAATTTTCTTTGGGCCTGAGTGAAGAATCCTCCATCTCCTGCAAAATCTGCATGTCACATTATCCAGACAGACAGTGATGGAAAGTTGCAAGCTGTTCCTCTTTGCAGGAATAAGACAATTATGGAACACATGCTTCTGTGTTAACTCAGGGAAGAACAGAACACGTGGGTTTCTTCTAGCAGAAAACTCCAGGTGAGGAGCAGGAATCTCCAGTGAAATGCTACAAACATATCTTCACTTTCAGAAAGAATATTTTTCTGCAGGCTTCTGAACTAGGAAATTACTGCTTTTGTTTGCTGTTACAGGAGCAATCCCAATTAGACATCTTCCTGCACTTGCAGTACAAACAAACAATAAAGTGTCTGTCTTGTAAAATATGAATCCACATAACAGACAAGAACTAACAGATCTGTTTTACAATCTAATTTTTCAAACATGGAAAAAAACTACTTTATTCAAATACAACACTTTTCAGCAAAATAGAACCATCTTGAGGAATTAATCAGTCTAAGCACTCTGTTGTTAATTATATTGCTGTTTCTTGTTTACAGGAAAAATGATCAGAAGGAGGACCATAAATCAGCCATTTCAGGGTGATGGGAGGCCTTGTCCTTCTCAGATGGAGCAATTCAAACCCTGTCCAGTAAAACCTTGTTATCGATGGCAATATGGTCAATGGTCTCCATGCAAAGTAGAGGTAAAAGCCATTGGGACTTTGAAGTTATGGACCTTGCATATCTAGGCATATTTGGGATATACCCAGATACCTCTTTCACAATGCTATAAACAATTTGCTTCCACCTCTCTTATATAAAAACAAAAGATTTTTTTCCTCAGACTTCATATTTGTCAACAGATACAACACTGTCCTACAGATGCTCAAATTATAAATGTAAACTTTGGTACCCAACCAGCTTTTTTGCTAACTTCCACTGTAAAAGTATATCAGCAGAAATATATTCACACACTAAAAGACATCTTTGCTTGAGTTTCTGTCGTGGTTGCAATTCAGAGGCATAATTAGCTCCATACTTTAAGAAACAGTGGTAGCAGCCACCAGAAATTTTGAGTTGGGTTTGTTTATTTGTTTGTTTCAGAAGTATTGAACTATGTCTTTTTTTTTTTTTTTTTTCCTCCTCACTAGAATGAATAAGTAGTTAAGCAAGAATAATAGAAGTCAGATCTACTCTTCTGGCACTTTTTTCTGTCCACTATCCATATATGTCCTCTTTCCATAGGATGCTCAATGTGGAGAAGGAACACGAGTGAGGAACATTTCCTGTGTGGTTTATGATGGATCCATTGAAGATGTTGGCAAAATAGTAGATGAGGAATTCTGTGGAGAAATAGAGCCTATTATAGATGGTGATAAGAAAATGATACTTGAGGAAACCTGCACTGTCCCTTGTCCAGGTAACAAAGCTGTTCAAACAAATGTTGTTTTCAAGATTGGTTGGGTGTCATTACAGTTATTAGTGCCTAGCATTAGCCACAGGCAATTAAATCTTTTCATGTGCTTTACTGATTGGATTCATTCATCAAATGACCAACAGAGGTACTTTCCAGGAGTGGCTTCATGATAATAAATCAATTAGAAAAATACCACGTTTTAAATTTTATAAAAGACATCTCAGTCACAGATTGTACCAAAGAAGAATATATTTTTTCACAAAATCTTTTTAAATAAAACCTGTATTTAACTCTGTAGAGTACTGGTTTACAGCTAAATTTAAGTGCTTAGGTCACCTAACAGCTTTACTAATACTTTTACAAGTGGCTAAGAACTTGTTGCCTTTTATGGGTGTCTAAGGAAGCTAAGCTAAAGGGTCTTATTTTTTTCTTTAAAGGGTCTGTTCCAAATGAAGCTCCTGTTTTGATCTCTCAGAAAACATGAGTGCCTCTTAGCTGCTTAACTCTCTGGATGGGACATGCAGATACATTCATTGCCTTTGTGAACTGAATCCAAAGGAGCTGTTATGAATTATCAGGTCCATGATCCTCATACTGAGCAGGATTAAGAGCACATAACAGCTGTTTAATTTCTAGTAAAACCCCTCCAGTTCATTTCAAACACTTACTTGTAGAATCTTAAGTATGTTACTGTTGTTCAGTAGTCATTAGTGATGTATGTTCAGAAGTGTTTAACTCCTCCAGTTCTAATGTAGCTATCATTTCACACCAATACCCTATTTTCGTTCTCTTGAAACTCTCCACTTTCTCAGATTTTTTTTTCTAGTTCATTACAGATTAGACTGAAGGCAAAGCTGTCTCAAAAAATAGAAATTAATCAAAAATGGAGAGGCTTCCATCACTGCTTTGTACATAGCATTCCAAATGCATGATTTTCACATATTTTTACTTCTTAAATAAAAATTGGAAGAATATTAAGCTTGTAGTTATGTTTTTATATTAGTCTAGTTTAAAAAAAAATGGATGCTTACTGCTTGCTTTTAAAATTTTGCTGAGCAGTAATGTATTCTTCACCAATCTCATATTTAGCCAGCAAGAATAACTGCCCTGTGGGGATGTGCTAATGATACGCTCCAGCTAATGTTTCCAAAAATCACTACTTGTTTTCCTATTATGTATATACCAGCTTGTCAATTATTCATTTCTTTGCATGCTTTCCTAACATTGGCAAATAAAATTCCTTCATTAATCAGGCATCTGGTCAACACAGTACTGATTATATCTGCCATCAGTATAATGCAAGGTAGCATGAATTTTTAATAGCTTTTTCACTGAAATAATGAGAACTAAGAGGTTTATTTATGAGTCTGTGCATAGTCTAGTCCAATTTTTGACTGCAGTGTAAAAAAAATGGTTCCTTTGTGTTGTGCCTCAGATCTTCCTTAAATGTTCTTTAGCTGTTCATGCTAATTAGTATAATTTTATTTTTCAGTTTTACACTATAACATTCTTAAAATCTCTATTATCCTAACATGAAATAGCCAGAGCAGACATTTTAATCACATTCCCATTTCCTTTTCTTGCAAAGAATGTTCCAGCAGTTGCTTCTACATCTGTTTAGAGAAATTCTGCAAGAGGATAAGCAACAATTAATCTTTTTAATACCAGAAAATATTTTCTCTTTCTAAGATCAAAGAAGAAATGCAAAAGAAAGATATATAAATTTAGCATAGGGCATACAATACCTTAAAATTTACAAAAAATCAGATATTGAGTGGAACATTGTTTAAAAAATCAAAAAGAGAGTGATCCTATGGGAATGCTACAGGAAATTGCCCTGCTTTAGAACAAATAGGCTTTTGTATAATCTTTTTTTTACTATTTTTTATGACACAGATATTCAAAGAGTGTCAAAATATTATCTTCTCTTAAGTATAAGTCAATTTCAAAAATAGGACTGGAAGGAACTAAAAAGAAGGGAAATTAAGAAACCGGATTTGGACTTTTTTTCCTAAAACATATTCAGTGCAAAAAACTCTTCACATACAATGATACATCTTATAAAAATTGCTCTTTGACAGGGGACTGTTATTTGAGAGAATGGTCAGAATGGAGCCTTTGCCAGCTCACCTGTGTTAATGGTGAGGATCTTGGCTTTGGAGGAATACAAGTCCGATCTCGAGCAGTGATCATTCAGGACTTAGAGAATCAACATCTCTGTCCAGAACAGGCTTTGGAAACAAGACCATGCAGTGGTAAGTAAAAAAAAATATACATAAGGCCTCCTCCTGTAAGAAAAAAACACAGAACACCAACAAATTTGTTTTCTTTCTGTTCATGGCTCACAAATTTAGGCAAGTGCCAATTTGATAATTAGCATAGTTACCACTTTAAAATTATTCTTTTTTAAGAATAATATTACATCAGAGTTACTCAAAAAACAGAGTATACAGCCTTTTTAGCTTAGTGTCCAGGACATATCTGGTCTATTCTGTATGTGTCCAGTAAGTGCAGGAGACCTTGGAGCTTCCATGTATGCAGTGCACCCTTCTAAGTTGCTGAATGAAGGAGGAAGACGCCTACTTAGCTGTTCAAGCTGTTAATAATAATGAGTATGGTCACAGAATGAGAATGGTCTACTGATGAGTGTAATTGCTGACAGTGGTAGCCTAAGATCTTGTCATCAAATTTCTTGAAAAACAAATTTTCTCTCTGTAGATGGCCAGTGCTATGAATACAAGTGGATGGCTAGTCCATGGAAGGGATCCTCTCGGACCGTGTGGTGCCAAAGGTCGGATGGTTTAAATGTCACAGGTAGCTACTCTTTTTATATACACACTGAAAAATCTGGAAAACAGGTGGATAATATGTTTTCCCAACAAACTGAAAAAAAAAAATAAGAAAGAAAAAAAAAAAAAAACTGCTAAAAGCACTTCCTGATGTGGGAATTGATATGTTGTCTTGAATCATTATCTCTTTGCATACTAAAGTTCTTTTCTGGAATTATGCAGCAAATAATGCTAAAAGTAAATATAAATATTATCTTCTGTAGTGGACCTGAATTTTTTTTTCATTGTATATGGTTGTTTTGGTTTTTTTAACCATAGGCATCTTTGCATTTCTAAATTTAGGGTTTTAGGTTTCAAGCCCTACAACAAATAGAGCTTTTACATATTAAATGTCATTTCAGTGCCTATACAAAGGCAGAGAAAGTTGCAAACTTGATAATGTCATGCATATATGATACATCTCCTAAAAATTAAAAAATATCAAATTTTAATAAATGTGCTTATAAAAGTTTATTTCTTTACTTCAATGCCATAAATCCATATCAGGATACTTCAGTGGACAGCTATGGGATGCAGTGAAGTTTTTTGCAAATCAAGGCATAAAAAACATGAATTAAGGATAACTGAGGTCTCAGAAGAAAATCTTCATATCTGTCTATTTATATGGATTTATTTTTCAGAAATAGGGATTCATTTAAACTAAGAGTTATGCATTTGTTGTTTAAATAATTTTTGTATCAGCTTAAATGATAGTAAAAGAGTCTCAGAGATTGTAAACACATCCTCAATGCCAGCCACTGCCAGGTCAGTCACGGGAGGGGAGCTGTTATTCATGGACTGTCAATACAATGCTTCTTGATGTTGGAATCCACCACTACTGTTTGTTGTAACAATAGAAATAAAATATCTGTATTATCTTTACAAGGTGTTGAAATAATAGCTCAAAGTTTCTTGCAAATCTTACCTCATGCTGTTAGACTATTAAAATGCATCACATTCACAGCAAATGCAGCAAGGCATTATTTGTGCACCTTGATTCCTTCCTGTTTAGCTAAGATGCTTATCTGGTAAGTAAAACTCTTAAGCAAGAATTCTTATTGAGATTAATATAGGATATTATCTCTGAAATGTCCTATAGGATTTCAAAATAAATAGCATCTTGGAGATGCTAAAATCAGAATGTATTCATAAAGCAGTCAGTCACAAGAAAATAATCATTTGTTCTGATGTTACTGAATATGGCCATGTGATAAATTCCAGGGAAGACAAATGTATGAATATGTGTTGTTGGCAGAATTTTCATAATGGGACCTTCTAGGTTAACAAACATCACACCTATACTGTATATCTTTTTTCAAAGACTTTGAAAGACATTTCTGTTTGTATGTGGCTCTAAAGCTGTGATAACCTTCTGGTTTGAAATGAAGACTGGTGGAAAATTCCAGAACATGCAATCATCAGGCTCTGTGCAATGAAAAACTATTTTTTGTATGTTTCTATGTTTTCTAAAGTTCTATGAGAATTCCTCTACATTAACTATACAGAAGTGAACCAGATTTTAATTTACAATTGTACATTTTTTTAAAAGTGTTTTGTATAAAACAGTACAGTAAAATGCACAGTATTTAACAGCTCAAACTGATAGTTGCACTTACATGATTGATTTAAATGGAGAGTATCTATTGTGATCTAGAATCAACCCATCTGATGACTGTGTTTCTTGTCTGCCTTATTGTGTTTCTTGTCTGCCTTATGACTGCACATTTGGCTCTAACATAATGTATTTTAATTCAGACACTATCAAATAATTGTTGTGACTCCTGTTGGTATTTTAAGGTCTTTATCTATTTACTTATTTGCATATTATTGCTGTGCTGAATAGCTCTTTTTTACTTGAAGGTGTTGTTTCCCATGGGCGATGAGGCAGCTCTTTCCTTTTGCATCTTCCTTGGATGACTGATATTTTATTGCATAGATTCCCACAGGCATGTGATTTGTATGCTAGGATATATGATTTTCTTTTCTGGGGATGGGGAAAACTTATGGCAACCAGCAGGGTTTTCTTTGTTCTTCATCGGCCATCCTGTTAACACCGGGATCTACGTAACCACATCTAACTGCATCTGCTATGGTTGTGACCAACCTCAGCTATCAGGATTTCATTATCATATCACACCAGTATAAAAATATTACTAATGTGAAAGATGAAAGATAAGTTGTCCTGTAACAGTGCAAATTTTAAACTATATGATGCATATCCCTCTTCTGTAAGCTGAAAGGAAACACAGGTAAATTCAAATTGATTCTAAATGCATTTTAAAGACATTCTGGCTGAAATGATAGTGAAAGCCTGATTGTGTGTATTGGTCCCTAACAATAACTGCACTGTACATAAAGTTACAGAAATGAGAACTAGATCTGTATAAAAAGGAAAAAGACTACTGAAACCCACTATATTATCAGTATTGTAACATTGAGTAGATGCTTTACTGATAATACTGCTTTCCTTTCAAAAAAATCTTACACTAACATGAAGCCTCACCTCATGAAGGCAAAGCTATGGCAGGTGTAAAAGTGACCACTGAGGAGCAACAGAAAATGGGTATCCTTTCACAAACAGGATGAGTAAATTGTTTTCAGTTTAACAGGCAAAGACATAAATTAAAAATACGCTTTTACTTCTATTTTGGCCACAGTTTTAATATGCGAGTCATAAGCAAGGCCCTAGAGAGCCAAATCTCTTCCCTTGAGCATTTAAAGCTTTTTTAAAGCATTTAAACTGTTTTTTGAGCAACCTACCAAAGAAAGAAAGTGGAAAACAAAAGGCTCCATTGCCAATTGTTAGTTCTCTAAAATGCACATGAAATCAAATCCATTTGCTGTATCCTTTTACTCTACCTATAAGAAAATACTTGATACCAATTATCCCTCACCTTGGAATAAGAGAAGGACTCAAATTCAAATTAGCAAAAACAAATTGACATCCATGATATACTGCAGCAAGTAATGACATCAGTAATTTCATCAGTGGTGAGGTATTACCATGTCAAAATATGATTTTCTGTCCTACAGGGGGCTGTTTAGTGATGCGCCAACCAGACGCTGACAGGTCATGTAACCCACCGTGCAGCCATCCCCACGCTTACTGCAGTGAGGTATGTGCTACTGCATTGGAGCATGAAACACCCCTGTGAGGGCTTCTCACACATCTCTCTGCATTACAAAGATTGTGCCAACAAAAAGTATTTTTGGAGATTTTACTAGTTGATAATTTGTTAAAATCAACTCACGTCATTTTCTACCCTTCAATTAAATGTTAAATAATCTCTGTTGATATGGTATGAACTTGCATAAAAATATATGAAGAGGTACTCTCCAGGCTAGCACTCATCAAAAGAGTCTTCTCTTCCAATCATCCATGTTGTTATGCTTTGTAGCTCACAGAAAACTTTATTTTTCTGCTACACAGTGTAAAACACTTGTTCCCTACAGACTAGAACATGCAGTTGTGAAGATGGATACACTGAAGTTATGTCCTCTGATGGCACACTCGAACAGTGCACTCTCATCCCAGTGGTGGTGATCCCCACCATGGAGGACAAAAAGGGAGATGTGAAAACCAGTCGAGCTGTGAACCCCACCCAGCCCTCCAGTAACCAGTCAGGACGAGGAAGGACCTGGTTTCTACAGCCTTTTGGGCCAGGTGAAGTCATGCAATGAGCAGTTCTTAGTGCTAAGTACTGCTTCAAGGTCTGGCATTTACATTTCTGTGATGCCAAGGAAGAAAAGAAAAACCCTCAAGTGTTCATTTAAGAAGGCAGGAATATGCTCTGGCTGAAAACAAAGGGAGAAAAGTAAACCCCTAGCCTTCTCACTACTCCATCAATATATTTAATGAAATCTTATATTGCAGAAGACTTCCTTTTAATCCCTTATACCTGTTAAAATTCACAAAAGCTATTTGAAATGTGACTTTAGAAGCAAGTTGGCTGCAAAGGTGAAAGCCAGGATGTTAAATTAAGGTGTCTCAACAAATAATGCTGTTGACAGAGGAATGAAAAACTCTGGTGAATTCAAAGTGTAAAGGCTGCTTGAAATCTACATCCATAGCATAAATTGTAGGAAAATAATCTGTATAGATATGGTAATGCTTTTCTGCCATATCCATATTCAGACAAATTAATTTTAGTCAAAATATAACCATATTATTGATGTCTAGCATAGACATGCTTGAAGTCTCTGTAGGCAGTATTTGCTTTTATGATGGACCACTCTCTTAAGAGTTGAGCAAGGACTTATTTGCAAACATGGCATGAAATATAAGTCAGTTATTTCATTTAAAATACTTTGTATAGTCCATCATGTAATCAAATGTCATTAAATATCCCCTAGAGCTATTAAGTATTGAGATAAATAAAACTTTAATTAACAAAATACTTTCACATAAAGATATATGTTGCTTGTCCAAAATGTTATTTATATGGAAGAGAGTAATCTGTTATCATCTTAAGTGTCTTTTAAATCACATAGAGCTAAATATTCTAACACACTTGTGTCTTAAAATGTTCACTTCTTTCTAAATGTTTTTGGATGTCTATAATCTCAGAATTGAAAGCACTATCTTTACATGCATAATTCATTAAATGTTGCAAATTGAGAATTATCACAATACTTCTAATAAACAAATTAAATAACATTTGAATTAGAAATTAAAAATACTTATGTTAGATCCCATTAGTCCTACTAGCATTTACTGTTATTTGTACTGTGATACATATTTGATACCTGCAATAAAATGGTCTTTACTCCAAGTACTTAATCAACAATAAAAAAAAAAAAAAAGAAAATTAAATTTTCCTGGTCCTCCTTTAAAAACCAGCATCTTAACAAATATGTAATCATTTACTTATCTAGCTGACTGCACCTGAAAAGGCCAGAGGGTGGGTTTTAGAAGCCAGATTGGCAACAATAAGCAAATATTGGATAGTTGCCTTCAACTGTTTAGGAATGTGGATGCTCATGCAAGCTCAGGCATGGTTTTGGAGCAAGATCCAGTTGAGAAATTTCATGAAAACTCACCAATTTTTCTGTAATTCAGGTTAGGAAGGAGACAAAGCTCAGTTCGGATAATCCCAACCATATTCAATAGAACTAATCCTTTATGAAGTGAAGGTTTGAGCAAATGTGAAAGAAAGTGAACATTTTGCACTTCAGATAAGACTTACACTGGATCATTTTAATTTCAGGAATGGGTATCTACTGGAAAGGTTTTCATTTACTCTGGCATGATTATTACTTTCCTTACAGTTTCTAAGTCTAAATTTAAAATACTTCTTTCACTGTCTTCAACGAATTTTATTGCAGTTTCAGAAAGGAAGGTATTAGGACTATCATCTTCAGTTGTCTGTGCTTATGTATTACCTCAAACAGATGAGTTTGAGATGCCAATTCCCTTGTATACTTAGAAATAATCTGTCCAGGGGGAATTGAGAAAGCCTGAGTTAGATGTCAGTAGTTGCATAATAGGCATGACCTCATTAACAGAGTTCCTTGCTTTGACAAAAATAAATAAATCTATACCCAAGTTATTGCCAGTCTTTTTTTCAAAATGTTACTATTTTAAAACAAGCCAACCCAAAACAGCCTGAAAATCCTTAAATTTACCAATGGAAATAAAGCAAGGAAAGAAGAAACTAATCTATTTAGCAGTACTGAAGTCTGAATTCCTTTAATTGATATTATATCATAGAGTATGTCAGGTCAAATCTACTGTTTAATTTATCAGTTAATTTGAGTTATATCAGTTATAACTTTTTTTAGGTTAATTAAGGTAGCAAAGGTAAAATGTCTTGATATTGATAAGTCTTGAATAACTTGTCCACATGACTGCAAGATTTTGCATTTCTAGAGACAAGAAAGCCTAACTGCAGAGCAATACTGTGTAACTGAGAAAACTCAGTCTGACTAATTTTTGTCATTATTACATTGCAGAAATATAAACTGCATTGATGGTGTCTTTTTGTTCTAGAGAGATATCAGGAAGCAGTAAGGGTTTGGTCTGAAAAATTTTATCTGTGTTTGCTTACACTGAAAATATACACAACTTCATGAAATAAAACTTTTGCCATTTGTAAATGAAATAATTCAGATTTATAATGGATTTTTTTATTGTCAGGGAAATGGAACAAGGCTAGCTAACCTCCTGAAAACAATGCTTCCAAAAAGCCTTGTAGAAATCTGAAAAATGAGTCAGATAAAAGTAAGGAGTCAAAGAGCATGCCTGTATTTTTAGTTCTGACATACTCATTTGGGGTCAGAGCAAATCCCACAGACAAAGTCATATCATTTTTCCTGGTAGAATTGGGTGCATCTAGGATGAAGGCAAGAAGAAGAGTGATATGTGTACCTCAGCCTTCAGGGACATCATGTCCAAAATGCAAACTGCACAGGCCTGCACATAAATACAGTTCTTATTAACAACAGACAGTTGTTCTATTTATGAGCATGGATTGTCTTTTTTAGTGTATTTTTATTCTGTGAGAAGAAGGTGTTTTATAACAACAAAATTTGCAGTTGGTAGGAAAAGATATTAAAAAAATATTACTTAATGCTGTAGTGAAAGTTGAGTATGTACAGTGAAGGTATGGATGAGGTAAACCATGCTAGGAGTATTTAAAAGCATAAAAGTAAATAAAAACAGGAATAAAAATAACAGGGAGACTGATTTACTGGAGCTAGAATGGAAAGTGTTGCTAACAGCATAAATGAGCTCTGGGCTGCTGGACTGCCCTGCAATCACACTGAGGGACTGCTCACTGCCAGCGGGCCCTGGGGCTGAGTTTCTGGATGTCTCACCTGCTGCGTCTGTCCCACATCTCAGCTCCATTTGAATTATCCAGACTTTGGCTGAAAAGCAGAGCACAAGTACACATTGTTTACTTATTTAACAGTATTTACTATTATTAATCTGTAATTTCTAGTAAATATATTTATTTTTAATTATTAAAGTATTTCTATGCCATATCAGAACTAATAATTCAACAGCACTAACTAAAACACTACTGACTAACATTCATTCCTTTTAGATGGGAGGCTGAAGACCTGGGTTTATGGTGTAGCTGCTGGTGCATTTGTTTTACTCATCTTTATTGTTTCTATGATCTATCTAGCCTGGTGAGTTCTTTAATTATTTATAAACAAACAGTCACACAGACTGTAATGCAAGTGTTTACATCTGCTGCTGTAGGAACTGCAGTGTTAAATTTTCCATGTCCTTTTGTTCAAACTCAGGTTAGTGGATTCTGGTTTTATTCTAGATGATAGATAATCATATGCTCTCCTGAGGTTAGAAGAACTTACAAATATGGGGTAACTTAGTGTACAGTTTACTTTTGCTCAGTTTATCTCCGTTACGTACAGTGTCCATAATAATTTTATGATGTCTGTATCTCAAAATGAACAGAGAATAGCAAGACGGAAATTTAATAATCAGGCGAGTTAGATTTTATATTTGACAGGATATAGACATGCACAACTGAAAAAATCGGAAATTTTTCTTGTCTTTTTCATACATGAAATATTTTTTTGAACAAGTCACCTTTGAGAATGTGCTCCCTGAAGTTTTCTAGGTCCTTTTTGGAATTTCTGATCCAAATGACTGTGCAGGTGAAAGGAGAGGGAAGTGTGCTCCTATACATCAGGCTCTTGGCAGTACTACATTAGGCATTTGGGTATTTAGGGCACTTCTGGATTTGTATGCCTTTTAGTAGTAATCTGTGGCCATTGCAATCCACTGTAACAACTGGCTTGATATAAAAGACTCATATTTGGTCAGCCTAAGTGACATGGCTGAGATAAGATTTTGGAGAAAGACTGAGAATACACAGACCTGATTTAAAGAAATGCTTATATTACGATCTAAAAGAAGACAAGTACTAAAGCATGCATAAAAATTCATTTTCCTTTGGCTTGGTAATTTATTAAAACTATATCAAATGTATTGGAAATACTGCTGAATTATAATCTAATTCAAGGCTGGACAAGGAATGTTATGGCTAACAGCCATATCCCTGCTATTTATGGCTAGTTTGATTGTAACATCTAGAATTAACTGTATCATTCCAGCAACTATAACGAGATAAAGACAATCAAAAGGTGGAACTTTCCTGTGGAAACCCTTGATGTATTGAGAGAGGTTTAAGATTTGAATAACGTAATTTAAAAGAACCTGATTGCAGCTTTGATACATGACCAAATATTGCATGTCAGGCTCCGAGTTCTTCTGAAAACTGACTGGTGTTGCAGAAGTACCTGCCAAGGATTTCATCAAGTCACATCAGCACCATAACAGCTTGTTTCTGCACAACTGAGCTTTGAATTAGATACTGCTTTGTGTTGATAAAGAGATAATTAGTGATCTAAATGAAGCTTTTAGACTTATAGCTTTTATAAATGAACAACTGAATGCATTATCAGCATACTCATCTTTCATTTAAGACTGAAGTCTGTCTTTGTATGTTATTAGTTGCTTGTTCTATTCACAAATTATCTTATTGTTTCAGCAAAAAGCCAAAGAAGCCCCAGAGAAGGCAGAACAACCGACTGAAACCTTTAACCTTGGCTTATGATGGAGATGCAGATATGTAAAATATAACTTCTCATGGTGACAAATGGAGTCCAAATTATTGGATTGAACTAAGAAGGTGTCCAAAGCCACAGGGATTTTCTATGGAGTGGATTAAGTGTTTTGACTCTTTCTTTTTTTTGTAATTGCACCATAGATAAAGAAGGATGGATTTCATAATGCCTATGGATATTCAAGGTATCCATATCTTTACTTTGGACCATCAGCACTGAGAAGTCTGGCAGAATCACGTTGATAGACACTGCAGTTGGAGATCTCTGGTGTTTCTTCAATCTTAGAAACTATAAGCACCACTTCTGTCTCCAGAATACTGTAGCTGACATAGCATTAA
Source organism: Lophotriccus pileatus (assembly GCA_035583135.1). Lineage (NCBI taxonomy): Eukaryota > Metazoa > Chordata > Aves > Passeriformes > Tyrannidae > Lophotriccus > Lophotriccus pileatus. The sequence goes on along the minus strand of JAWWES010000081.1, from coordinate 26,526,742 downwards.
CAGTTGGAAGCCCCTGCATCATTAACCAAGTATAATCAGTACGCATGAAGAGTTTGTACCAAGCTGTCTATGACTCTTTATATTCAAGCATAACATATATACTCAGTTGAACCATATGTATTACTCTATCTGATTATATACTTGTTAAAGAGCATTTTAGTGCTTAGTACAATATTAACTTTTAACTGGGATTAACCCACTGAGCAAGCTCAAGAGCTTGCCAGTTGATGATAACTTGTGTTAACCTGCGTTTCAGAGGGCAATGACTCACTTGCAAAATTCTGTCCTGTTACCACTCCAAAGTATAAAGGCCTCATGTGTACATCCAAAAAGGAGGCATTCTCAGATTCACTATTTTCTAGTGGTTGCTGTCTGGAAAAAGAATACCTGTTGTAAATGTTACAATACGTTTCTACTTTCTCTAACTCAAACTGTTGCCTGCATCTTTTTTGCTACATGTAAGGCAAATTTTTGCACTATATTAGTGCAGCATGATATGCACTTAACTAGTATTGCCATAGAAACTGCCTCTTTTCAGAAAGGATAATGCTGTATCTTGTGCAAGGAGTGTCAAGTAGACAGATCTTGAATCCTGAAGAGAGTAGTGTTCAGTTTGGACTGTGACTGGATGGAATTGGCTATTAATGTGTACTATACACACTGTTCCTCATCACAGCAGCCATTTGTAGTCTACATCATGGCAGTAATACAAGTGTCTAGTTTCTTGCCCCATCTACCTATACTGGTATAGATTGTCCTGCTGGTTTCTAATTGTACTTTGAAGGCTGTTTATGACTAGATTTTTTATATTTGTTAACTTTGCTAGAAAAAGAAGAAAAGAAAAAGAAAATGGTTGCCCTGTAATCCTGAGTGACATACTTCTTGTCTAAAAAGCTGTTCTGACTGTTCAACTGAAATAAAATGGTTTTGCTTTTCTTTCCTTTTGCTAGTGAGAGCTTTTCCACTGTTGCTGACAGTGAAATACTCAGAGCCCTTTCATCTTTTCTAATTAGGATAATTGGATAGACTCTTTTAATTAGCCAGCGAAATTCTTGAGCGTACTGGCAAGTAAACAATAAGATCAATAGTTCTGCCATTTTAATACTTATGAATTTAAAAAAAAAAATCTGTCAGTATGAAAACTCACTGTTAACTTCTTCCATGCTTATGGCTTTTCAGTGTTACGCTTCCAACATGAAGGTCATTGACTTGCCACTGTATCTACATGCCTGTTAGGGATGTGATCCATGACCTGAGAAGGGTTATTCTCCTCAAATGGCTTCTATGTGTAGCCTGAACATACAAGTGACTGTGCCACTAGTAAGCAATAGAAAATTCTATCAGGCAACCTCTCAAAAATAATTGTTATATGAAGTTCAATATTAGGTTCTCAGGTCTTTTTTATAACCTAAACCACTTCTGCCTACTCATCATGCTATTTGCTCAAGAAGCACCGGGTTTTGCACACTGAATAAAATTGTAGCTTTGCAAACTTTGGCCCAGATCAACCGAAATCAAGGCATGATTCTCATGGATGTCAGTAGGTAACATCAGTCCTTAAAAATTCACACTTTTTTTCATGTAGAATAATTTCTGGAACCAATGAGCATTTTGTGGGTGTTCAAGAGAGATTACGGTCCTCCTTTAACTTAGCTAACATATTATCAGTGTGGCGTTACTGAATCAAGAAAACTACCTTCCTCGCACTATGTAAGTATTCCCCAAATGGGAAGGATGAGCAGAGGAACAATAGTAACAATCTTTGTTACATGTTTAATTTCTCATTTTATACCTTGATCCAGGCACAGCAGATGAAGTTCCATGGCCCCCTGCCACAGCAGTGGTTCATTCATATATATTTCCAGGACTGGGGGCCTCACTCTTCCATCACTTTGTAAAGATCATAAGAAATATAAAAGTCTTGATGATTTTAATTAGCTTGGTGTTCTTGAGTAGAAAACAAGAAAAACCTGGTTGATTCCTCTGTTGTCAGACATACAAAAATAACCATGGAAAAGTTATCAACTTTTAAAGAATGATAACTACATGTGGAGAAATCAAGTTTAATAATGTTTTCTGTGCTTTTAAAAGTCTGATTCTGTGTCATCAAATAGTTTTGGACCAATAGGGCATTGAGGGAACAGGGTTTCTTTCATTGACAATAAGTCATCTTTATTTATTATACAGGCTGGTCTTAGCAGGAGCTGTTGCCTAGTTCTTGCTTTGAAGACTTTTATGTCCTAAATCTAAGCATTTAATAACTTGAAATTAAAGGTATGACATCTCCTTTTTCTTACCATATAAAATGGACAAACAAAGAAAGAGATAGGAGGGTTTTTTAAATATGTTTGGCCTTTGCAATCCATGCAAGTATTTTAGTATGTGTTACATTTTATATCTGATCAGTGAATATCTGGTGCACAACTGCATCATACTAGTGCTGCATTTAAAAATCTAGAGTGCATTTTTATTATTATTTTTTTCTATGAACGAAGTGCATGGAGATTTGAAGCCAGAATGGCTTCCCTCGTTATCAAGAAAAAAATATTAGGCTGTAAGGAGGGCAGAAATTTTATGTAAAGCTGAAAGTTACTAAGGTCAATAAGCCCTCTAGCATTGAAACAGAAATAAATAATAGGTGAATTATCAGCATAGAATGAAAAGCAATTTGCTTTAAAAATCAGAGTGCTTCTACAAATCCAGTGCCTAAAGCAGCCACTACTGTAGATTATTAGTTTGTGAAAGTAATGTTTCCAGTGATCAAATAAACCATTCAGAAAATAGCAAAGTAGACATTTTCCTGTTGATGTGGTGGTTTGTATTTTCCTTTTTAAAACTGTAGTTTCTAGATTACTGTGTCTGCTTTGAGTCCTGGAGCAGTTCCTTTTTGAAGCTTTGATGCAACTACACAAGCTTATTTATATTTGGTACAAAGCATCAATTTTGAAACCCCCTTCCTCCTGCCAAAATGTAATAAAGTTTTTTTTCCAATTTTACAATCTGAAGAGACCAACTTAAAAACTCTGTGTGTAAATCACTGTAAAATATACCTTTAATTAAATGGAAATCTGTCTTTTTACCTTTATGTAAATTGTGCTCACCCAAAGTTAAGAGTTTATTTTGCCTAACTTAATTTACTTGAATATTTATTTTGTAGAACAAGGAGGCAGCTGTCTGAGGAATGTTTACCTTTTTTTTTTGTTAATGTTAATTTGTAAATTGTGTAATGCATTTTTATTTTTTAAATTATGTACATTTCTTTTTTAATGCACAAAATGTTTACGTAAAACTACTACTGCAAATTTGTGTATATTGTCACTAAGCTTTATTCAGTTAATACAGATGATGTGAAAATGTAACAAGTCTTACATTTTCATCTGGGTTATTTTTACATAACTGATGTATTGCTGACAATAAATATAAACACAAAACCATTTAATGTCTTTTTTAATAGATGTAGTATACTACACTGGGGCAGAGTAACAATAAAAGGCAGATCCCTAAAATATGACCACATTTTAAATAGTCTCTTTTTGGTTTTGTTTGGTTTGGGGTTTTTTATAAAGGAGTTAGAAAACATATTCTTGTTAAAAATTAGTCTTTAAGAAGAAAAATAATTGCTGATGCTATGGTAACTATCAAGCCTGTTGCTACAGCCCTACAGAGTTAGAAATTTGCAAAAGATATTTAGTTGATTGATAAATATCTAATAAAGACAATAAATAATTGATATTTTAAATTTTCTTCCTTAATTGGCATTTTTATATTAAAAAACCCAGCTCTTTTGTGGAGAATAAGGGGTGGATCAAGATCTCACTAAAAGACATTACTTCAGTGAAGCTGCGTCTGTCACTGTCCCTGAACAAGAAGAAAAAGAGTCACTTTGCATTTTGTTCTGTAACTGCTCATATTCTATCTCTGTGGTCTCCAAAACTCAGTTTTTTTCATGTCCAGTTCTGCTGTGTATTTACACACCAGATCACAGGGATTTGTCCTATTTCAGTAGTTATTATCTCCCCAGTAACTCTTCCAGGCTAACACTATTTTGAGAGCACACAACTCATTTTGGAGGCATTTCAGGATTTTTGTAAGTACCTCGTACCCATGTTTTCTCCTGCTGGAATTCACAGTAAAATCAAAGAAGTATTCTTGAGTCCCACCTACAACTTAGTAAGGGAATTTCTTAGATCACTTGAAGTTTTTTAGTTCAGTAGAGCTAGAATTTTATGAACAGTTAAGAAACATATTTGAGAGAAGAAAATTAAAATTCTCATTTAAGCTCTGCAGAATAGAATCAGCTATGGTATACTATTGAAGATTATATGGTCTTCAGATTCAGTAAAGAAAACCTAGTAGGATTTTAACAATTGGTTGTGAGACTTCAAGAGTCATGGCTTACAGATTGGAAAGGTAGTCTTTGTTTAAAAACAAATAAATTACAGGAGAATATAATTTTCCAGTACAAGTGTAATAAAAGGGCATAAACTGAGAGGTAAATCAAGAGGCTTAGATAAGCCTGGTAAATATTTAGCCTTTAGTAATGCAAAGACCAACCATATTAAGTCTAAAAAATTATCCTGCTGAAATATCAGTGAGCTTAAGCAGACATCCAGGATCTGCTTGGCATCACTATGCACAGTTTGACTACAGAACAGGTACTCTCTGAATCTTCTTATAGTTTTCTTAGACACAGTAAAGCTTACTGTCTTTCCAAAAGCTGCTACTGACCAGGCAGATTAGCACTTAGGAGGGGGTTGGGGATCATTAATGTGTGTGTGTGCGTGTGT